>JAUBOD010000247.1:283189-314561 GCA_032353885.1 Nothura maculosa | reverse complement strand
ACATGCTGATTGGAAGCAACTATATTGTCCACTTCCCTCATTCTTTTTCTTACTGAATTCCCTTTTCAGCTTCTGAGTTATTTTGTCCAGAATGGATGTCAGGCTGACACATCTGTAATTACCTTGGTCAGCTCACCTATCCTGTTAAAGTAGAGCACAGCATTGCCTTTGTAACTGTCATCTGGCACTTTAAAGCTTCAGTAGCCATTGAAAGCTTCAATAGCCATTGAAAAACATTTCTAACAGTTCAGAGAGCTCCTCAGACATTTCTTTCAGAAGTTATCTGAACATACCCATTTTTAAATGCTTGCCTTTTGGAGCTGCTATGTGATTTCCATCTCAGTTGGGAGGGGAAATTATTCCTTTCATCATCACCATCAACACTATCATTGTCTTGTGGCATATATATGCTGTCTGTCTCTTTAGTACAGAAGTACAGAACATAAATATTTACTGATTGCTTCTTTCTGTTCTGCAGACTCTAGCAGTGACCCAACTCATTGCTCATGCTTTGGGCAAGATTTGTTACAGATCCAGCAGCCAAGCTCTTTGCTTAGGAGGAGGGAGCTGTTGAAGGGCACCTTTGGAAGACCACACGCAGCTGGTGGTGTGGCTCACAGAGGCATTACTCCCCATGCAGTCTTTTGATGGACCTGCGTATGACAGAAAAAAAAGACAAAAAGTCACTCATGTCTAAATAATAAATCTTCACAACACCATATAGTGAAGTGACAAAAAAAAATGTTCCTCTCTCATTTATACCTCAACCCACTGCATTCACCTACATGGATATATAAGTATGCATATAAGCATACAAAGGCCTTTCAAATGCTTTTTATTGACATTCTCTTTTGTGTTCATTCATTTCTGCTATATCCACCTAAAATAAAGATCTTATTCAAGAGGGCAGAAAAATAGATAACAAATCCATTTACAATAATTCATTAGGCTTGAAATAGCTTGCAGAGATATCAAGAAAAGGGAATTCTTTCTGCCTTTGGCTTTCTCTAGATTTGCTCGAGCAGAGTGCAGGCAACATGTCAGAAGAGCAGCAGTGCTTGTGGGAGAACATTTATCAAGTGCTAACAAGAGGATGAAGGAAAATTGAAATGCCATTACAAGCTTATTCTTCATTAAAAGTGGAGTACTAAATTCTCCACTAATTCGTTTTGACAGGTGATATTCTGACAAAGTTGACACCTATAAGAAAATGTGACTAAAGTCAATGCAATTAAGGAAGCGATATTTTAATTTTTTCTTCCTAAAACTACAATGTTAGTGGAATAGAAAATTCACATTTAGAGTTCTTACTGTAAATCTATTTATCTTTGACCATCAATACTTTATATTATAGGCAGATATCTGCCTACAAATGTGGCAAAATATTGCGTTCTTAATGTACTAGTAAAAAGAGTAATTAATTTAATTAATGCTGTCAAGGAAAACTGTAATGTCTAACTTCTTTTTCTAGGCAGTATGTAAGGTGACATTTTAAAGTATTGCTTCTGTTAACAGCCCTTTCTGTCTCTATTTTGAGGTTTTTTTACTGAATATTCAGACATTATCTTGTAAGTATTGATGAGATATAGCAGAAAATGGATTTTAATGGGGTGATCTTCTGCAAATTACTTTCCTATAAAATGTAGCTATAGCATAGCAATATTTGAGGGATGCAGGGCTGAAATCAAAGCTGACAGAATTATTCCAACAAGATATTTCACAGGTATTGTGGCAAGGTACTTCACAGGTAATTATCAACCATAACTGATAACAGTGTTTTGTTGTTAATTTATGACCTAATCTCACACTGTAGCCAAGAAGTGCCCAGGGAAACTCACCATATCAATAGGATTTAAGTCTCGATCAAGGTCCTGCTGTTCCTGAGCCTTTCTTTATGTGTTTCTGTGAGGCTTCACTAATACTTGCTAGATGACAGTGATTCCTCAAGGAAAACCCTCAACCACAAATGCTTTGGCTGGTAATCGGGGAGATAAGGGAGAAAAGTCACCTCACTAGGTTTGAAAAACTCTATAGATTACGATTATTCTCCCTCTCAGGAACCTTAGCAGTGTGTCACTTGTCCCAGCACCATCAGAACTTGGCCAATTATCCTTTGAAGAGGGTTTTTTTTTTGTCCACAACTGAATACATTGATATGGTTAAGGAGTAGAGAAGAGAGAGCGAAAAGAATAACCAACAAGTCAAGTTCCTCTAATTACAGTCTATGCAGTAAATGTTTATTTCAGAAAATTCTGTGTATTAATTCAGTAAATGAACCACCTGCTTTTCCTTTTTTTTTTTAAAGCACTAAGGCAAGTGGTTTCTTAAAAGCATTATCCTTATATAACATCTTGAAATAAGAGGTTAAATGTACCTCTAGCAGAGCTGGAGATTTACATTTTTCATCAGGTCATGCTTTGTTTGCTTTCTAATCTCTTCATTTCATTTTTACCATGTCTTATTGGTTTGATATGCCCTCTTTGTAAGCTAACGAAAATGCAATAAAATGGCTTGGAAATATTGGCATTCTATGTTGTAAGGAATCTCACAGGCATTGCATAAGCAAGTAGCCCTCTAGTCTATCATAAGTCATTTGTCTGAATCTCCCTTCTTTGTAACAAAAAGCATATAAATTCACTCCAGATTATTCCAAAGAATTCTTTTAAATGGATAAATTTTTCAAAGTTTGATTTTAAGCTGACAAGAGCTTGGTATTTCTCAAAAAGCATTGACCTAAGATTAGGGCAGGCAAAGTAGTTCATTACAAATACAAGTTGTTATGTAAAAATCCTGTAACAATTGCCATCAGCCAAAATAAAGCCTTTTAGCTATTCCAAAAATGAATACAGTGAAATATCTTTCCCTTCACCTCACTCTTAGTAAGCTTCTAAATCTCCTTGCAGGGTCTTTACCTTTTTCTGATCCCTGATAATTCTGATAACTTTTCTTTGACTGTTCCACTCAAGAAAGGAGTGTTTTCCCACAGTTCAGCAGCCTCTTACATTTTCTTAATCCAGTCTTATTTTTTTCCCCACTCCACACACTTTTTTCACTTTTCTTTTTGATTAAATTCTGAGATGAATTTATCTCAGAAGATCATTCTGTCTCCCCAAAGTCCAGGGGCACACCTTGTCCACTACACATTCTGTCTTTGATACATGATCATTCTGCCCTTGTGTGGCTTTCTTCACTATGTGACCGCTTCCCCTCTGTGCAAACGAAAAGCATCCATGGGTTAATTGCTGGGAGCCCTTGAAGCCTCAGCCAGGGCACTCATGCTTTCCAGGAGGTTCCAGGGCTGTTGCTGGACTCACTGCTCCCCTGCCTGCGCTGACCCCATCCACATGCATCCCTGCATGGTCAATGGTGGGCGGGTGGTCGTCTGAACCTGCAGCCCTTCCTGCCTTTGCTAGATCCGAGTAGTAGTATCTCTCTGGGAAACAACAGCTTGCAATAACATTTTTAAGACTACCAGTAACAGGCCCTGTGTGCCTCTATATGCGCACTTATATTCACAGAACTTAGTGTATCCTGTAGTGTGTTTTCCAATAGAATATAAATAGTCAAGGTATTAAAGCTGAAAATGAGTTTTACCTAAGCATCCCCTTTCTCGTTAATATGCATAACCATATGCTTTTCTGATTATATTGCACTTTCTACAGACGTATATGATAAGACTAGTTTCTTTGACAACATCGTGGCATGTTTTTAAGCACAGAATTGATCTGAGACACAAAATCTTGTACACATAAAGTACAAATCTTATTCAAACACAACTTTAGCACAGGTAGGATGACTATGAAAAAGTCTAACACATGCTCTAAAGTTGTGTCTGTTTTTACAAAATTGGACCATGATGTTGTTGTAGTTCTTTGCTACCTGAAGACTGTGCAAGAATTAACTTTCTCACAGTAGTAGCACTGGTAATTCCTGCCATCAGGCAGGTCTTTCCACAGCATCTGTCTGCGTTCATATTAATCTTCCTCGACACAACAGTAAAAGCAGCATGAGGCTGGAACAGAGGCCTTGCAAGCATTACGATCACGTTGCCAGGCCTGGATGGGCACTTTTGTTCCATCTCCACTTGGGAGCAGCTTGGCATCGCTTGCATGGCACTGCCCACAGGAGCTTCTGCATGCTACATAACTGAAACAGCTTCTTAACTCTCTTCACTCCTAAAGGAGTCTGAGCTAAGGCCATCAAGCAAATACAGTCACCCCCATGACTGTAGTTTATGTCTACTTGACATTGCCAAGAGCAGACTTTTCTTTGTCGTTTTCTTGGGTTTTTACATCCACACTGCCAGGAAAATTTCTGAGCCGAAATTGTGATGTCACCAGAGGAAATGAGTGATGGTTGATTACAAAATTATTTTCCGAGTCTCCAAACAGTTGCAAATGACAAAGAAAAAAATTGCTTTCAGAACACACTTTAAATAAATGTACTTTTTTTTTAGCTGAAAACATGAACTGTGGAAAACATAGCTGTGTTTTAGAAAAAAAGGAAATCTTGCTGATAATGTAACAACTAAATGATGGGTACACTGCCTAGTCCCTTTTAGTATGTATAGCATGTAAGTGAACTTTTCTCTGTTGCTGAACTTCTCTACTATCATATATTACAGACTAGCAGATTCCTAAAACCCTATTCCAAGCAGCTGTGATTTTGTTTCTATTCAGAAGTACATAGATTTAGAAGCATCACTTGTTTAATGTGGTCTAATCACAGCCTCTAATAGGAGTGGGCTCTTGAAAACAGTTTCTCTGAGGCAAACTCCTTTTATTAGAGGTGTCAGAGCTTCGTGAGCAGCTTCTCAAGTAGGCAAGTCCATGCAGATCTTACAAACAATCTACTTAGCTGCGTGAAAACAAGAGAAAAAAAAAAAACAGGATTACTACAGAGGACATAGCAGAACTATCCAAAGTGATCTGTGACTATGTGGATTCTATTTATGTCCTAAGAATAATTCTTAGTTTATTTCTACGAAAGTATGGGAAATTTCTAAGTTTTCTATGCTGTCGTAGTTAAATATTGATCTTGTAGTAATGACCATAAAATCTAACTTAACCTGCTGCTTGCTGTGGAAGGGAGGACATTACATGGGACTTGTACAGAGGACCACCAGTCTTCACTTAAGTGCTGCGCATTTTATTTTTGAGTGAGAGGCTTTATGTAGGACTTCAGTGGTATGAAGAATTTACAATGGTTCATTTACCATTTCTTTTCTTGAAGAACATTCACTTCTCTCCAGATATTTAACATTTTTATGAATCTGTTAAGAGCTCGTTGTAAATAGCCATGCTATTTTGTTCTTTCAACATTTGGCTAAAAGCACTTACATTTAATACCAATTTGTACTTCTGAAATTTAGAAAATGAACTGTTTGGTCCATTTTCCAAAATAAAAAAAAAGTCCAATATAATTAGCAAGTGAAAACTCATTTATATTTGGAACTCACATGTGTTTTGGTATCTGCTTCAATTCAGTCCTTTGTATTTGGCTTAAACACAAGAGGAAGATGATATGTGGCCTGAAAACATTCCATGTGTCTGAAGGATTCAGTATCTTTTCACTGGATATTGCTTCTATCTTGTCACAGAGCATTATGTAAATTCATGCCAGAGGCATGTCAGGGATACTGGGTTATGCAATGCCAAAACGGAATTTGTAATATCTAGAGATTTTGGATCATACATTCAAGGTGTCCAGTCAAGATTTCAGGGACGAATTTTCTAATACTCTGAATTATAAAGTGCATCTTTGTCAAAAGTAGATTTTTTTTCGTTGCCAGAGTGAAATATTTCGAGTATTTTAGTGCACTCTCCTTTTGCTATGTTTGCACAGATCATATCCATTACTCTTGCTGTCACAAGATAACAGACACATCCAAATACTGTTTATTGATTCAGTCAGGGCAAAGATGTAGAACACCTTGAAAAACTTCATCAGTCCTCTACACACTTGATGATAGTGTCAAAACTTTATCAAAAATTTCTGGCCTGAGTGGGGCTCCTGTGCCTGGTCTGTGAGGTTCCTGTATGGAATAACTGCATGGGCAACCAAATTCCTCACAGAACCAGTCTGCGTCAAATGATCACTAGGCTGGAAGACATGTAGCTATGTCTTCACATTGATCTTTCTTCATTGGTACAACTATGATAACAGACCCAGCTGCACTAGTGTGGCTTTTTGGCTCTTGCTGATAGTATGTGAGACTGCCAAGACCCTTGCTCTTATGTTGGCAGTTGAGTGTCAAAAACAAGGCCAATAGGCAACGCAAATTGGTCCTGCAGTCTGCCATCTCATAGCCTACTTTGGCAGTGCTTAATTGCAGTGTTCCTGGAGGAGAGCATATATGAACAGTTGTCTTGTCTCTCAGTAGCTTCTGTATTTGGATATGTTCAATATGTGCTCAGTCTCAGCCTCTCTCCTCCCATTTTCCACTAGCCCTCATATGCAGATTCAGACAAGCAATGTAATTTTTATAGAGATACTGGCTTTGCTGGCGGGCCTGATTCTGCAGGAATCCACATGAGAAGAAAAGCCTCACATGTGTTGATCTTTGATCACCCATATTTCCTGGTGTTCAGGCCTGTATAAGCCCTGGAAGACCATGGTTAATTTGTGGGACATCTGCAGAGGGCTTCTTCCCTTAATGTCTATCAAGGAGTTAAGTTTTTTGAATTTACAGTAAATAAGGCCTTGCTTTCTGTTAAATGCTTGGATTCAGAGTATTTTAACTTGAAGACAAGGAGCTTTTAGGTTTTCACAATGATGATATTACTTGTGAGCAGAGAGCTGTTGTTCTTCAGAAACTGTATAGAAGATGGGTCTGTGAGTATAGGGAATGCAAAATCACAGTGTCTTGGGGGAAAACAATGTTTTTGGCTTTCAGCATGAACTTTATATATGTTATTGACAGTACATCTTGTCTTCCATTGCATGACTGAGAAAGGGGTCATTCTTCTTGTCCCCCTCCAACTAACCTTTTCACAGATGTTACATCTATCTACTTAAAGACATGTGATGCTAGAAGAACCTTATCAGGAGTGGCACAAAGGCCAGTTATGCCTGTAGAGGCACCCATTTGGCCTCCAGAGCAGAGCCCACAGGAGGCTGCTTGGGAGCAGGCTTAGGACTCAAGCACGGATGCAGGAGGAGTTGGTCCATCTGAGGCCTTTTTATTGGGCCATGCAAACATGGGCAGGCTATGTGTCTCCACCAGTCTCCAAAGCACCACCAGACAGGAGTTTGTAGTTCCTGACTATCAAATTCAGATTACTGTTGTGTCATTACCTTATTTTTATGAATTTGCCTTTAGGTCATTCTTCTAAGAAACCTCCCTTACTAGCCAGGCATAAAGGGGAGGGATTTTTGATGTGAAAACAAGTGTGTACACTTGATATGTACAAATGCAGAAGTTGAAATTTGTATTCAGTTTCTTAGAGCTTCTAGGATACAAGAAAACAGTCAATAAAAATGTAGGAATAATCCTACACTGTGGTTAATAAATTAGAAATAAACAAGCCAAATGTTTGATAAAAACCTGGTTTTATCCTGTCAGTTTTTTAATTTCCATTTTTCTCAAATTTATATTATTGATTGTAATGAGCAAATAAAAATTCAGCAAAAAGGCTGCATAAGGACATAAAGGATAAGGTGTCTGATTGTTCTGGAGCACCTGCTGAGATGACATCTCTCATTTGTCTTCATGCAATTTTCACATCTTTTTATTTTTTTCCAGGACAGAAGAAAGTCAAGGAGAATCATGCGATGTTGTTTTGTTCCTTTTTCTTTATTCACCCAGAGGACCCATTTATAAAATTCATTGCCACACCTTAGTAAAAAAGTCATGATAACAAATGTACCTGATTCTAAGACCTTTCTGAATGACACATTGATTTAACCATTTAGAGGTCAGTAATTGTAAATAAGAGATGCTTAGATTGTTCCAGAAAATGGTGTGCTAAAAAATAAGATAGATTTTTACATGGACTGTCTGCAGTTCTTTTGGTTACTAGGTAGATGCGTTAGGTCTTTATATTACTTCAATAGGATTTTTTGTTTGTTTGATTGATTGATTGTTTTCAAATATAATGTGTTTTCAATATATAGAAAGTGGGGTTGAGGAGTTGGAATTCAATTTGAAAATTTTAACTTTCCTGAGTAGTTTAGTTTTGCTATTCTGTACCCATTTTACCCTAAACTAAACTACTCAGGAAAGTTAAAATTTTAAAATTGAATCCCATTCCTTCAGCCCGACTTTTTCTGTATTGAAAACACATTATGTTTGAATGCTGAGATGCTGAGCATGCTGAGATAAAGAGATAGAGATGAAAGCAAAACAATCAGGAATGCCAGCCTGTCAATTTTAGAGTATGTTGCTGTAAATAATCTCACTGTTATGTTTTGCTCTTTTGTCTCTTGGCTAGCTTAAAATCTATGCTTAAAACCAGTTTGTGCTTCTGAGGCTTAACAGGAATTTAGAAGAGACAACCTGAAGTGTTCACTTTTGCTCTTGATTCACAAGTGGCTTTTTCAAGGGGTCTACATGTTTTCAGGCTTATAATTTTGCCCTTCTGTTTACATTTAGCAGTTTTTTTCTATCTATCTATCTCACACGTCTGCCCTTCTGAAGTTCACCCTTTCATATTACCTCTGTGGGAGCTACACAAAGCAAACTAATCATTTATTCTTTGCTTGTGGTAATCCAGCTTTTACATTCATTTCCTGTGCTAGCACTGCTTGGATTCGCCGCATTAAGTCACCTTTTCATCTACAGACACAACAGTAGCCTGTGGAGAAAGGTATTTCAGACATTTCACTGAACAGCACCAGCTTCTCCTTTCAACATTATGCAATTTAAACATTTATAGTGTGTTAATCCTTGAGGTTATGAAATCAATTGGATATCAATCGGCAGAAACAAATATCTCACCTCCACTTTACTGGTGGGAGGACTGCTTGAAATTAGACTTTGATCTGTTTGTTTTGTTTTTTTTCTCCTGCTAGGCTCAAATTCTACAAACACTTGTGCTATGTATTTAACTTTTCTACTGTAAGTCTTCTAAAGCATCACTGTGATTAAAGTTGCCATCTGTGACAGTGCTTGCAGAACTGAGACTCCAGCTTAGAGGTGATTGAGTGGAAATATTTTGACTAAATGCTTTTTGGAGGGGGGTTGTTACTAAAAAAATTATAATATTAAATTCAGTCTTTTGAAAATGTCTATTCTCTGAAACCAAAATATTTCTGCTTAGGTAAATTTTATTTTTGCATATTCATTCCAATTTTATTTTCCAGACAATTAAGCTCTGTTCTTAAATTGTAAGAAATGTTTTCACTCCTTGTCTCCAGCTTTCAGTCTCAACATTTAAGCCTTTCTGTCTTGCTTGCTTTTTGTATCAGAGAGAGCTAGAATTGTTGACTATACTATCCTGGGTTTCTTCCATCTGTGCTAAGATTGATTATAGATAATTGGTCAAAATAGTCAAAGTTAAAACCAAACTGTTAGTGAGGGTAATCTGATATTCAGATAGCATTAGGAAATGACTTTTGTTTTCACTGAATTTTTAAAGTATCTACACTTTAAAGCAGCAAATATCACCTTCAAAGGTGATATTAAAATATCATCTTGTTTTCCTCTAAATAATATAATATCCAGTGATTTGATAACATATACCTTGACATAATCTATCTTCTCATTTGCATTCTCTGGTGATGGACAAACTATGGTTAAGTATGGTTTCATAGAAATAAGATTAAGATTTATTACTTAGACACTATCCCCAACCTGATATAATTCAGATTTGTAACCATGGCCTACATAAAGAAGTATTGATGCCTTGTAGTCTTACATAAATGAAAGCTACCTTAAAAGCCATGAACATTTGGAAATAAGGATAAGCAGGTGAGTAGTTTTTGGGGTAGTGTTTTCAAAGATGCATATTAACAAACAGAAGGCAGTAACATTTAGCATGTTGTTTGGGCCACATAATGAACCTCTGGTTGTGTGACCTCTGAAGTCCTTGACTTCAGTTAATTTCTTTTTAATAAGAAAAAGAGTAGGAAATGTACTTTGAAAAGTAACCTCATTTCTAATGTACTTTCCAGACAACTCCTGAAGCTGTTGGCAATGTAGGTTACCAGGAATCATTTATAGACATACTGACTCTTTATGGAGTATCTCATGATGTTTAGCCTTTGAAAACATGTGTTTTCTGATTATCTGTGTTCACAAAAACAAATAAAGCTATTTATAACTGTCAAGATTCTAGAGAAAGGTCAAAAACATGATTTCTCTGTGTCTTCAGGGTCAGAAATCAGAAGGTCAATAACACTATGCATTTTAAATTATCCCTTAATCCATTATATTCAATCTTTGTTTATATTTGGATCTTTGTGTGTATGATTCTTAATTACTTGAGAGTAGCACCAGTATTCTAAATCTTGTGCTTGAGGTGTCAGCTAAGGTAAACATGTAAGGGATGGACAAAACTGAGCACATACACACCTTTCCTTTGAAACTTCTGCTCATATATATAAGAAAAAGCAAATAGAATGTAGTGCATATATTTTGATGCCCCATTGGGATATCCTTTCTGTAATTGTTTTTCAAAATGGGTTTACTAACTAATTGTAAGATTCTCTCAAGCTTTTATAAAAAATAAAGAGATTATTCATTGGAGAATATTCCCTTCAAAAACTTATTCTTCCAGTTAATTTCTCCAGTCTCATTAAGAAATGGAAAACACTTGTAGCTTGTCTAAACAATGCCAACCAATAGAACAAAGCAGCAATTACTGATAGGCATCACTAAAATACCTTACTATAGTCCTAAGAAAATGGGAAGCTATGTACTGATAATTCATGAACAGAAAGACCAAATTCAATTCATTTTGTGGAATTGAATTCAATTTGTTGAAATGAATCAATAATTCAACAAGTTTGTTGAATGTATTGCTCTAATTAGTGTTTGACTTGAAATAGTTCCACTAAAATATAAATAAATTTTTAAAACTCCATGTTATATACAGAATAAGTAAAAATAGAGTGTTATCTCTGAATATATATAGAAAAATATATTAGTGTAAATGAAAATAGAGTACTTGGCCACATTTTGGTTCTACTCATGCTGGGGAAATGAAATTTAATAATAGTACTCTCATTCCTTCAGGTCTGGCTTCTGCTGTTGTTACTTACTTCTCTCTCTCTTTTCTCTCATTTTTTTGTTAAGAATAGCAATTATTTGTTCAAGCTTACACACTTGCCTCATTCAAGAGAAAGGCAAATGTAACCACTTTATACAGTAGCAAAATTTTAGTGAAGTTTGGATCTTTCTTACTGAACTAGTGCATCCCTATGCTGAGTTCTTTACAGAATAAACTCACTCGGTTATTAATGACAGAAGGTAGACAAACATTTATTAAAATTATTTGGATTTTTAATCTAAAGTGTAGATCAACATCTTTGAAAATTTCCGCTGAGTGTTTTACCACTATAATAATCATCAAATTCCATTTTTTGGTTTTGCTTTTATTTTCTCCCTTGTCTTCAATTTTATATAAATTCAGAAGATGAAAAGACTAGTCTGGTCTCAACAGCTCAGTTTCTTCATTTCTAGAATGGCTTAAGTTTGAACAAAAAAAAGCTCTGTAAGCACAGATGGCAGAGTTCTTCTATAGCATGCAAAAGATGACTCAGTTCATTCATTTAACGCATCCTTCTGGGTTTCATGAGGCTAGAGTTGCTGCTGCACTGAGATCTGTGGTGAACACAGGGAGTTTTGCCAAAATAGTTTAAAAGAACACTGTGTTTACACTGCAAATTCAATTGCTAATCGTAACAAAGTGTCTTCTCTATCATTGAAGGGCAATGAGCCTTCTGCTCAACCCAAAATCTGGTTTGGAAAGAACACTTAGCGCTTAGCTCTCCTACTTAAAAGTTTTCCCTTAATAAAAAAATAAAACAAACAAACCAACAAGCTTGTGATGTTGGATGGGATAAATTCATTGAAGAAAGAGAGTGATGTTGGGAGAACAGCTTTATTTGAAGTCTAAAAGTAAAATATGGGTTTAAGGGCTATAGACAGCCTTATAGAAGAGTACTCACTGAAATTCTCTGGAAAAGACAAATCCTATTTGGAGCAAGATGCAGAACCTTCTGGCAATTTTAGCCTTGACGTAGATATTTAGGGGAAATATGGGAGTATTTGATCTCTACCCTTTCCACAGTTGCAGAGATGGGGTTGAGCCAGCTCAAGGGTCTTGGAAGTTGGAAGTCATATTCCAATGGGACTACTCTTGATTTCTAGCAGAAGGGATAACTGTTTTACAAGAATCTGGATAACTGGGGTGTATGAAAACAACACAAGCAGAACATTTCTATAACATTTCCTGTTTTTTTTTTAAATCAATTTTCTTCTTTGACTGAATAACTTTAGATTGTGACTTTTATTTTTAACTCTCTGGAATAATTTTACAATTATGCATGATCAAAGATGTGGACAAATGACTAGAAATGATTGCGTTACTTTAGCTCAGAAAGTTACTGCTGTCAGCTGAGGATCCCAAACTGATTATATGTGTGTTCCCAGACTGTTAGAAGCAAGCCAATTAAAAAGAAAGTTAAACTTTTTCATTCTAGCTTAGACTGAGAGTGGACACATGATTATGATTGAACTGATAAGAAATACATTAAGAGGAGGAAACACAGTCATTTGCTCATTAACTGATCCTATCCAAAGATGCCCTGATGGTGCAGGGAAATATTAGTCTGATGCGATAAAGGAGGAAATTGGAACAGAAATGTTAATTGCTGTTTTGTCTCCTTAAAAAGACTATTCAGCACTCCAAAATCTTCCAGGTCCCCAAGGCTTTTAATTTGAAAACTGGATCTTTAGTGGCATATTTAACATTGTCACACTCTTTACAAAATAGCTATTGGAACATCTGGGGAACTAACATAGTAATCAGGTCTTGTCCTTGCTCCACTCTTTGTGTTTGCAGTCGTGAAGCTTTGTACAGTTTTCCTTGCTGTTATGTCAGGAGAGTCCCTTGTTCTCTGCTTATTTTCTCCCTCCTTGCCAAAAAGCACTTAATTAGCTGAAGAAAAGAGATATTTTTTATGGTGAATCAATACTGACAACTGCAACATATATCTAAAAGTTTGGGAGAGGTGAAGTAGGGACTCCGGGGAGAAATAGGACAGAGAATATTTTATAATCTGTTATTTGTGAAAAGGGAGACCTCCCTGTGATAAAATTGGTGTCTAGTACCCTGCAGTTAGGCTGCACCTGATGGTTCTTATTTACCGGTGCACTTCCTTCTCTGTGTGTTCATGGGGCATGTGTTTGGGGATTCTAACCTTGCATCTAGACTGTGGATGCTGATGCTGTTGAGAGGAATAGATGTGGCAAATCAACCTCAATGACAAGGTGTAGGTTGTCTCACCTGCAGGTGTTGTGTCTGTCTGGAAGATTAAGCCTGTCTTGCCTCCTGCCTTTTATTATCCGGTTTAAGTGCATTGGAACAAGTCTTCCACATGCTGCCCTGTTTCCTTTTGTATCTCCAAAGGGGGTCTCTAAGAAAAGTGCTTTTTATTTTCTATTGAAGACATATTCTGCTTCCTCATTCACCATTGTGGTTTTCCTTCTCTTTAAGATTTTTTTTAAGGTCTGACATATATTTCAAAGGCTGCTTTCTACTACACAAATCTGAGCAGTCCATGTTTCCTTCCATCTGCCCCACAGATAAGCCTTGAACTTAGAACACAGATAATGCTTGAACATGAATTTGCCACTGACTAATGGGGTAATTTTTGCTTTAAGCCCCCTGTAAAGGCAGCATTTTTCATCATATGGCTTGGGAAGCCCCACACAGCTACTCTGTGTCTCCCTTGAGCAGGCAGTCTTCAAGATTCTAATAAGCATCTGACTGCTGAGACTACATACTCACTGCATTTCAAAAAAGAGAGAGAAATCGTTCTCTTGACAGAGAAAATGGGCACTAAATTTGCCAAACAACATAATAAGAAGAATAACATAAACCTTTTATATGGTCTTTGCTCCCCATGCTGTTGAAATGTTACCACAAGCAAATAGTGTGATTTCCTTTATCAGACATGACAGGGCTGCAATGCTCACAGGAGCAGTTTATGAGGCTAAATATTTGATGTACTTTGGGGATATTTGAAGCCAAGTATTATACTAGATCAGAGCTAAGCGTATGTCTGAAAAATGCCTTTATTTTGTTGATCAAAATGATTATATTTGCCTAAAATGTCACGTTAATGTTTTTGTTAAAATATTTAATGCAAAGGAATGCAATGACTTAGAACAATTCCCTCTTAGCTTGCCCTTCAAGTACATGGATGCCTGCAGCTGGAATGGCTTTATCTTTAGGGCAGTGAAGCAATGTTGTCTTTGACACTGAGAGCACTGCGACATGTAAAAAACTCTTAGTAATGCTGCAGGTGTGATACAGTTAGCATTTACATTCAGAACATAAAGAGAATATTGAGTTCTCTGAATAAGATAAAGTTCAACAGAACTAACAATATAGTACGGAAAGCAAAAATCATTAAAAAATAGTCTGATATTGTGGAACACGGAATATGCTACTGGCTCATGCAGCATTTGGGTACATATCACAGTGAAAATCTGTTGCTGATAGCCTCAGAAGAACAAATTCATAGCTTATTCTGATTATAAAAGGACAGATGTAGAAAAGATTGGATCTTCTGTTCAATTCCTCTTTCAAAGGAAGAGAGATCCTAAGGCCACATCCTTACCCTGTGGTAACTCTTCGCTGACTGCCATCTCATGCAGATTTCTTGCACTACATGCCCACATCTCCAGAGTTGCATGCATGAATTAAAATGGGTTTAGCCCACATGCCGGTGCAGATGGATATGTTCTTTGCTGCTGCACAGAATTAATTAGTGTTTTCTGCACTATATATGCTCTTACATCGTGCTTACCCTAGTAGCTGTGCGCACTGAACAATGTGTCTAACATCTGTCACATACTCACTTTCCTCCTTGCCCTTTCCCCTTGAGGAGGAAGGTTTGCAGCATCCCATCTTGCTGGGGAAGGTAGGAAATAGACTTTGAAAGGATGTTTTGGGTCATCAAGTCTCATCTCTGGTTGTTGGAGACATCTACATTATGTAATGCTCCCAATGTGACAATATGAACCTTCATTCTGAAAATGAGTTCTATTTCATACTTCCATTAGAAAGCCTTTTCTCTACCCTTCATTTTTTAATGTGACAGTTATAAAGTTTTCAATTCCCAGCCTCAGATTGCTTCTGCCTTATGTTTAGTTATTTGATTGTATGTCAGTGTTGTTCTTAGTCTTAACTAGCTTTTTCTCCTTCAGTGATTTTTATTGCATTGTAATGAATTTATAGGCAGTAATCCTACTTCCTTTAATTTGTGTTTTGCTATTATAAGTGTATCCGTGTATTTAAGATAGTTGTTATTGCATCAAAAAACTAAAGCTAGGCAAAAGCATTCCACATGGGTTCAATTTCACTTTTGTTGAAAATCTTAGCTGTAATTGCAGCTGAGTTAATGCTGTACAAACTGTATGAAAAAAAATCCCATAGTACCATTATATTTAGGTCAATAACAATTTAGGTAGGAAACATATTACTTGTGTTATCTAATATGCACTGCTTAACTAGCTAATAAGATTCACTTTGCTCCCCTGGTTCACCCTGGGTAACACTTAATTGCAGGAATAATCCTACTGATTTTAAATGAGACCACATTGGATAAAGCTCCGGAAAAAGTTGGACAACATGTTGTAATTTGCTCCCAAAGCAAAATGCAGTTGCTAATGGAAGTCAGTAATGAGGTTGTCCTGCTTCAGCCTGGGGACGGAGGCAAATCACAAAAGCAGAAATGCACTAACTGCCCAGCCTCAAAACTTGGGGCAAATCCCTTGGCGACTGCAGATTAACATCTAGAGATACATAGAAAGCTTTCCTTGTGTCCTTCTCAGTGTGTTGCAGCCTGCATGCAAGGGACTGTGTGATGGAATGGGCTGTAGCAAAGGACGGGGCCACTAGCAAAGATCCTCCAAGGGGTATCTCTGCCCCCATATCTCTGGAGGCATCTGCTCTTCCCATAGCAGTGCAGGGTACTGGGCTCATTCCTATTCTCCAGTATGTCCGAGCAGGCTGGCTTCTATATCTGGTGTAGGGACACAGACTGAATGAGAAGTCATGCTGCTGCACGGAGAAATGCATGAGAAACCAGAGCAGTTTGGTGCAAAATGCAGTGGGATGTGTGAATTTTGAGTGGGACGCACGAGACCTGACAGGTTTGTCTATATCTTATTATGACTGTATGAAACTGCTAGTAATATCTGCTGCAAATCTGCATTTCTGGAAGGAAATGCATTATTTCACTGGTTTTGTAAAGAATGCTTGAATGTTCCTTGCTGCATTAATTTTTCTTTGATACTTTGCCTTTTGAATTGGTGTGTGATTCAGAAGTTCCCTATATTTGATATTACTCCCTCAAGAACCAGTCCTGAGCTTAAGGAAACATTGAAAATACGAATAGCATTCATGCTTCTCTTTTTGAATGATCTAATGTTACTCTTAATAAACATGTTTTGTCACTCACCTATTCTTATTGGTGTTCATCATAAATTCATGGCAGGCATATTCAAAGAAAAATTGATGTTTTCACCCATCTCCATAACTGAATGCAGTTTGAACATTTTAAAATTGTGGAGAAGGCTTCCAAATGTATAAATAGAAAAAAATAATTTGAGAATTTGCTTCTCTATTAGTTGAAACACAAAGTTTAAATGTATCTAAATTAAGCTATCTTAAAAGTTCTTATAGATAGAAAGTTTCCCCTCCAAAAAGAAATGTCATACCTGATTTTGGCATGCATATTGGCCACTCAGATTACTGCAAGTGACCTTTAACATGCGTCTAAATCACAGTGCTTCAAATTTGCCTCCATCTTCCAGTCACTATTAACAGGGTGGACTGCACATGCTACAGAATGACTTAGAATGCCTCCTTGCCCTTACTTAGAAACTCTACTTTTCCTTTGTAGGATTATTATTCTAAGCTAAGCAAGAAAATGATAATGTGTCTACCAGCTCCTGCTAGTCTCTGTTGGTCTTCTCCGTAGATTGGATTTCACCTTTCTGATGTTCTGTCCCCTGGCTGAACCAATGCTACCGGTGCTTAGGTGGTCCTTGTATTTGGAGAGAGATGAACCCCCAAATAAGCTTCTCTTCAACTTTATGTGCTATCCGCAGCTGCTAATGACATACCTTTTCTAGAGGACACATATTGTTACAGACATAAGCCATAAGAAATTATAGAGCAGTAGAAGCAGTAGAAAGACCTCTTCAAACTGTTCTCCAACACTATTATAGAAAGAGGATTCCTTTAAAAAATACTACATTTTATATAGTGTAGCATCTTTAGGATGAAAAAAGTAGTGCTATTTAGTGCTACTAAACATATTGTGAGTCAGAAACAACAGCAGGTACCTCATGCTTCTTTTAACAGATCAGAGAAGAAACAAGTTAAATTGTACCGCCAAGATATAAAACTGTTTTTGACTGTTCTCCTGGAATAGCACAAGGATTATTTTGCTATAGAAATTTTAACAAAGCTTAATCCTTACTGTGTGAGTCTCTTTCTTCCTTCTTCTACATCTCTACCCCTATATTTTTTATTTATGATCCACTGGTATAGCAGCATAAGAAAAGAAGCTTGGTGTCCTTGGGTGAGTTAAGATCAAGCACACAGTACCCTGTTGCTCTGCTGAATTCTGAACATGTTGGCTGTGATGGACCTTCTTTGCTCTCACTTTCTGCTAATGATGATTGATTTTTGAGGGAAGAACCAGCCCTTTTCTATCCTAGACCCCCTTAAGTAGTTAGATGTGTGGTGTAATATCCGCTTTTGTTTAAACAGGCAATTATGGGGAGAGTGGAATGGAAGCCTTCAAAGAGTTGGCTGCCCAAGAAGGACTGTGCATCGCTCACTCCGACAAAATCTATAGCAATGCTGGGGAGAAGAGCTTTGACCGGCTGCTTCGGAAGCTGCGGGAGAGGCTGCCCAAGGCAAGAGTGGTGGTCTGCTTCTGCGAGGGGATGACCGTAAGAGGGATCCTCATTGCCATGAGGCGCCTGGGAGTGCTCGGCGAGTTCCTGCTAATCGGAAGGTAAGGCTTTGGCGCTGATTTTATTGCACATCCTCTGCCTTGCAGGAGAGGCACAGGCTGAAGACAGGCCCTTTGTTTCAGAATGGCATAATTGGGCTACTTGCTATTTAAATATTTACCTAACTAATGAAAAGAGATGGCAGCATGGCAGAGCTGATTGGAGGAAGCAGAGAGCAAGGTGTATGACATCTTTATCCTTGTGGTTTAACATAATTGACATTTACTTCAGCAGAAGTTATCGCCTGTGTTTTCAATATATGACCTTCGCTTTTGTGCTTTTATATGCTCTCAAGGAACTTTTCATACTCAGGTTTTCTGTGAATTACAAGACAATTTAAAATGTTTTAGTAATGCTAGGGACACTGCATCCCAATAGTTTTAACCCCCAAATTATTAACCAGTTTTGATTACTTGTACATTTTCTACAGTTTTATTATTACAGTCTGGAATTTTCAGCTACATACTTTATTCTGACCTTTAATATTGAGCATTAGGGGTATTGTGCAGACTTGTTTGTTTATAAAACATTGAGCTTGCTCGTGGCTAAGTCAGTATGTATATGTGTTTTGATATTTTCATAATAATTTCCAGTGCAGTGATGTATATTGGACAGGCAAAGATCATTTTATCAAAATTCAAATAGTTCCTTATTTTTTCTACAATTCATCAGTCCTTTGTAGATACTGAAATATGTTCATTTAAGTTCTATCCCTACGGTCTATCTGTATTTACTTTTTTTGTGATAGTTTTCATTTTAGGGCTTTTTTGATTTTAACCTTGACTTTTGCAATATTGTCTGGCTTTCTGTTTGGATCAAATCTGTTCAGATGATGAGAACTGACATTTTCTGGCTTGTCTGCTAGATTGATCATGTCCTTTTTAATCCTTCCATTCACTCTTTGTTTCTTTCATATCTCTTGTTAGAACACCATTCCTTCAAGGCCTTTAACAGTTGTCTGCTTACCTCCTTATCTTTGTTGTCTTTTTATTCTGTTGTCATTCTGATATGTCAGCCTTCTTTTTGCCCTATTCTCTCCAGAAAGTCTCGCTGCCTGCCTCTATCATGACTGGGATGCTCTCTGTTTGCTTTGAGCTATAATTCTAGTTTCTATTCAATCACATCCATCCCTCTTAGAAACTCACAATATTATGATTTCTGTAAGTCAGATAACCGTTCTGGCCCAGATAATCATCTGAAAACAATCAGTGTGTCTGTGTTTGCAGTTTTTGGACTTAAGTTTGTGTAGATAAGATATAGTAGATTTGGAAAGCCATCAGCATTAAAATAAAATAAATAAGTTGGTTATGAAAATGGTACTATGTTTTAGAACTCTGAATATGCTTTTCATTTGAATCATTCAGTACACACTACTTCAATAACAGAATGTTTCTGGACTGACATGTTTTAAGAATATTATTTTTTAATGAGCAGAAGAACCTAACTGTAATAGAATTAGCCTGTGTCATGTTATCCTTCCTCACTTGCAAATGTCTAACAGCTTTAGGCAATGCTACGCTTTCTTCATGTATTATTGTAGCGCTAACTGATGTCTTATTCTTCAGACTGTTTTAGGTGCTCTCTCTCGAAACTGGCCATATAGAGAATAAGAAGAAAACAGGTTCCTGCTAGAAGAAATAGCCCCCAAAATAAATCAGGATTGGGCCTTTTAGCTTCACACTTTGGAACATTTTAGCTTCACACTTTTTCTAGAAGTTTTAAGCAGACAGAATACTACTCTAATCAGTTTGAGTATTTGACTTGGAAACTCCCCAACAATATTGTCTTGAATTTTTTAATCAGATCTTCTCATCTATATAATAGCTGGAAACATATTAGAAAATAACAGAGTATATTTTTGCATAGACTTTCGTGTAATCTTGTTTTATTTTGTGTAAGTTTTGGGTGTGAGAGACTGCTTTCTAGAGCTGGGTGAGCTGATCTTCTTGTAAAACAATCTGTCTATTGCTCTGTATAGTCTGAATTGTGCCCAACAGCTGGTTGAAATAAAAAATATTATAGAGCTTGCACATGTTCTATAAGTGCTTGCAGCTCTAAAAGAAAAGACACTTTCTTTGAATTGTCCTAATTATGTGATTTAAAAAAATGGCAGATCCAGCAAACTTATTCACTGGTATTTTGCAGTCAAACTGCAGTGCTAGGAATTTGGTCATCTGTATAAAAGTAGGAACCAAGACATGCATCAGCATTACTCTGATGTTCTATTGAGTTTTTTCTATTCAAATACTCAGCTAAGGAAAAAATATCTTTTAAGATCATTCTTTTACTTGAGGGAAGTGGGAGTGAGTGAATGTGAAATCAAGATTTATTTCTTTTCTTTTTTTTTTTGGCAATAGTGAGCTAAACAAAGCCTTTAATTTACCCACAGGTGTATTATCAGCCACAGTGTCTGAACCCCACTGAGTCTGCTCTGACTCAGTGTATAGAGGACGCCTTTATAAAGCAGCACCTGGCTAACTAGCTCCCTTCCTCTTACATTGTCAACATTGCTGTTGATCAAAGCAGACAGGCAGAGCTTAGCTTAATCAAATTCTAGGTATCAGAAAGAGAGTTGGGAGCTAAAATTGACTTTGGTATAATTTAGGAGTGATACACTGGGAATTACACTGAGCTAGGTCTAAGTCATCAAATACTGGGGCATTTTTTTCAGGATGAGCTGACTCTTGTAAGGCATGGAGTTAGGATCTATTTATGCCATTTCTGAAGAAGTCTTCCCAAACTCAGGCTGGGAATCTGACTAGAAATTCATCTTGCTTTGCTACTGCAAGTGGAAGTCTGTCCTGTTAATGAGGAAAGGAAATAAATGAATTTCTATATCTGAATCTAGAAGGAAGGTAGGATATGGCAGGACTAGAGGAGAGGTTAGAGCCTTACTTAAGAGAGAATAGGAGATGATTCTCGTTCTACTGCAACATCAGAATGTAGTGGAGAGTCCAATAAGAATATTTATAAGGCTGTGAAGGTGAGGACTATAAGAGAAAGGAGAAAAAAAAAGTTATGGCTTTGCTTTAAAATAAGAAGGGGTTTGGAATAGTACTGGATCAAGCAGAGGAAGTAAACTGTAGCCTTCCAGGAATTCAAGAGATTGCTCTTTTAACACAAAGTAATTATCATGTGAAATGATTATGTAGAAAGATACTCGACCTGATGAGTCTAACTATGTCTGGGCAGGTTTTATATTACTTGATAAACATAAAATAAGCTCTACAAAAACCTTTCAAGATATGTGACTCTCTTGTATATACTCTGAAATGGCACATCAAAACAAAAGCATGTAAATGACTTGCCAGAATCTGAACAGGTAATGCAAAGCAAGAGAAAGATATGGAAATGTAATTTTAACCACTCATCTGAGGTCAATGGAGGAAAGACGTGCTAGATAAATAGTTAGCAACAAAAATCCTGTTCAACGATTCAAAGCTCTCTACAACTCCTACGTGGAATAGTTTGGGTAGATAGATGAGGAACCTGAAAAGGAAAGGGAGATGCTACTACATAGGCTGTTTTTCAGTGTAATCCTTTGTTATGAAATGTGTACTGCTTCACCTCTGTGAGCTCTGCAATGCACTAGTATTGCACTATTGACTGTTGTAGAATTATAAATTTGTAAGTGTTGATAGGGTGACTTCTGAAAATATTGACACTTGGCAGTAGCAATACATTCTATGTGATCCTAGTGGATGTCACTGGACAAATCTGTTCTCTTTCTGAGTCTAATAAAACCCTTTGCATAGGATGACATAAGCTTATGTAAACACATACGTATATGGAGAAAAATTACCATGACTGTCCTCCCTTCACAAGGCAAGGTTAACAACCATTTTTTTTTTTGCCATTGGACTTCACACTTTTTAAAATATTGACATGTTAAGTGGGAAAACACAAGTTTTATGATCATATATGATACTGGAGAAGATGAAAGAAAATCTAGTTAGAGCATAAAAGTGAAGAACCTAATAATTAAGCCTGTCTTTGCAGTTTGACTGCTATGTTACATTGTAAGAAAGGAGATACTTTGAAACAGTTTATAGTCTTCATTTTTTGGGGGAGTGTGAACACATATTTGGGAAGTTGTCATTTAGCAGACACTGCTAATGGATATGCTGGAGCCAATTCAATTGCTTTGGTGCAAGGCATAGTGCTAGAGTAACACTGGCCAGATCAGAAATAGCTTAGATAATATTGGCATATAGTTCAACTTGTATCACTGATCATAAAATCCTGTTGACCTAACAATATGCCTTGGTAATAGTTTAGAAATTTCTTAAATTGGCTTCATTTTTTTGTTCTCAGCAAGTCTGAGTTGTGATGGGCTGCTTCTTCTTCTCCTTCTGACAGACTCCTCAGGGTCTTAATTTTGTCAGCACTTTTGTTTATCATCCCCTTGTCACCCTTGGGGAATGTAATGAGATGACATGGGTTGTGCTGCCCACAGGATAATGAAAAGGAGCTCTATCCATTTCAGACAGTTCTGATTTCACTTTTTTTATAGTGGTGAGTAAGTGCACAAAGGCATCTGGAGCTCCCAAGAACAGCTGGCTCTAATCTACTAATATAGTCCAAGATAATGTAAAGAAGAAATTGTTTCAGGGTGTTAATAAAAATCCCAGTTTCTGATGATTGTTGGACCTTGACCTTTGTCACTAAAGTGCAGTGTTGAGATACTGAAAAATCAAGTCATGGTCATGGAGAGAATTGCAAGCAGTATTAAAAATACCACATTCTATGTCTGCCTAAAAAGAATGTCTGCTTCTTTTTCACTGACTCTAGTGCTAGTGGCTCATATGTTACTTATAAGGTGACTGGTAATATTCTGCTCTGAGTTTGACAGGTTGGTAACATGGATGATGTCAACTAAGAGCATTGCCCTTCTTTTGAGCTAGACTGGCTGAACAGAAGATATTGTACTCTGTCTGCAGTACAGAGTGTCTTCATTTACCACAGCCCATGAAAATTTGACAGGAAATATCCCCTTTCTCCCACAGGAATGTAGATATTTTCCAATTTTTCTTATTTAAAAAATCCTAATTCTTCTTAAGTGTGTAAGAGTTGCAAAGAAAACAGTAACAGCTAGGAATACACTGGCGGTGAAAAAATCATGTTGTTCTAGTTATTCTAATGTATGTAGAATAGATATCAGGCCTTGTAAATCTGGCAGAAATAGTAGACTTCATACTCTTGCTTATGCTAGTGTATTTCACCAAGTTGCTAAGAGTGGAAGTGCAGTGTTAGGAAAACTGATGGAATTTGAACTACTAGAATACAAACTATTTCACATTTTTTGTTTGTTCATTTTTTGAGGGACGAGAGTAGAGACACTTAAATAAGAAAACCAAGTGCTTCAAAAGCCTGAAGTAAATGTAGCAGCAAGAGGATGCTGACAAATAAGAAGTTATTCATTTAAGCAAAAAGAGACAAGAGACTTATTCACCGTGCTATTTATGGTAGGAAGAGGACAGATCCACTGTGTTACCCCTCTTCTCCCCTGCCTCCAAGGCCCAAGATACTCAGAATCACTGGTATTGGTTTTGTCATTGTTGTTGATACTGCAAGTCAGTGGAAGATTCTGTATTTTAATTATCTCCTTCATGAAGACATGATCAGAAGTTTAGCTGGATTTGGATCCAGATTATCAGAATAGTTAACTGCTGTGAAACACAGAAATCATTCTCACTTAATCCTCAAATACTTTCAGAGTGAGCCATGTACAAAAAGTTGGGTATAGAGTTGGCAATTATGTAAAATATTGGCAATGAAGATAGTCCCAACTGGCAACATCAGTTCATTTCCTGAACATTATAAAGTCTGGTAATAGGATCCATTGACAATTCTACATTTTAAAGTCTGGAACCATGGCACATATCAGCCAGCATGAATTTGTTGTATTTATTATGTTATAGTTTAATTTGTAGTATAATTCAGCATTTGCTAACTGTCATAGTAGTGTCGATGAAAATGTTGCATGACACAGGAGGGCTATGAATGAGTGTGTTTTGTTTAAGCTCTAACCCAAAACAAAATCAATCTATGTTAAAATGTGATCACATTTCAAGTGTAAAATGCAACTGTTTTATAGTAGAACTGCATTTGATTTGCAGCAATTTAGAACTTCTCCGTGGTTTACAATTAGAGCTCATCAATAGCCCTTCCATGACTTTTGCTTGGTGATAGTGATGATGAATTAGGTACAAGACTATGGATTATTTAGCTGAGATTTTTAAAGAGCACTTTTACGTTGATGGTAAAACAACGGGAATGATGTCCACTTATTCAGAGACAAAGACCAAGAAAACAGCATCTAATTGCTGTCTAGACTCCCACATAATCGATTCTTCGTTTTTTTTTCTTTCATTCCAGAGGACCACAGTATTCTCTATACACACTCTGAGCTGTGCTCATCATTTTCATTGTCTGAAACACAAGAAATGAACCCAATGCTTTTGGTGGTAAAATGTAATTTAAATATTGCAAAATATTAAGCTCCATAAATTCCTTCAGGCTTAATATATTGCTTTTAGAAAGTAAATTAATCCCCTGTTTTTCCATTTAAAAGCAGAAATTAAAGATGATGTTTTACTGAAACAGTTTATTCATTTTAATATGAATATTTAATACAATTTTCATGTTTCCTGCACTCTCTTCTTGGTCTAAAAATAATTTTCCCCATTTAGTATGGAATTATGTAAAATCACTGATAACTGTTCCAGTCATATCTCTAGAAAAAAAATATCTTTAGGTGTAAGCAAGCTACTGGCAGAAGATAATTAGGAATTGCCTAAGCTATGTTCATACAAACAACTTATGTTTTGGTAGGGACAAGAGCAATCTAGGAAAAGATATTTTAGGTTTTAATTTAAAAATTTTTGTCCTGAATCCTGGAAGGCAGTGACTGGAAAGCTTTAAAGCTACTGTGAACCACCAGCTGACTGCATTTTTAGTGCAGCAGTCAACTGAAGAGAACTGAAAAAGATTCTTGTCTGTTTAAAGAGAAACCTATGATGATAGAAATGGTCAAATATGGGGTATATAACTCTTCCAAAAATTACTTCTAGAACTACTTGCTAAAACTTGTGGCTCCCTGACCATGGAAAGGAAGACAGAGCAGAGTATGAGGTCTTTGTGAGGAAAGATCACATCTTTTCTCACATTATGCAATTTTTGTTCATCTTGCCTTTTATAAATATCGTCAGCTTACTGGCCTTACTGAAGAACCCTCACCACTTTTTTTTTAAGGATGGAAAACATTTCCAGCGTCCAACACTCACAGGAGCTGAATTTATTTGAAGGGAAGTACTCTGAAGTATCTTGAGATATTTTGAAGTTACTGATTTCTCTACAGCATCACTAATTTTGCTAGAAGACGAAAACATTCCAGTTTTGTTGAGCTGGCTGAATCTTGCCCATATTTCACTTCAGTTATTAGTCTATGTTTTTTAGTTGCTTATTTGTACCTCAGAGAGGGAGAAAAAATGTGTCAAAGCCTCTAACTGGTAAGTGACCTTGCACTTATTTTAACTAGGTTTAAACCATATTTATTATTCCCTATGAACTATTTGTGTGTTAGCTTTGGTACCTTGGGTTCATGCAATTATTTTCCATGCTGATGATTTGGCTGTATGTATTAATTCTGTGATGATTATGTTTAAGTTTTCATCCTGGCTGTCTTTTCTCAAAAGCTGGAGTGTTGCAATACGTCAGATTTAGTTAGAAAGAAAAATGTACTATTGTTACTTAGTTCGGTAAAAACTGAATGTGTTATTTTTCTGCTTTAGAGAATAAAACAGAAATCTTTGGTTTCACTCTAAAGAGGGCTTCACTAAGAAGAGGGTAAATAATAATTTCTTGCAAGTTGACATCATAATTAGGAAAACCACATAATAGGTCAGATTTAAGCCCTTCTAGATGCAAGAATGACAGTCTGAATGAGACTCCAGTTATGATTTCTGCTGATTTCTCACAGCAGGTTGAATCACTGTAAATATTTTTATAAAATGGAGAAACGTTTATATTTTGTCTAACCTTTCTATAATGCTTCTTTGAAAATACATTCTTTGAAAACAATCTCTTTTCTGTTTTATATCCGTTGTGCTCTTCATTTTTTCCTTGCATGCCGCATCCTATTCATTGCACCTTTATCAGCCCAT
The DNA here is from genome assembly GCA_032353885.1 of Nothura maculosa. NCBI lineage: Eukaryota > Metazoa > Chordata > Aves > Tinamiformes > Tinamidae > Nothura > Nothura maculosa. The sequence goes on along the minus strand of JAUBOD010000247.1, from coordinate 288,194 downwards.
TCCTATTCTACCATTTGCATGAGCCCCAAGACTTCCCTGCCAATTATAATACTGGACTCTTCAGCACATGCCACTGCTACTTTCACTCTTTGTAGTAAAATGTCCCCATTGTCAGCATAACTTCCTTTCTGCGAAGTCAGGAAATGTTTTAGTATTTCTTCAGAGTCAATGGAGATGACCAGAACAGGCTCTTGAAAGTCCTAAACATGTTACTGAGATCCTTGAGGAACAGGTTGATTTGACAACTTGTCTGCCTCATCTGTTTGTTTCTACAGTGTCAGGTGGATTGGCTTTCTATACACTTCACAGAGTCATAGAATCACAGAATGGTTGAGGTTGGAAGGGACCTCTAGAGATCATCTGCTTCAACCCTTTTGCTCAAGCACGGACATCTAGACTTCTAAGAAAGTCTCCCTCAGTGCCGTATTTAAGCAGACCTAAAAATTTAGTAATGGTGTTCTTGTTTGTGGATATAATTTGTACTGTGACAACAATCAAAAAAAATTCTCTTTGTTTTCCCTCCTTATTGCCACCCCTCATCAGCAAATATAGCTACACAGTTTTTAAAAACTAGCCTCTTTATTTTATTCATCTATTCTTGATGGCAGCCTGGTATTGTTATTACCATGAAAAAGAAAGCATGAAACATTGATTGTTATTAATTATTTTAAATAATATTAGCTGTACAGCTTGAAATGCTACCAGGATAACTGACTTCAATCCCATCTCACACATTATAATCAAAACTTTAAATTAAATTCTGAGGATTGACAGTAATATAAAGGGAAAGGTCAGGCAGGTGTTCTGATTTTGCAGGCTTGCAGTCGATCATTTTCTGAATTACAAACTGCATAAATGTGAGGAGTAACTAAGATGGAATATAATGTAAGTAAATGAAATGGATGCTGAAGTCTACTGAAAATATCACTGTTGTTAAGACCATTGCCAAGAGTGATTTACTGTGGAACACCTAGAGCACAAAATTAGATGCGTTAATCTGCATGCATTATAAATGGATTTTTCTCAGCAGTGTGGTAACAATGTGTCTTAAATGAGCCCAGAAGAGAGATGGAGATTTCTAAGTCTTCACAAGAAACGTCACCTTCTCTCCAGTAACATTGAGAATGAGAACAGATGATAGTAAAGCATAGTAAAATCTCCTGATTGTCCATGTATGTTTTCTTTTGTGTATGCTGTTACATTTTTTAAAAAAATCTGCGACTCCAGCTAAGGTGAAAGTAGCAGAAAGATGAGGGAAGAATTTAAGAAACATGAAAGCTAAAAGCCTAAGAAGGAAGAGATGATGACAAAATGTGGAAAGAAATGACACAATGTAGGGAAGTCGGAATAGAATATGGAAGCAGGAGTGAGTTAAAAGAAATGACATTATAAGTGCATAAGAAGATTTTGGTTATTTTGGTTTGGTTTGTATTTGGTTATTTTTAGTTTGGAGTTATTTTGGTGCCTGGCAATGGCCATTATTCTGTGATTCAGGCTGAGGTGGTTTGGATAAATGAATTGGGTGAAGCCAGGCACAGTCTCTATAAATTGCCCAGATGCAATGGAAGCAGAATCACGACTCTGAGCTGCAGAAAGTAGTGGATTATTAGCCCGTTAGGATTCGATACAGCAGTGCTACCGTTGTTACTAAAGCTCCCCGGTAAAGCACTGAAGACTGAATTTTGTTTTTGTAGTTTTGTGAATCATGAGAAACGCTCTAGGCCTTAACACTGTTAAAGTGAGTGTGAATTGAAAATAATGTTCCAACACTACATGCTGACCTATTAAAACAGGGAAATGACTGTGTATTGAAGGACTGTTTCTGTCTGTGTTGAACATCCAAAGCTCATAATTCAAAGGAATATTCATTCCTTCTATATTCTCCCTCCTCTGTTGAAAAGAACATCTCTCTTCCAGAGAGTATTTGCTGACTGGCTGATTTGTCTCAAGCCAGATGATTGACATTTCTTATAATGTTCATCCTCAGGAGGGGAATTGCAGATGTTGTGCTTGTTCGTTAATGTCCTATTCTTGTTTAAAGCTTACTAAGCTATTTACTTCGAGAATAACTCAGTGGCGCCTGTGAGATCCGCACATTAGTCTGAAGAAAATAGTATGTCTACTGCATACTATATGATTGTTGGCTTTCAACTTAGCCAACTCTTCCAGATACAAAAGGGAACCAGGCTCCATCCTGATTCATTTGTCACTGTCTGTCAGATATAAAATCTTGTCAGACATGAAATGTTGTTTGTCCTTATGTCTCTTTGTAACTAATGACAGTGTTTCAAGGTTTCTGCAGGTTACAGGGGGTTTGCCTGGTTTGAGTTTTTCCCCCCAAGTCTGTATAGGCAGACTGAATAAAGTTTCAGTTTCTCTCAGAAATCTCCAAAAAGAGATGCTGTGAAGTGACAGTGACCTATTTAAAGTCCTTCTTCCTCTGGCTTGTACCAGTGGGAACTGCATTACAGAATCGAGCCCTTCTTCTTTTAAAATGTTGTTTTCTTCCTGTTGTCTTTAGATTAGGGAAAACTACTTTTACGAATCAATTGTAATATCCAGGGCTCTGTGTAAACTGTGGCTTTGGGACTGCAGTTCTTACTGCAGGCTTTTCAATCTGGGAGTTACTGTTTCTTTGCTTGTTGTTTTAACAGATACAAATATACTTTTCCTGTTAACCCCAAATCACTTTTATGTATCTGCAGACAATGAGAACTTCATGTTCTCACCTTCTACCTGTCCAAATTCTCCAGGTCTCCACTTCTGGTAGCTTCTGAAATGAACTTATACATTATTAATGCCCCAAACTGCAGCATATTGAGAAACAGAATAGTGGAGATACTGTAACAAGAAATTGAATTTAACACAAAAATAAGACATCAGTTTTTGTGCTGACTGCATTATTCCATGCTGTTTGTAACTTAATAAAAACCTCTGTGATTCATGCCAATGAAACCAGCACAAATATCCAGTCTGAGAAGCTGAAGGCGCCCTGCTGTGTAGCTGAAATCCCTCCTGTCCCCCACAGTAAGGTAGATACTGATTTAGATCTCTCCTGAAGGAGCTCAATGCTATTGATTATTAAGGAGTAAATGGGGAGCTAAATGCTAGGGGAGAATGTGAATAAGGAGAAACAGCTGTACAGTGCTCTGAATTACATATATCTGCTTCTCTTGGGTTTACTATATAGGAGTCCAATTCATGTGGCAGTGGAATAGTAGTCAGGGGAAAACAAGCTGCAGTACTTGAGTCTGTGAATAGTATGTGCCTTCAGCTGTGGATTTTTGGGTTTTGTTTTTGTTTTTCTGTAAGTGTAGGAGGAATGATGCATTTCTTCTCCTTTCCAAAAGTTCGGTAGCTGAACTAAACAATTTGGAGGAAATGTTTATAACAAACTGAAACAACTTTTAACAAGTTTAATAGTTTGTTTTCTCTTCCCAGCAGGAAGAAAATATTGTTCTTTGCCAATCTGAAACATTTTTGGTAAAACCAGAACAATGTCACATCAATTTCAAAACAAATATGCTATTTCAAAAAAGAAAGTCAAAATGTTTTTATTTTGAAAATATTGAAACTATTCTTTCTAGAAAATGCCAAAATAAAATGTCACAATATTTAACCTCCATGCTTTCCAAATTGGTGAATAATTTTGATCTCCCCCCAAGTGTAGTTTTCTGCAGATGTACTGTTCATTGGTTTCCTTATAGTTTTAATTATGCTTCTGAAGTCCCTGCTGAAAGTGGCTCCATATACAAAAATCTCCCCCATTTTCAATAGTCTGTAAGACTATCCTGTTCTCATGGAAAACATCTGTAATAAATCCCTTCAAATTGTTCCTTTCTGAGCTAAAGCTGTACAATAGAATAATTATATATACTTATGTAGCATGAGACTTTGAAAAACTTTTCCTCAGCAGCACTGGATGCCACAAATCAAAACCATCATCTTCTCTATATATTGCATCCCCACAGGATATTGACTCAACTTCAAAATCTACTCAAGACTAGCTTTCTCATTATCCTTAAGGAACTTCGTCATCTTTGACCAGAATAGCTAGAAGATACCTTAAACAGCTGGAGATCAGTGATTTGGCCCAAGTGTCAAGAGGTTTCCTGTAACATTTCCTGTAACATTCCTGTACATCATGTAAAGCTGCTCTGTGCAAAAGACAAAGCTTCTGTCTGAGCCTGACTGTAGAGTGTAAGGTATGAGGTTTCCTCCTTGGCTTCTCTCTCCAGTGCTCAGTCAGAATACACATATGAGGAGAAAAAAGGTGAATGCCCCCAGAACACCGCCATAGTAAACAAATACATATTGATGGGAAAGCTCCATATTATATATATTTTTCCATTAAAAAGAGGAGAGAGCCTATTGGAAGACACATTGGCCCACAGTCGTGCTGTTAGAGCCTCTTTCCTCAGGTGCTTGAATGAAGAGTACCCGATGTCCTTTTGAAGGTCCGTATCACCTCCAAGAGCATGATATAGATGTCACTGTGTCTTGAATCACCTCAGCCTTCCGTGATACATGACTGTTCCTTTTGTGGGCATCCAACTACAATCCTTGTGTTTTTTTACACGGGCTGTACACTTCAGGGAGGCTTAGCCATGTGATTATCCTGAGTAACTTCATTTAAAAAAAAAAGCAGCAAAGAGTCAGAAGCCAGATTAGGAGTTCTGTAAATAACCTCACACACCTTCCAAGCTAAACTTCATGGTAGGGGCTTCATTCTTCAGAATCTTGTTGGACTCTCTTCTATTCCTTTCTTGATGCGTGTATTTGTGTGTGCCTGTATGTGCATATGTGTCTCCATCCGTCCTCTGACTTGGTCATTTTCCCATTATGTTGAATGACTCTTTTGTCTTTTGCAAAGATTTCCTCAGATAACTGCATTTTACCTTGAGTTGAATTCATCTGTTAGATCCTCTGCTCTCTCACTAGCTTCACTTCACAAAATCCAGGTTACTAAGCCTGCACTGCCCTTCACATTGTTGCACAGTTCAAG
>JAUBOD010000247.1:244074-275640 GCA_032353885.1 Nothura maculosa | reverse complement strand
TGATGGTCTGTGATGAACATGAAATTATCTTTCATAGCACTGCTACTGCTTCAGTAATAATCACTGGATTTGTGTATATTAAGAGCTCTATCAGGGATGCCTAGTTGAAGGGTAGTAGTTAGTTTGAGGGTCTTTCTTGATAGGGCACATGGACATCACAGAAAATATTTAAGCATCACGTATTTAAGCATCTGGTGGTGCTCTGTCATTGTAGCAGTAATTCAGATGTTGGATTTCATAATTTAGTCTTGAAGATGCTCTCTTTCATTGAAAGGAAAAAATAGTGACCCAGGTGGGATCAGCCTGTGTGCAGTACACAGTTTTTCGGACTATTCTTAAAAACAGCAGAGATTACTACAGTTTTACCAAGCTGGGGAGGTGGCTGCTCTGCTCAGGCCTAGAAAAACATCTTGTTTGCCTAGGTGACATCTTGTTCAGGCTTCTAGTTTCTGAATGAGGATCATTTTGGTTTCTGTCAGTATGTCCTCTTGATACAGCTATGAACAACAAAATGTTCCTCTTTCTTCATTATCAGATGACTATAAATAATACCCTGCTGAAATCCCCAGCATCTTTTATTTCAACATGTTCAGGGCATGCATAACCAAGCCAGGGAGAAGAACAGCGTATAGCAGAGACCATCACACACCATCCAGTTGAACTTTGTGGTCCATCAGCAGGAAAGGGTTTGTATATCAGTTGTTTGAGGTGCTATGAGTCATTTAATAGGCTGCTTTTCATAACTACCGTTTCTGTTCGATATTCAAAATTGCTTCATTTTATTAGGTCTGGGCTTGTATGCTGGATCTGATAATTTGTTATTTTAATGTCCGATTCCACTGCAGTGAAATTTAAGAAGCTGTTCTGTGTACACAAGAAAAGAGAACACACACAAGTTCAGTCTTCAAGTGTGTATGAGCAAATGCAAGGGGCATGGGGCTGGTCAGAAAATAATTTCTGCTATTGCTTTTGGAGGAGGGAAGGGTTAATCATTTAAAATCATATATTGAAGGAATTTAATTTGGTCTATGGGGTGGAGAAAATATGTACATCTGCCTTTAAAAATAATCCAATAACAGATTTTTTTTTGGTGGTACTTTCCAAATTATCACTTCTGCCTTTGAACTATGAAAGTGTTTTTGTTGCCATACCAACAGTTTGTTTGAAAGTTCAAATACGCTAGCCGTGCTGTCAAGGATGTGAAGGACTTTTCCTTTCAATACGTTTGGCTTCCTATTCATGTTTCATATGATCACCTTCTGTGAAATCCTGTATTCTCCTTACAAAGGAAAACATCAAAATGTGAAAATAAACTCATTCTTTCAGCTAGTGCGAAGAGAATAGGGAATGATATGGTGCAAGAAGTTGGAGCCTACAGCAGTGTTCTTTTTGTTCTTTTTGTTATTATACTTCCCCTGCACCTAAAGATAAAGCTGTTACATAATTAGAAATAAAATATTCTTATCTGAAAACCTATAGCCTTCATTTCCATAGGGGATTTAGCTTCTCTAAAGCTTTTCTCCAGTGATGCAGTCTGCAATAGAAAAGCACTTTCTTTGCTTAGCAACCTGATGTATATACAAATCACAGCTTCACTTTCTGATTCCCATGGCTCTGTGCAACCCTCAAATATCTTTTAATCAGAAGCTAATCTTATTATTCAGTTTGTTTTAAAATTTTACATGTAAACAATGACAGTGGAGATGGACATAGATAGAAGGTGATGCAAAAAGCAGGAAAAAAGAAATCATGTATAGAAAAAGTCATAGGACATCATTAACAAAAATATATAGTGATCGAGGTAAGAAGTGCCCTTCATGCAAACTTGCAGATCTTACCTGTTACACTAGAGAAAGAAACATTTTACATCATTTAGGTGGTGTTTTTCAATCATCAGAGAAGTTGTGCTGGATTTGTAGTTACTACTTAGAAATATAAGTATTACAACAGAAAGTCTCCTTTGATATTACTGAAACTGAGGTTTAAAATCCTGTTTTAGCTGGGATATCATCTTTTGGACTGTTCATGGCTAAGAAGGATTAAGGAGAGAATGGGTGGGTAAATAATATATAGAAATATTGAGCTTGTTACTCTGAAGCGATATGTAAAAGCTGGCATATTATCATGTATTTAAATAAAATATTATAAATAAATAAAATATTATAAATAAAATACCTGAACAGTTGTGTTTAAATAAAGCATTTCAGCACTGACGTGAACAAATCAAAAAGCAGAAAATGATGGGATTTGGATGGTTTCAATTGAACTACAGAGAAGAAATATGTCTTGCAAAAGACATTAATGGATATTTTATTTTATTTTATTTTATTTTATTTTATTTTATTTTATTTTATATTTTATTTTATTTTTATTTTTTGGCCAAGTTCTATGAAGACACCCTGTGCTATTCCCCTTTGGGAGACTACATTGCATAAGTACCATATTAAATGCACGGTTACACAGGGATGGCATCATTGCAACTACATCTGGGTTAATATTTTACTCAGTTAAGTTAGTATTTTCACTTCAAATTCTTCTTTGTAGGTGCTTACAATTTACAAAATCATTTTACATGGACCAAAACATCTCATCTTTCATCAATGTACAAACAGATTGTTAATCATTTTTACTGTAAAAAAAAAGGCTGAGAAAATGATATGAGCTAACTCAATAGGGTTTCCTTCTGCTAACGCAAAACACAGCAAATTACACAGTCTAGCCATTGCTCATTTAGATGAACATTTACCTTCCTTAAGTAGTCATGATTCCTTCAGTAGAAACATTCAAGTAATTGCTCATCAGCCCAAGGGTAACACATTACAGCCGATAAAATTTAATATAGGCTATCTTCCTGGATGCATTTTTAGAAATTCTTACATTATTCCTTCAAGCAAGGAAATAATTACCTGATATATTTTACAGAATGGTTTAAAGCCTGTTAGCTCTTAATAAACGACTGAGGACTACTGTGTGAGCATGGAACTTGCGGTATAAAGGGTTTTCTCCGTTTTAAAATCATGATAAGCTGCTTTTAGTAACTTGTTGGTTAAGCAGATATGATTGTGTTTTTTTGGTCTTCAACCTGAGCATTTAAGTCTGGTCATACAAAAGGGAACACAGCCCTTCCCTTTGGACCTTTCTAAGCTAAATATAGTGGAGATGTGCTGGTGTGGTTGTTGATTTTAATTAATGTTTCCTTTGTGTTTGAGATCCATTTCTGGGTGAGGCAAAAGCCAGTGTCTGCATTGGTATTCTCTCCTCTGTAAAGAAATGTGCATTTGGCAAGCCTGTTAGCATTTGGTTTTGGAAAAAAAATTAATTTGAACGTTGTCAAGATGTCAGAACTTGGAACATATGATGCTTGAATTTCTACTGCTTTTTCTTTTGACACTCTATTGAGCTATGGAGGTAAGTGAATATACCCTGGGGTAGAACTGGGCAGGTCAGAGATGGTGACATGGGGGAAAGGACAGGAAGGCTATCCAGTAACTTAATCATGACATGACATATATCTATTTTATAGCATGGTCCTATTAGACCCTTTGCTCATTAAAACTACCCTTGAAAGGGGCTAATTCCAAGGCCATTCTTTTGCAGGCTTCAATGCACAAGCAGTTGCTCGGAGTGTCACACACTGGAATCCAACTCTTTCTTTAGCAAATGAAAATATTATGCATTATGCATCACTGTACAAGGAAGGAATAACTACCAAACATAAGCCCTAATGATCTCTCCTGCTGTATCTACCATCACCCATTTGCTATGTTTATTTTAACATGACATTATTTGATCATATTTTTCAAGTATATGGTTGAGATATATTTCCAGATTAAGACTTTTAAGCTATGCAGGTGTCTATGCTATAGTTTCTTTGTGTAGGTGTCTATGCCATATGACAAGATATATATAGCAGTTACTGGAGAGCAATTTGATACAACCTGGAAACCTGTTCAGTCACTGTACAGCAGTCGTATGCTGCCAGACTGTCAAAACGACTCTCCATCCTCCCTTTACTGCATTTGGTTACATTTTCTTTGACTATAATGGCAAATTTGACACTTCACCCTGATGTCTATATGAGCTAACATGCCTTCACCTAAACTCATACATGAACGTGTCTTGCTTTGAGTCTGAATCTCAAACAGTATGTCTGCTTTGTGACTGTGCAGCATTCAACACGTGATTTAATTTACATCACTTTGACGAAAATATTTCTCAAACATGTGGAGAGATTGACAATAGTGACTTTTTGACCTTCTCTGGAATCATGAACTTTCACTCTTTCCTCCAGAGCAGCTTTAATTTTAATTTATTTAATTACTACTTACTCTAAAAATATCTAAGCCAAAATGATAAAAAATGATAAATAAAAATTGATTTGTTGGTGGTGTTTTTTTTCTGAAGAAATAGATATTAAAAATGTTTTTTTTTCTGTAGAGTATTTTTGTGTTCTTAAGCTTTAAGCCCATGTAGTCCGAAAGAAATTCTGAAGTGATCTGTATAATTGTCTTCTCACAATTGTCATTACAATCTCTATATATATAAACGTAAAAATATACCTTAATTCATAACGTATCTTAAAGGGTCCAACTCAGATCTTGCAGCTTTTTTACTGTCTTTTCTTCTGAACTGCAAGTGTCTGATGTTGCGTGCTCACAAAATATGGCATACTCAAGGAGTACAGACCCAAAGCCTGGGCAATTTGAGGCTTTTAAAAATCCAAGGCATAGTGCCAGAGTGAAATCCACAAGAGTTTCTTATAGAATTTCACTTTCATGTGAGATTCCAACAGGAATTCAGTTTCCTGTCTCAACTAGCTGGGATTTTAATTTTGTTCCTGTGAGCAAAAGACATGTAATACATGTAGCTGATTGTATATAATGTAAACACGAGAATTTAAATGCAGAAGAGATATGTAAGAGGCATGATTTGAACTTTCCCATTTAAGCCAGCACAAGGATGCAAGCATTTAAGAGCACTCTGTTCACTTCAAGCAGGGGAGCAAGTTCCATCCCAGTCAGAGCCATGGTAATACAAGAAAAATCTGATGTAGATCTTCTGAAATCCATGCTACTTAGGATATAGCTAACATTGTAAAAAAATAGTAGGTATTAGAAGTTAACACTTTAGCTGACAAGCTTTTTATCAAAGGTGGAGACAAACAGATTTTTAAACTCCTTGGCCTGTGAAAAATCCAGTTGTTTCTATAGCAACTGCAGTGGACTAGTAATGATGTCATCACTCAACAACCAGCCAAAATGCATGTCACCTATTGCATGGCCTGGATAGAAATAAACATCGAATCACCTAATTGCTAGTTATGAATAATGTTCCCATATTCCTTAATAACTTACTACAAGGAAGAAAAGGACTCATACCTGACTGGTCAAAATAGTAGCTACACTCAATAATTTGACAGAAGGGGAAAATGTCTTTGTTGTCAAACTCTGTTCTTTTCAAGTATGTGCAATGTAGATAATTACTGAAAATATTTTTTGTGCGTGTAGTCAACTTGAACAACTTTGTAAATCTGGGAGATGCTTGCACTTCTTTTGCTGAATGGTGCATCCAGATGACCGACTATTTTTCTTTTGAATTTTTATAGAAGTGTCCAGTGACTACAGTAACTCTAGTAGGCAGACTTCAACTTTCCCTCCCTCAATCATGTGTTTCATCTTTGGTTCTATCCTCTCAATGTCTGACAGGATTTTCAGTTAATTCTAATGTGCTTCAGATGAGGCAGGAGATGTATAGGCCTCCTTTTCCAAACATACATATACTATGAAAAAGTCTCAGCCCTTCTAGTCAGACATGTTCACTATATCAGATACTTATATTTCTTTTGCATTCAAAGAAAGAAAAAAAAAATCATCCATTCCTCAGCTCTGTTATTAAGAAAAAAAAATAGTGCTTAACAATGAAAGCCTGGTTCCTCTTCCAGGTTTGCCCTTCTTTTGTATATCCACTCATGGAAAATTAATTTCCTGATGAATGTGTAGAACACTCAGTCTCAGCCTCCTTAGTGACTATTAAGTGACCATAAATCTGTAGTATTCTCAGCCTCCTCAATGATTATAAAGTACCATAATTGAAGGAATTGCACTGAATCTAAGCAGTAGGCATTTGGAAAGGGGAAATGTGCAGTCAGTAAAGACTAAGTAAAAAAGAGGAAGAATCTGAATAAAAAATTGTGTAAGATAATCTTTTCTGTAGGATAAATGTTTCACTCACTGGGCTGAGAACATTTTGTAATACATCATGAGCCCTTGGTCATATTCTCCAAGCTACAGTTACTGCTTATCAGCTTCTGTAGCAGATACACAGATATACTACTGCTAACTGGTACCACAGAGCTGTGAAAATAAAATTGGTCTAAGAATATATTTGCAAATATGATTTTTGCTTTTCTTTTTCTAATGTCAGAGAATCAAGGGTAAGCTGAACAGGGCCCTGAGTATTTCCAGAGGCACATTTTATCATTCTCTGGCAATTCTTTCCTCTTTCATCCCTTCTAAGGATTTCTTCAGGATCAAGATAGCAGTAATACCCACTATAGAGAGCAATGAATTCCTTACTTTTTTTCCCCCCTGTAACTTTGTGTGAATTTGGCTTGGGCTGGGCTTGAAGTCTGCCAGGTGACAAGTCTCATCAGAAGTGTTTTTATAGAAGACTACTATAGAAAAGAGACTTCAGGGAAGCACAGCTCCAGTTCCCATCCAAAGATACTGTGGATTCCTGTTCTACATGTTTCAGTGATACAGTTGTTGGTCTGTACAGCTGCATCTCACCTGCCAATCCTTCATCAAAGGATGAGGAACCAATAGAACACTTTCATTTTCTGTATCTGATAATGTATTTTTCTTTAAATACATTTTCCCAGTCCACTTCAGGAAATGGAGATCTGTCAACTGAGATAATCTTCAACAGATTACAAGTTCATTTTAATTTTTAAACCAACACTCTTTAGAGTTTCTTATAGCAGCCTAATTTCTCACTCTGAGAAAAATGCACTAAAATAGGAACAGACACAAAGAGTTTAAATTCAGGACAGCAGCTATTCTTAGAATCATATCACATATATATACTGATAATCAACCTCTTTAGGTCTGGAAATAGAAATTAACATTCTCATGCAACCTCATTTTGTGTCAGCGAAGGCTTACTGTATTCTTGGTCTTTCTTTTGGCTTTCCAAAATCATACATAAATCTCAAATAAAAAATCAATAACGTAATATAATATCTGTCTGTGATTTAAGACCTGGTCAAGCCACTAGTGAATCTTGAATTATATTTCTCCTACAGAGGAGGTCTGCTGTGGGAAAAATATCTCTCCTTCAAGAATATGCAAGTTTAAAATTAATATACAGATGAGAGCCATGAAAAGCCTTGAAAATAAATGTCTATGTTCTATACATTACAATACATTTTCTCATGTCTCCTATCTCTTATCGCATTTTTTCTTATTTTTTATTTCAGGCTGGAAATTTATTCTAAATGAAATTCATAACACTTGCTTTTGCCTCAGGCGAAAGATAGGTGAGAGGTTTAGTCTTCCTTGTATTGACTTTTTAATTCATCCCTTAAAATTGTTTTAGCAAGTTAAACAAACATTCCTCCTCTGGCTAAGTATCAAGCCACCTGTTAGAAGCCCAGTAGTTTTCAGGATGAAGCAAGTCACATCTTCAGTGTTAGGTAGCCAAAGCATAAGTTCCTTATATTGATCTCACAATTTTAGCTGAAGCTATTATCTTTCTTTTAGCTGAAGCTTAATGCTTTTGTCTCTGAGGGATAAGAGGGGAGGTATTGATGTATATTTTCCCTCATCATTGATATTCATACTCAGTATGAGGCTTTTTTTTTCTCTCTCTCTGAGAGTCACATTGGAGTAGAAATGCTGTTTTACAAGTCTTCAGGACTGTGAGCACAAATGTAAATGAGAAAGTTTTCTGCATTTACTTGGAAATTTTCACTGTCCTAGTGAAGAGCTTACGAACGCGTTCCGCTTTGAAGACAAAGGAACTGTCTAGAGATTCCTCTTGTTGACACATACCTGAGTTTTCTGCATGTACTGTACTTCTAACTCAGAAAAGAGTGAACCTTGTAGTAAATTGGAAATGATCCTATGCTGCTTGCTTCAAATAATGAATGTATTCGTTATAATAAATTCCATCACTCTTTGCAGAAATACTAATATTTCACTCTTGCGAACAAGGATATCTAGAAAATCTTTTTTTCAGAAATCCTTTTTTTTTTCCATTCTCTTGTAGAGGCTAGAGTAACATAAAAACACACATGAAGATGGCCCTAATATGTGGCATTTTTCAAATATCCATAAATCAAAAAGACTTTAATAATTATGGCTATAGTCATTTATAACAGTTAGTAAGATTTTTCAACTCTTACTCATTTTGGAAACTATCCTAATGTAGAATGAATAATCACATAAAGTGAAAGCTCAGAGCCTGCAACACTGTTCATGGTAGAGGTGAGGACAGATGCCATATTGAACAAATCCACAGTGAGAGTAGTGAAGAGGCAGTATGCATCTACCATGTTTAGAATTTAGTTAAAATAATAAGGACCAGGGATATTTCTGAGAAAGATCTGAAACAGAACGTAGTGATGCAAAACTTCACATGGTGAATAATAATAATTTCATGGTATAGTAGCAAGAAAAATGTATTTATTTATTAATTTTTAAATAAAGTTTCCCTTCAGGAAAGATATTCGAATTGTGGATATTTTACACTCTTTTCTTACTGATGTATCAAACAGTTTTTCTCAAAGCAGCGAGACTTTGATGCAAAATTCTGTACACTTCCTGAAGAGGATAAGATCATTTCTGCCTGTAAGAATTCACTTCAAGGAGAATTAAGGTACTTATCAGTCCTAGGAAATGTCAAATACTAATTAGTGAGGGCTGCTTTCATATCTTCCAATATGAAAGGGTCCTTCCATTATACAAAGCTGAAATCTGAAGATGTATGTTTTTTCTTAATCTATGATTACCATTGACAGACCAAGCAGCAGCAGTACCTAGCACGTTATATTTTATATTGCCATTAGTTATAAGAGATCACTTGCCTTCTGATGGCTAAGGAACACAGGTCATCAACTCTTATTTATATGATGTTCCTCGTCATTAATTCTATAGTTTTAATCCTTAAAATAAGTGACACTTAATTCTGTTTTAAGAGGGGAAAAAAAGCTTATAATCTCCCTCATAGCTTTAAAAGATAATTATCTTTTAAATGTTAGGTATTTTTGCTAAAGAAGGAAAGATACAGCTTTGTTGTACTTTCAAGAGCATAGAATTTTAGCATACGGAGCTGAAAAAAAACAAAACCATACAGTGCTTTTCCTTGCTAGTGTAAGGAAACGCTCCTTGCAGCATATTGTCTGTACTTGTAGATAAATGGAGAAAATTAAAAATAAAAAGTAAATGTTGAATCATTCCAAGAAATGGCTTTGCTAGATTCTGCCATTTGCCTTAAGCTGAACCATGAGATGCTTATGATATACATCTCAGTTCTTTTCCATTGATATAGATATTTCTTAGGTATTTTACACACTGATTTATTTGGTGGTTTCATGCAATTTTACTGTCTCTTAATCTAGCTATTCATTTGCAATAAGAGTTAACGCACAGTGTAAACTCTATAAATGTGACATTCTTTCAGAAAGGACACTAATCTCCTAATTTGTTTGTTTTTACAGAGTCATTGTGGTTAATAAAAAATGGAGGTCTTGTACTGCATTTCCAATTTCACATCTATTTCTTCTTTCCTGATCTGTCTAGAGTTTTGAAATTAGTGCTCTATTTTGTGATGTTATGTACTTTAATTTTTTTTTTTCTTTCTAGTTTGATTTTCCCTGGTCACAAATCCTAAATGTATATCATGTATCGTATTTATGTAGTATTCATTTTCTCACTTCACTAGTATGTGTAAAGTCTTCGCCCAACTCATCATTTTTAATTTTCATTAACAAATTCTTGACCTTTTCTCTGAGTTTATAGTGAGTATGCTCATTAACACTACTTTTTTGATTTATGCATACCATCTTTGTCCTATGACGGATATTTAAATTTATTATACCTAAAACTGTATAGTTTATTATACTAAAACAATAACATTACATTTTTACTCATCATAACAGTATTTTTAGTATTGGAACTCTCTTTATTTCAATAGAAAAGGCTTTGAAAGGTAAAGTATGTTATAATTTCTAGTTATTATGTAAATATCCTTAGTGTTTGTGTAACATACAGTAAAAATAAGAGATTGATCTTTCTTCTTGAATATAAATATTGCAAAATGAGAGTTAGTTATAAACCTATGTTGATATAAAAATATCACTGAGTATATATTTTGATAGACTCAGTCAAGTGCACTGATTAAATTACTCTAAAAATATTCCCTAGAATTACATAGGGATACCTAATGTTTAAGAACTTGAATATAATTGATAAATGTCTGCAATTTCAATTTTAGGAAATTCTGAATAACCCAGGTTATGAATCTTCACTCTTTCAGAATTAGAAGGACATATGTGAAGATGCAAACACTGTGTCATTTTTATTATCTCCTGAACCATGAAAATGCTAGATACTGCTTAGTTTTATGGACACTATATTCTTCATAAGTGAGCTCAAAATGAATCTCTAGCTGCAAATATGCAAGCACTACAATTATTGGTTTATTTATTGATGCACTTCATACTAGCCTAGGCCAGAAGCAAACTGACAAAGTAAATCCTGTCTTTGGAGTAGTTGCAAGATGAAGCTGAAATTAATCAAGAGATTATCTGATTCTCTTTTTTTTTCTGCTGCAGCAGACTAAACTGAAGTAGGCCCAAGCTGAAGTAGGCAACCTCCAACATATTTTTGTCTGAGGATGTTTAGAAATAAAAGAAAATCCATTACTTCCAATGTTAATTTGTCACAGAATTTTGCAGCGCTTCTTATTTAAAAGGTCTTTCTTAGTACATAAATCATATAAATTAAGTCGATTAATTTTATAAATTAAGCAAAATTTTGAGCTCTCTTTTTATTAGAAGAGCTAATACAGGATATTATCTTTTCATAATTTTGGATTTTCAAGAGATGAAGGAAAATGATACCTCAAACATTTGCTCATGGATCATAACTTGATTTTTTCCTATTGCTCTCCTCTGTAGCACAGTTTTTGACACTCTTAAACATTATGACCATGCCTGAATGAGTACTTGTTGACTACAGTAATTGTTTGTGGTATCATACATACAAGATGCCAATTAATTTCCTAGAAAGATTTTCCCACACCACTTGATTTTGTTGTCCTATTTTCAGTATTTTATTCATTTTATGTTAACTAGATCTTTTTTTTTTTGCAGTTGCAGTATGATTTTTCTCCAGTATTTACTTTGTCACTTGATTTCTCCCCAAAGACATTACTTTGGATTTGTAATTAGTGACTGATTTTTACTTTGTCAAGATTATTTTGGACTCTGATTCTGTTCCCAAGTGTCCTGCAATGCTTCACAGTCTGATACAACTATGAATTATAGACCTATTTTTATGTATCTAGTCTGAAATAAATAAATAAGGAATATCACAGAGTTCTGAACAAAGAGTGAGTGCTGTGGAAGCAGCTAAAGCATAATTTTTGCATGAGTCTTATATGACCTTTATGATAATGTCAACTGGACCATATTTCCCCAGCTTTTATATGTTAGTGCTATACAGGAGACTGCCAAAAGCCTTATTAATATGAGTATATCATAGATACAGTTAACCTGTCAAAGCAGGAAACCTAATTGTCTGAAAAATTTAGTTCCTAGTAAACACATATTGTCTATTCTTATTACTTCATCTCTTTGTGCTTTAATGTTGGTCTTTTAATAAGCTGGTCTAATATCCTTTAGTGTTATAAATTCGCTTGGAGGGTCTGAAATTCTGTAAATCCTTCTTTCTTCCCTCCTTTTCAAAATAGTTGCTGTGTTTCTTCCTCTGCAGCCCCCTGAGACATGCTATGCTCTTTTGCAGGGTCTCTCACTGGTAACAGTGCGGAGGTTGCTTCAGCCTGTTCCTTATTACTGCAGGCTAAATTTTATCACGGCCTTTAGCAGGGATACCTGCTAAGGTAGTTTATCTTTCTTTCCTTAGCTCCATCTTCTATTGTTTTCTTTTTCTAAAATTATGGTAAGGGTTGATTAATCCTTTACCAAAGACAGAGGTCAAAAGATATTTAAATACTGCGTCATTTCGTATTTGTTCTCCTTCACTGCTTAATGAATTTCCTGTTCATTCAAATGGACCCACATAGTCATTTTTATTCTTTTGTGTTTTTGTTGTTCCTAGCTTATTTCATACTTTTACCTTTGAGATTTATTCTTACATAAATCTACTATTCTTCATATTTCCTTTTATTGTACATAATTTATCCAATTCTATTTGATTTTTTGTTTCTAATTAGGGTGCCTCTTTTCTTTTTTATTTCCTTCTTTTTTAAAACTATTTTCCATCCACAGCATGGTGAAATTGTGGCATTCTGCATATAGTTTCTCTCAACCCTTTTCACACTTGTTTGCATTATCCTACCAAGATACCTACTTTTTCCCCAAGTCCAAGCTCTTATAAGTAGTCTGTTTTACACTGCTGTTCTCATTCCATCCTAGTATAACGGTAGTGCACTCTATCATTTCATGAAAGCTTTGACCCAAATTTATATCCTCAGAACCTCAAACAATTCCTTCTTTTTACCCAGAAACCACTTGGAAATGTCATTTCCTGTGTGACTCCTTATATCTCCCCAAGCCAAGAATATAACCGCTCTATTTCCGTTCTCCATGGAAGTCTCGGTCACCACTACGTTCTGATCAAATAGTTTTTATTCAGTATGTTGTGTCTGTGTTTTACTCCTGTTCCTTTTTACATCCACCCAAAATACTGGACAAATCTTCTTACAGCTTTCTGAATTTCAGAGGCTGTTGGGAGCACCAGAAATTTATTGGAATTGCTTGCTGTTGTGAGATTTACAAATCATTCATTTGCATCTTTTGTGATTCTTTGTGTGACTTCTTGAGAATAAAGGGTTAAAATGATTGAGATTTTTATTAGCAGTTGACATATATATTTAGCTTACACTTATAACACATATTTCTTTGCTTAGAGGAAATAATAACATATAGAGAAATATCTGCCTCAACTCTGGAATATTTTTTCAATGTATTTTCAATTCTGTCCTCATTAGAAATCAGAAAGAGGACAGAATTATCAAGTATTCACTTTGTAATATTTTAAGATGTAGTTTTATCTGCAATGTACAAGCAAAACCCCAAAATACTTAATTTTAAATAGGATATGCTACTTGTCTTCAGTAAATATTCCAACTGAGTAGTGCAGAAGGTTTAGTGAGCGAGTTACATTCCTGTATGACAGTGACATTTATTCTAATCTAATATAATTCGATGGTTTTATGAGTTTCAATACAGTGTCACTCAGTGCCTGTTCTTTATTGTCATGCAAATGTTCATGTCAACAGGAGAAATCCTTGAGAAGAGAAGAGAAGCAGAATGCTCTTGAATGGCTTATCCTGAAAAGGTAAAAGATAGCAGTTAAGAAAAACTAGTGAGGTGCTACCTCAGTAGCATTTTCAACAAATACTTTTACAAGGGAGTTGTGAAAGGAAAATCTCTTGTGTTGAGCACTCAGCAAAAGTTTGCATTCAATACAAGCACAGAGCATGAACAGTGCTGCCAACTGATGAATTGACTATGCTTTGCCAAATACTTAATTTTGATTTAAATTCTTTTAAAGCTGGTTCCCTAATCTGGTTGCCTACAGACAGTCACATTCTGGTGCTGTTGTCCACTTGGTACTTGATTTTTTCTAGCGTGGTATGTATTGCATGCACTGCTAAAATTTCAGGTGGGAGGAGGAAGGGACATTATTATAAACCCAGATTCGATTACTGGAGAGGGTCTATGTAGTTTCTGTTTTGTGCTAGAAAACTGATGAGCATTCCTGAACTGGAAAGGGGATTGCAGAAAATATAGCCACCCCTGAAAGATGCAGCAGTCAAGTAAACTTTCTCTCCATTCTGTTGCTCTGTGGCCTCATGAGGTTGGAGGCTCCTCTCATTTGGAGGCAGCGCTGGGTCCTTCTGCACTCTGATGGAACATCAACTCAGGAGCCTGGAAAATGATCCCCTTGAACATGTGTTTTTCAGAACAAAAGCAAAGGGCGCTTTTTAAGGGTCTGACCAATGCAGGGATTTGTCATACCTTTCCCCGTTAATCCCTCAAATTAAGGGATTTTTATATCATCAGAAAATGGTTCAGTCCATACTTTGCAACCAAATTTATTGTAGATCATTATTTACGCACTGTGTTAATTTAAGCATCTTTTTTTTTCCTTGTGTGTTTTTCATTATCAACGGACAATGCCTGTTGCCACCTTTTACTTAATCTCTAGTACCACTGCATGTCCAGCATAGACTATGACTAGTAATATAACAAGCCCAATAGCCACATTACAGTCAGGGATGGTATTTCACTATAAAATCTCTAGTAAATCTCAATGTCATCCAAAAGTCAAAACAATATTGAAACATAAAACCTTTATTTAAGCCTCAAGTGGAATCACTGAAATAGTACAAAATGTGTTTGCTAATAAATATGCCTCCTATTGGAACAAGGTTAAGTTAGCTGCAGATAATTAATGACTTTCAATGAATATTAATGTTTTTGGAGCAGGCATGTAGTGCACATTGAGGTCATTTTTTTAAAAAATTCCAAAGAGGATACTTTATAATTTTACTGCTGCAGTTCAGCTGCAGTCCTTTGAACTACCAAAGCCCTAGTTGTTGATTGATTTTGTCATTTGAGGAGGAATTAGTTTTTAAGTAGAAATAAAAAACTGCCAAGTGCAAATGGTAAAAAACTTTACATCTATGTTGTGCAATGCCAAGTAACTACTATTAGATTGATTTTTTTTTCAGTTCAATCAGCGCTAACTTTAAAATCAAGGTACATAAGAATCTGAAGCAAATTATAAATGCAGGTTAAGCCATATATATAATTTAAGCCTAAAGGAAAATGAATTTTCTGAAACTTTCTGTCCAAACACTTTCTTTTCCCAATCCATATATTTTACCCTTGGAGACACTTAGAATAATAGAAAGGACACAAAGGGACAAAAGATTGATAAACCTGCCAGCTAGTGGTGTACAGATCCAAATGCCTACTGTATCCAAACACTCAGCAGTTAGGGCACTTGCTTTGGATGTAGCAGATGTTTATTACTTCTCTTCTTTGCCTGGATGGGTTTTGAATCTTCCACACAGGCACCTTTTCCACCTTCTATAAATATGCCCCAAATCTCATGCTATGCAGAGCTGCACAATTTCTCTGATTTTCTCCTTCTGCTGTAGTGAATACATAATTGGAACGTTCAATGTGAAATAGTTTTAATTAAAAAAAAATCCTGGCTTGTTTCATTTTTCGTGTAATGTGTTATAAAATGCATAAGCCATTCAACAGGCAGGGAGCAAAAATTAGTAATCTTTCACCTTCAGCTTAGCAGCCTAGTTCCAGGTGGAGTCCGTTTCTGAACTCCACCTGTGTCATCTCCTTTTTAGACTCTTTCTCAGACTTTGTTGTAGCTGAAGCTACTGAAGTGGAGCATATCCAACACTTGGCTTCACCAAGGGCTTGGAACACACCTCAAATTTGTTTCAAGGGGCTTTACAACCTCCTATGCTGAGAAATATCATGAAGCCGAGCTTCTTTCACTCCTTTGGTGTGAGTGCCTTTACCAGCAGGTTACTATGCACAGACGGATATTGTCCATGGAGGATTAGCCTCCTGCTCGCTGAGGGTGGTGCTCCAGGTCCTGTCTGGACTGGCACCCCAAAGCAGGTGCCCTGGGACTGCAGGCTGCCAGGAGCTGAGCATCCTCTGCCAGTTGGCTTAGGCAGCACTAAGGGACCTTCAGCAGCCCTTGTAGAAACATTTACAACTATTTTGACTACACTTGAAGACTAACCTTGGCACTCATAATCACTCTGGACTTTGTCTATTTTTGGTCTTTTTGTCTTTTGACTCGTGTCTTTTTCATCTTTTTCATCTATCTTCTTTCTTTTCTTTCCCTTAAGGCAATACAATACAAAAGTTAAATGAATAATATGTGGTCTGTATCTGTCTCTTATTAAAAGGAACATGCGTTACAAAGAGCTGAGCAGACTAAAGAGATGCATATTTATATAATTCCAGCTCTATGGAAGAATTGTGTAACTTGGGAAAGCTGATTCTGGCAATAATTGTAGAAATATAAATTGCTTTCTGAAAAAGTAAGTACTATACACATTATGTTTTTCCTAACGTTATTGACGGTTCCAGCAGGGAAGCAACATGTCTGGGATAAGAGTGCCTGCTATTTGATTGACTGACATGAGGACCACACTGATGAAACACTGCTGGTTTTATTGGAGTCAGTTATGACTTGCACAGAAGGAAAAGCAGTTCATTACTTCTCACCAGAGGCCCTCATGCACCCCCATTGTATTCTGCTTTAGATTAAAACAAAATTGAATCGAAATATCCCTGTAACTTTACCACTGCTGTGTTTAAAGGCCTGGCAGCAGCCCAGCTGCTCAGTTGCCCATCTGATACATATGAGCCTCTCCGTTCTGCTGATGTCTGAAATAACGATTAAATTCTTACAAAACACACCAACAAATTAAAAATTGGCTGTGATGATTATAGATGCCATGCTATTAGCAATGGTTATAAAAGCCTTTTCTAGTGACACTATCATTGGTTGTCACTGGTGCAAGGATGACAAAACCACATAGAAGCACAGCTGTATAAATTCATGCTTCAACTATATAAATTTATGCTTCAACCTTTGAGGTTATCTCTTGTGGTTGCAGAATTGTTTTCTTTTTTTTTCGATCTTTTTTTTTTTTTTTTTTTGTAGAGAGATATAAAAAACAATTTCTGAATGACAACCAAAATGCCCAACCTGCCCTGCTGGAATGAAGATATATATCTCACATGATCTTCTCTTTAATAGTGCTGTTAGGCATTCTGCATGTATCTAATATTGAACAGGAAATCAAATCTCTGGGCCATTCTTGTAAGAAGCATTTTGTAATGTAGATCAGAAATCATATACTTTTCTCTGCTGTTGAAAACAGATCAAGAAAGACATTTCATTCAACCCATTTTCTGAGATGAGTGCATCTTAATGTTTCTGTTGAGGAGAAAATTCTATCCTAAAATGACTGACATATCACAAAATCAGTTGAAAACATAAAGGGTGAGTATCAGAATCTAGTTTTGATAACCATCAAAGACAATGCAAAATGTTTAAGAAGTTATGGCTATAAAATTCTTCTATAGAGGGATTAAAAAGAAACAAAGATCAATGAAGATACACAGTCAACCTGATTTCTTCTAAAGAGGTTGCACTTTGGACTTGTGAGGACTTGTGTTTCCTCCTTTCTATTTGTTCCACAGATACATTCCGTCAGCTGATCCATACCTGTGCACATGCTCAGAATAGATAGATAGATAGATAGATAGATAGACAGACAGACAGACAGACAGACAAACAGACAGATGCTTCCTGTGTGGAAGACTATCATTCTGAGGAGTGTTCCTTAAGTGCTTTGTATTGTCACTTTACTCCACATAGCCTGCATTTGACCCCTGCCATTCAAAAATGTTTATCCAAGAGAAAAAAAGAGTGTTTGTGTTAGAAACCACACATTTTAGTATTTCAAACGGATCTTCAAATAAGTTATTTGAATCACTTTATGATCTCTGAAGCAGGCTATTATCTAGTTTCTTTACAACCAATTATAGCCAAGATGTAGCATGATGCTCACTGTCTGAGCAAAACCAAATCATGCAGAATTCATCTAAAGCTGCCATTTATTTGCTAAGGAAGACAAGCAATGGGATTGACAGTCATGCAACATTTTTGCCTGGAGCAGTCATTTTCAGTACAATTTTGTGGGTTTCAATTTCAGGTGACATTTTATTGAGGCACAACCTGAACTCAGGGGATAGGACAAAGATACAGATGTCCTCAGGTCTCTATTCCTGTGACACCATGGCAGTGCGACAAAGAAGAAGATAATAAACAGACGCAGGGCCTCTTAAACCCCAACAGTGTATCCTGCTGTCTTTACCACCAAGAAAGTTGTTCCCTCTCCATAAAACAAAGAACCCCTGGGATTCCTATTAAATGGCCAGTAGGCATGCAGTTACAAATAACAATACTTGTAGTGGTGGCACCACCAGGGATTTAGAGTTCATTTTTCAGCTGCTCCAATAGTAATGCTGTTAGGCCTGGTGCACACTAAACACCAGAGATGTACTGCTACCAATCTCCTCTAGGGTTCAGCAAATTATAGGCAGTGAATGACACACAGAAAAGCGGTTTCAGTCAACCCCAAATTAATTTAGGTCCAATTTAAAATGGACAAGTTAAATTTGATTAATAACTTCAGGTTGACTAAATTATTTGGGGAGTTGGGTGCTATACACAAAGACAGACAGGATGAACAGATAATACTCTTGTTACTCCAGTCATCAGGATAGTCATCCAAAGTTAGCAGGAAAGCCTCACACATGTTTGAGTCGGTGAAATCGCTCAAAGCGGAGTTTTCTGGTGTTTCTCTATTGGGGCTCTTTGACTTTTTGAGGAATGAAATTCAGCTATGCTAAAAAACTTAATGTTCTCTCTCTCAGGCAATGGCTTGGACTGGTCCTTCACTCTCTCCTGCTGAGATTGTTTAATTTTGCATAAACACCTTAAAAACAATTAGAAAGGAGCCTAGTGTCCTGGCCAATCCATCAGCTTTACAGCAAATCTCATTTAGCCAGTGAGCATTTATTTCTAATGTTCAGTTGAACGTAATAAACAGCATGAATTAAATAAAAAAAAATCTATCCTGCCCATGAAATTTATTTCTGCACATGGCAGTTTGCTGAACAATGTTCTGTTCTGAATTGGAACAGGTGAAATTTAGAACCCAGGTCTTCTAATGGCAAATTAGTGTCCTAATCATGTCTCTAAGTCCTCCTCTACATCCAACATTATGCTTTTAATAAAAAGATACAGAAACAAATAATATTTTACTCAAAGAATATTTTAAGTTTTAGGATATTCCTAAAATACAATTATATTATTGTGGCTTTCAAATCTTTCTTATTTAGTTTTAAATCTTTCCGATTTAGATCCAACCATCTTAAGGTTGGATACTTGTAAATTACTCCTTGCTAAAGTAAAGCGCCTCCAAGCAATTAATCTTTATAGAAAAGGCCGAGAGTAGAGAAAAAAGCTCATTTTGCCAGAAAGATTTTAAAATGTGCTTGCATTTTAATTTCTTCACCTCCTATCTGGAATACCACATATACCAAAAGTGACAAATGGTCCTTTGTTTATTTCTTTGTTGATGAGCCAGAAAATCAAGTTAGGAATGACTGCTGGTGCTGTCAAACCATGGCTAGAGTCACACTGTCTTGCTGTACTGCTGCTAACTGCAGCTCCTTTAGCTGGATTATTGTGCAGTGCTTGTATCTGCTGTTGACAGGGTTAGGGCCATCTCCACGGCAATGCTTGGAGAAAAGGAAAAGAAGAATAAAAAGGCGTTATTTGGTTGTGCTTGGGCTATTTTTATCCTGTAGAAACAGATGGGTCGATGAGGGGCAGATAGAGTGGGTGCGGGAGAGGATGGAAAGCTCTCAAGGAGCAGGGTTTATGAGTTTTATGCTGGGCAAAAAGAGACACAGGCCATATCTAGAGAAACCCTTTGCATGGGTGGACAGCCCTTGAGCAAGAACTCAAATAACTTCAAAGAGGGAGTGAAGCAGGAGGCAGCGGGACTCCTGCAGAAAGGCTTTCCTGGTGCTCCACAACCCTTCTGCCGCTTCCAACCTGGCCATGCCCTTGCAATGTGCCGTTGATAGCTGTTCTCCCTCATATAGCAGAAGGAAAAGTTTCCTTTCCCAAGATTGAATGTGGATTCTGCTGAAGTTCCTCACTGTCTATGACTTGTTCCGTGCTCCCACCTTGGCAGCTGCTTTGCAAGTGCCCATCAGATGCTGCAGTGAGAACTTTCCTAGAGACTTCCCGTGCCACTAATGTTTGGCCAGGCTGCTGCATGACCCCTGACAGGGAGCTGGGAGAGAAATGTGTTGAGCTGCTGCACGGTCCAGACGGGCACGAAGGGATGATGCTGGATGACAAACACATAGGCTCCAGGGACCACCACAGCTGTGCTGCAGCACAGGCCACCTTTGTGCTCATCCCAGGCACCTGCTGTGGAAGCTTCATTTACTGCAATTGACCTTGATTTTGCTCATATTTTATTACATTTTAAAAGCAATTATGAAAATGAAAAGGTTTTTTTAACTTCTGTTAAGATGCGCAAAAACATCAGAGTAGTGCTGCTGTGTTACTCACATTTGTTAGAAGCTGTATTGCAAGAAAAGCCTGAAACACAAAGCAGGATGCAGGGTGCTGAACAATTATGTATTGTTAAATATTGGCATCCTAGTGGAAGGTCCCTGCCATCAGTTCTCTTCCTTTATTTACTTATATTCTCTTGTAATACTGTTTCTGCCACACATATTTAGAATACTGTATTTTTAAAGATTGATGACCATTTTCCATGAGAACCAGTGTTGCACCTTAGGAAATAATATACACCAGTGGAAAAGTGACGTCCATGGTTCAGATTGGCCCAAGCTTGTTTAAGGTCCGTGCTTTGGATTTATATGCCAGATATGAGCTGATGCAAAGAAGATGCCACTTCACAGTCTCTTCTGAGCTGAGGGATTAAACAGTTAAGTGGGGTGTTAAGGAGAGGAGTTAGAGCTTTCCCTCAAGCTTTTTGGAAAATAAAATTCTAGGCTCATTTAGCCATTGCTCTCCAGCATCTTATTTATTTATTTATTTATTTATTCTGTGAACTATATCATCTTGCACATTATTTTTCTGAGAGTTGGTGTGAGATGTCAGTTTCGCGTGACTCCAGTTCTTGTAAAAACAACTTAGGTGTTGCACGTTTGCTATTGGAAATCATATTATGGTAACAAGGAAGACCTTGCACATCACCACTCTGTATGTGTAATAAGCCATTTACACTATTACTTGGTGAAGCAATTACCTTATTGCATTTCCTAGTGTTAATCCTGTTTTCTCTTCTTTTATGTTTTTGTTTTTAAAAAGAAAGAAATAACAGCTTGTCTCTTTGAGAGCAAATAACACTCTTTAAAAGCAGTTGCCAAGCAACCTACATGTAGAGTTTTGGTGGGCTGCTGCATTTGTACTGAGCTCTGAAGGGCCGTGAACCCTCCCATTCCAGCCCCCAAAATAAAATAAAGTTGAAATAATGGAGCTACAGAAGACCAATCATTCTAGTATTCAACACATTTTGGGTGCCACAGAGTGTATCTCTGTACAGTGATATGTGCAGTGGAGCAACATATAAATGCTGTGGAACAACACATGCAGTCCAGTGAAGAAAGATTTTTTTTTCTCTTCATAAATTCACTTGTTTACCACAAGTTTGAGAGCAGAAGCAGCAAAACAGCTGATTTTTTTTTCAGTCAAACACACAGAAGATAAAAATTGCATAGCAAACCCCAAGAAATACAGTGAGTCATGACTCCTGGGAGATGTAAGTGCTAGTAGAGCCTAAGCAGCTCTCATGATTTAGCTTGTATCTCTGGGTCACACATTTTCCCCAACAGCAAATCTGAGCACCTTGCACACCCCAGGGTGCCGTGTGGGATCTGGCTGGGAGCCATTGGTGATAGTGCATTGCTGATCCAGATGTTTTGGGGTTGTCAAGATTTTCAGCAGCACCTTAGATAGAAATGCAAATAGATCTTTAGAAAGAAAGACAAATAGATCTTTAAATAGAAATACAAATAGATGGCGGATGTAACTAATATGAGAAAATTTTTTGGCTATAGCATTTTCAAGAGAACCTGGGCTCTCCAACACAGACATTCTAGAGGTAGGTGTAAGTGCACACGTACAGCTCCTGTGTTCAGTCATGTAATTATGGTAATTCAGTTCTGCGTGTATCCCAAAGACTCCAGGATGTGAGAAACAGATGTTTGTATGGATATTTTTGCTCTTCTGAAAAGTAGGACAGAAGGACTAAAGTCACTAAGGTCACAGAGAATGTCCCATCAGTTGGTTAGTTTTCTCAGATCTTTCTTTAGCTGCTTAATAATTTAAATTAGTATAATCTAATGCCCTGTAGTAAAATTTTCAAATTGTCTGTTTTTGGTTGGACCATTGTTCCCTGAAGCTCATTTCTTACCTGCACTCACTGGATATTTTCTCTTTTTTGTTGTGACTTTATTATCTTAGACACTTTAGACTGTGTCTAAACCACAGAATAAGAGTCCATTAAGGTTCATCCTGGATTTTGTCCCCACATGAGCAGCGTATTCAGCCAAGTGCTGGAGCTCAAATGCCTTCCTAGCTCTTTCAGGGTAGGTGGAGCACCAGGACTCCTCCAAGTTTATGCTCTGAACAACCATTTCTGTGCTGTGCTTGCAGGAAAATAAGCTTGCACAAAGTCCATACAATGGCTTTGAGCTCTCAATATGAACACTGAGGCTTTATGTACCTATATGCCCTTGTTATTGAATTCCACTTTCTCTTTCAAAGCTCTGTGAAGTGTTTCAGCATATGAACTGTTACTGCATTCTAGAAGAACATTTCAGTTGAGAGGGAGTTTATTGCAGTTCCTGGCAAGTCGTTAGCCATTCTACACAGATTAGCAGTGAGCTTTGCAAAATTGTCTTAAATTGTCAGACTACCCGAAAGAAAACATGAAAACAAAGGGATTGTGGAAGACTAAAAGGATCTTGATTTGTATTTGTATTTCTGTCCAGTGTCCATCCAGTTGATGTCAGAGGAGTGCCCTCTTAAACATATCCTTTCTCAGTTTCGTTTTATTTTCATTGCTCTCTGTGATCCTTTTCACAATAGGAAGCCCCACAGAGTTGCACTGATTTTAATTCTTCATTGAATTGGACAACGAAGGACAGAGGAACTGCTTCTTAGGACGGAGGAACTGGATAGACGTAGCTCGTATTTCTTTTAAGCTGTATTTTTGTACGTAAAATATAACAAGCAAAAGCTTGTTGCTCTTTTGGTGCTCCCTCCTATTTCAGTCAGGGAGCAGGAAGGTCGTGTTATTTGTGTAGTCATGTAAAGGTTAACTGTGTTTTGCACATTTGCTCTCATTGCTGTCTATTCCTTGCTATCTCTGCAGGAATAGTTCCTACCAATGTCCTGTACATGACAAACAGCAGGGAAGGATACAAATGTGAGTGTGATAAAATATTTAAGAAGCTCCTGTGGTAATCTGACAGTAAGGCCTCTTGGAGCACCCCAAAGCATGATGCTAACGTGCCTTCTGGTGTCAGCAGTGCAAAAGCGATTAATAGGCTCTTCAGAGACTCATGTTCTTGACAGTAGCTGTAGGCTGAGGCTTCTTTCTTCTTGCTCAGTGGAAAAAAGGAGGACGTGAGAGAGAGATCAGAGACAGAATCTGTATTGCATGAATAGATTTTTGCTCAAGAACTTTTCTGAGAAGTTTAATGGAGTATTCATGAATATAGAGAAGTATGGGAAAGCCAAGAAAATCTGTGTAATGTTCTTGTACACAATACCATACAGGGGTGAGGAGTACAGCTCCAGTGAACACCCTGTTAAAAACTATTGTATCACACCTTTAACAGCTCTAGAGATCTTGCTGCTGCTACAAGGGTTTGGAAATGCTGACAGCCTCTTGGGACTTCTTGTTTAAGCTCTTTCTGTGTGTTTTAGCAATACTTAGGAAAAAAATGCTCTTTGAGAAGTTATGTAATTAAGACAAATCAATTAGTTGTTTGAAAACAACTTCTTCTGGCTCTTTAGCAGTTATGTATTCTGTGAAGATGTAGTAATTCATGGAAAGCTTCAAATAAATGAAGTAGTTTTTTTTTCTAAGACTGTCATTGATGCCAGTTTTATGTTAGACATTATCTGTGGTTACAGAGCATCTATGTGATTTTTTTTTTTTAGAATTAAATCAAATGCTGTTATCTCATTTTGCAGCTGGAATGGACTTTGTCCTGGTTAGGTTTCTCTAAAGTTCTGGGAGAAGTGCTGCAGGAAGAATAGGCAGTGAGGAATCCCGGTTTCACTCTGGGGTACTCATTGCGCGACTAGGTGCCACCTAAGCCTCTTGCTATGAGACAATAGATCCATTCTGTAGAGACTCAATTTTAACTGCTTCACTATTGCTATTAATGCTATTTAAAACAGAACTTGTCCTAGTGCTGACAGTATAATATTGGCTCGAAGAGTTTTCAGTTGTACTTTCAGACTGCAAAGCTGATCATCAAATCTTTTCAGGTTTGCAGGAGTAAGGTACTTGTAGAGCATAATCTGCATTCTCTTTCCTGTTTTGCAAACATTAAAATATACTGTCTTACTGTGTAAATACATCCTATTACGATTATTTTTTTTTGGAAGTATTCAACATTATAAGGTATTTTGTACAAATTTCAACTCAAAGACAACCTGTCCATTGCAGGGAAAACAAGCAGTTGCTTGCTGTCTTGTTGCACACAACAATATATGATTTGATTCTGGACAGGTTTCTTCCTATCTGCTGGTAAATAATTATCATACAGAATTGGTGTGACTGTCTCTGGTGAGAGTGTCATGCCATTTAACTAGAATACCAGAAAAAGACATAAGAATATATTTTAAATAACATTAACTCATTGTGGACCTTATTTTACAATGTTTTTTTCCCAGCTATTCCAAATACTTCTATAGTATTTTAGCAGTAATAAGCAAAATCATAGTTCTATGTATTATTTACAGGAGATACTCCTATTAATACCACAACTGCTATCACTACTACTACTACTGCTAGAAAAATAACATTAAAATACAACCAAAATATTAACAACTCCACATGAAATGTCCTGTTGCTGAAGTACTTATACAGAATTTAAAACTGCTGAAGCTGTTTGACTGGGAAGTTTCTGAAATGCAAACAGATGAAACCAGCCTTCGCCTTGTGCTGTGACTAACGCAAGTGATTTGGGTAGAGACTTTTGCTAGAGACTATATCTTATTATATGAAGGAGTAAAACTGCTTTTGATGTTTATCCCGAGCAAAGGACAGTTGTTTTACTCCACTTCCACTGCAGTTTTATTCAATTCACAGCAGAATCATATAAAGCCGAAGGACTCCTTTATTTTTTTGGCTGTTTGTGGATTATTTGTTTTGAAAAGTTGTAGTTCTCTCAGTTTTTAGTGTGTCTTTCCAAAGCTTTTTCTTTTGCACAGACTGATGTAGTCTTCCTTATCCCCTGGCTACAAACCAATTGCATTAAAAATATATAAACCACAAAATAAGTATTGTGGTATTGTATCTTCCCTTACCTTCCACTTCCCTTACCAATAGAAATAATGATGTCTTCTCAATCTTTGTGTAAATTCTTTGTTTTTGAGACATTCGGTGAGTAACCTCTTCTACTACCCCATTAAAAACCATTCATACTGAAAATTAAAATGAAAGATTTTGGGGTTTTTGGCTCTGTATTTAACTAGTCAAATGATATATATTCCAATTAACACTCCTAGACAGATTTTATCTCTATCCTACTCTATTTTCATCCCTATGTATTCCATCACTCTCAGAACAGATACTTTAATTTAAAACTAGATTAAATCACTCTCGAATCTATTTAAAATATGTTTTTTTTCAATTATTGCAATACACGTTGCTATATGGGTGAATTTTGAGATTAGGTATTTCTTTCAAAGGGCACTGATTTTGTTTAATATGGAAGTGCTGTGAAAATCATCATAGAAATGTTATATTAGATGTTACATTTTCAGTAAACTTTTTGGATATTAAAAATATACATCTATTGGATACAAATACTATCTATCATTTTAATTTTTTTTATCACATGTAAAATTAGTAGTAGTATGAGTCACAATGGCAATAAATATTCCATATTCCTAACTGCAGAGGAGAAAAAAGATGTGTTGGCATAGAGAGCCAGTATACCAACTGAGATGTGTATACACAATCAGTGGGGCATTTAAGTTATATTGATTTTGGAAGAGCTTGAATACGTGCCTAAAGTTAAGTGGTCTGATGAATAACTATGGATTTAAGTGTGCTCTTAAATATTCTGCTGAATGGTAACCTGAAATTGCAATGTAACAATGGTCGAAAGGGAAACTACTGAAACCAGCTAGGCTCTGGAGAGTTATAAAGGCCTGTCTATGTGGATTTTTTTTTCAGCACTGGCTCAATATCTCAAGTGACAAGTCACTCACACTTGGTAATATATTTAAAATTCCATGTAGTAATAAATACCTGTACTCTCTTCTAAGTGTTCTGAGACTTCATTAGAAAAATAAAAATATGCTAGTATTTTCTCACTCTAAATTTTTTTGGTGTAGGGTAGGATCCCAGTTGCAGCCATGAAATATTATAATTCAGCAGAGGTTCCTTTTACTTAAATGTAAGCAAAGAGGTTTACTTTTTGTATTCAGGTATTTTTAAAAGAGGAAACAGCTTGGTATTTATATCAAGTATTTATACTTGCACTCAAGTTATTGGTAGATTTTGACCTTCTTTTCCAGCTTGGTGTTTATTTCTTTTAGTTCAATCCATGCCATTACCAGAAATTGAATGTCACTGCATTGTGAAAAGTTGGAGAGGACAACAAAAGGAGGAATAAGGAAACCTTCGCTTTTAGACTGTTAGGTGCTACTGGGTTCTCAAGTAGATCCAAATCCCTCAGAAAACAATAGGAAAACACCATATGGACTTTGAGTCAGGTTCCATATCATCATATTCTTTAGCATTTATTTCTGATTAGATGCTACTAATATAGGTTGTTATTCAATTAAAAAATTCATGACTTAATTTATATAAATTAGTGAAGAGCATCTGTCAAAAAGAGCTAATTTTCTCTCTGTGAAAAAAGTCTACAAAATGGCTATATCAGCTGCATAATTTATAGATTTCAAGCATGTTTGTGTTAAAATGTTAAACAGAAGGAGTAAGTTCTCTGTGGGGCAAACAGACAAGGTGCAATTATTCTCCTTAAAATATCTTATGATTTTATCCTATGTTTTTTGAAATATAGCAATTTTCCACCTCACACAAAGTGTGTTTTGTGGGTGCATTCTTGTTCAGGATTCGTTATTGTTCAATATTGCATTATATTCTTCAAGTGCAATGGTGTTTGCCAACATAGAAAATGAGAGCATTTTAAGAGAGCATTGTAGTATCTTAGAACCATAGGATCATATCAAATTTCAAGATAGTACAAAAAAAAATGATGCTGCAGACTTCTTTCTCTCTTTCACATGCCAAAGCAATTCTGATAATTTTGTGTAAGAAAAGTTCACAAGGGTAAATCCACCTTGGAAATCACTGTTTCTAGGACTTTGTTTTCAATTTATCCTTCCCCCCAGATAAAAATGGGAGCGACTATCCATACATATCTGACTGCAGGTATTATCCAGAAATCATTTTTATCAGATAGAGAACTCTATACACTTATCCCATTTGATAAATTGATTCTGAGTCACAGAGACCACTGCAGAGAATATAACAGCGCCACAGGTTTTCCTCATTTGATTACTGTGTGGTAAGGGTGATTCAGAAAGGAAAGAGTTCCTGTAGCAGGGATTGTCCCAAAAGCTGATTCTATGGGATGGCTATTGCACTGGGTGATCCCTGATTGAACTCACTGTAATTTAGTGTTGAGAGAACTCATGCTGTCTCAATTATCTTCAAATTCAGATCTTTTGCCAGATACCAGTGGTACCTATTCCATTGATTGTCACCCAATTTTCAAAGCAAAATATTTTCAAAGGAGCACTCAATGTTTTAGCACTTTGATTCCTGGTGGTTTTAATTGAAGTACAATAGCTTAATTTCCCTTTGTTTTCCATGTGCTATTTTGAAAATTCATCCCTACAGACAGAACAGCAAACACTGGAAGGAAATTTACTTGCCAGATTCAAAATTACTGCTGCATTCAAAATTACTCTTTTTTTTTCTACTTGTGTAAGCAATAGAGGATTTGTGGATATTGCCATTAGAAAAGGAAAAGGTCAGTGTAAGAAAAAGGCATAAGCTCTGTTTTGAGTGGTAGGAAATGATTTCAGCCTAGTAAAGATATGCTTTTCTGACTTTCTTCCATTTCAAATGTTTCCTAAAAATAAAAAAACAAGTATATTGCCTCTGTTAGATATTAAATGAACTGCAAGTTATCAGATGATATCCAATCTTCATTTCTATGCTTAGAAGCTGAAATAGTACAA
Source organism: Nothura maculosa (assembly GCA_032353885.1). NCBI lineage: Eukaryota > Metazoa > Chordata > Aves > Tinamiformes > Tinamidae > Nothura > Nothura maculosa. The sequence continues at coordinate 247,261 of JAUBOD010000247.1, read as the reverse complement.
GCTAACATAGAATGTACTCGGATTTTTTTAAGATAGCAAAAAAATATGTGTTTTTATACGTTAGATTGTTCACTTATACAGCTCACCTGAAAATCAATTTCTTTAGTATAGCCATAAGCAATATGTCAAAAGTGCTCATTTATCAACCCTAATTTCCTGTTGGATTCCTTCCTTAAATATCTCTGTATTGATGAAAGTAGCTGGAATTTGATTTTCTTCTCACAGTATTATTGTGAGTCAAGACCAGCAGCTTTAAATTTGTGCTGAGGAGGTGGAAGTACATAGCAACAAAGTCAGGCAAGCAGGCTGTAGCAGTCAATACACACAGACAGGAAAAATATTTCTGGACAATGCTACTTATGAATTATTTAGCATAAGTTTTGCAAAATTACAATACAAATTTATCAGCCTAAGCATGGTACCTATTTTACAGTCATTTACTCTCTTACTAGAAAGCTTACTTGTTAAGGAAAAACAAAGCAGAAGAAAATGGTGGAAGAACAAACATTGTACAGAAAGGTATGAAAGCAAATGTACTAATCTCATGGAATCTTCAACTGTCTATATCCTATTAATGTTAAAAATAAACACTGCTTGTTAACTTCAGTGATATTCAAGATGGATCTGAAAGAGATGGGCTCCTACCTCTTTACCAGTTCTGAGCTACCAAAACATACAGTGCCCTGTATCAAAGTTTAAATTGGCATTTCTTCTATTTTTGTCCGATTCTGTACTTAGGAGAAAATGAATAATCTTTAATGAGAATCAAAACTCAACAATGACAAGGAAGTCAAAAGAAAAAAGAAAACAAATAAAACCCAAGCACCATTCTTCTTCTAATTGCTATGCCCTAAGCAGTACTTTCTTTGCTCTGTTCTTCTCACACAGATAATTAAAATCAACATTTTTCTAAACTGAGTTTTTCTAAATTTCAGGAAAAAAATATACATTTTCCTTGAGAATTCTTATATCTAACTCAGAAAATTAAACTGAATCTCCTGAGATCAAGACCTGCATTTTACTTTTATATTGCTCTATTTCCCCTTTCATTTCACTTAGGTTTTCTGAGCTTATTCTTTCCTGCCAGTCAGCCCCAAACTCCTTCCAGACAGTACTGCTGAGAGTTTTGAAGGCACCTCATAGTATTAGGAAAGAAATAGAAAAGATTATTAAAGCTGAGAATATCAGAGGTCCTTAGAGTGATAATATGGAAAATAAATATTCACCTGATAAGGGGAAATCAGGGATTTTATTTCAGTGACTTGAAGCTTAGGAAGCACTTCTGATGATAACAGAACTTGAATTAAGTTGACCTGCGTTTAGGAATCTGCATGTCCTCCTGTAGGGATCATAAAACACTAGGCAGGCACCAAATGCAAGGCTGGAAAAAATCCTTAAGAGATGAAATACAGCCTCATTTTTGACAAGTCCAAACTGATGCACATGTAAATAAGAATACTTAGTTATTCATTCTAGCATGGAGAAATCCCTGGGAATCAATTAAATGCTCAACAAGTAGTGAAAAGCAAACCAAGCTCAACATTACTTCCTTGCTGGCCAATATCTTGATGCTGTCCATCGAGATAGGGATTAACTGCCTCATCCCCAAAGCAGATCAGTACCAGCAACAGTCTCTGGAGCTTGACAGACATTTTCATCGTAATAGACTTTCCATTTTAATTTTCTGAACTGTCAAATATATGTCAATCAGCAAATGATTTATATGTACAGATGAAATGGATTTCCCATGGAGTACAGAGCAAAATCTGCATATACAATATCATACACTTATTTACGCTATTTGGTATAAACTTGGACTGATGTCATTCTAAGAAGATCTTATCTTGGGAGTGTAAAAATAATGAAAGCAAGAAAAGATGTGGAATGTAAGTGTGCAGGAATAGAAAGTTGTATGAATCATCAAAGCTGTGTTCAGATCGTTATTTTCTTGCCTGATATGAGAAGTAGGAGGAGATAACATACATCTTATTGTATTCTGTTGCAAAGGGAGGGCTGTTGTTCTTAAAAAGAGGAGGAAATCCAAAATACACACACACAATCCCGTGCACACATGTGCACACATGGCAGGGTACTTTAAAAGTTCTTTGCTCAGATTATGAAATAAATCACTTAAAAGTTAGTAATAGCCGACCTTGAAATCATATGTGATGAAATAATATTTAATTGCATAACCACAATGATTTTGTTTTTTGCCATAAGATACTGCCTTATTTAGTGCATGCCATAGGTCTCCTTTGGATATGGATAACTCTGTGTCAGAAAGGAATTGTTGTTTGGACAATTCTGCCTCATGGATTACTGAAATATCAGGTACAGAACAAGCAAAAAGCACAGGACAAAAAGACAAGGAGGGAGAATGTCTTGCTTAAGACAGTGTGACCATTTATGCTAAAGTTTTTTGTAAATCCCTGTCTCTGCCAAAATATTTACATATGATGCTGACCAAGTCATTTAGAATAACAATTTAGCAGGTGGCCAGGTTTTGAAGCCTTGGGATATGATTTACAAAAATGCTGAGTGCGTTCAGTGGTAACTGAAATCAATGGAAATACATACAGAACATACATTTTTATGTAACTCTGGGTAGTCTAAAGGATCAAGCCATAGGTATTATATTGGACACCTGGATTAGTCTACTTATTGCCTTATTACTCTCTCTTATGTCTCAGTTCAGTGTCTTAATTTCACCCTCATCTAGCAGAGGTGTTGCAAAGAAAAAAATTGTTGTTATTAAGATTTCATTCATATTCTGTAGCTGTGCAATCTAGGGGGAAAAATTTAGCTTTAGAAGCATTTTTTTCTAATACTTGAAGCTGCTATTTTTTGGGGAACCAAAAATATTTGGCAATTTGGGAAGACTTGATTAATGGTGTTAGGTGAAAATTGTTTTGACATTGCTGAAGTAAATTGTCTTTGACATTTTCTAACTGAAATGTTTTCTCCATTAAATGCTGTAATCTTTTCACTCAAATTTTTCTAACTGAAGCATTAATCTTTTGCTTTGTTCTGAGAGGAAATTGTGTTTTTTAAAACGATCCTACTTAGAATGGGGCAGAAAAAAAAAAGTTGTTAAAAAGCTTAAAACTGAAACCGAACATTTAAGTTTGAATAGCATTTTAGGTTGATCTCATAAGAATTTTCTTTGTCTTTGGCACATCTTAGAAAT
>JAUBOD010000247.1:225915-243974 GCA_032353885.1 Nothura maculosa | reverse complement strand
ACCGAACATTTAAGTTTGAATAGCATTTTAGGTTGATCTCATAAGAATTTTCTTTGTCTTTGGCACATCTTAGAAATCTGATCTTAGCATCACCTCTTCCCTGGGCCTCAACCTCCTGAACTCCCATCTTGGTGCTTCTTTGAGCTGGTGGCCAGACTGGAGGCCTCCAAGCCCCTTTCCCACCTGTGGTGCTCGGTGAGCATAAAAAAAAAGAAGAAAAAAGAGTCTGAGGTAAACCATAGTTAAACAAAATTTCCATCTACACAGCTATTTTGTCCAAGTTACAAATTGCTGTAAACAAAACCTTACAGCTGGAGGTAACAGGCAATTTCAGTAATAGGCAGAGATATTAGGTTGAGTTTTTGTAAATATTCAGGATGTGCTAAGTAAGCAAAGGACTTGTGGACACTGTTACTGGTATTGGAAAGTGTCAAGCAATTCAAGCAATCTCTTCACTTAAACTAGGGCCAGTTTAGCAGAGTTTCCTTATAGTGAGTCTGGAATAATTGGGTTTTTTAATTTTTATTTAATTTTTATTCCATCTCCTGATCTGGACAGTTTGACAGATTTTTCATTTAAGCTGATGTGAAATGAGGTTTTGTTAATTGGGAAGAGTTATTAGTAATTGATTCAGACAGAAAATAAATTTGACTCTTAGAAGTAAAGTGTTAGAAATAAGAGCCTGAATAATAAGCCAAGAGTTAAGGAAAACTTTGTTTCCTCCTAACCCTATTCCTGATGCAGGTGTGATCTAGTTAAACTGTTAGGAGCTGAAGACAGGATACATTTTGGAGCATGTGACCCCAGGAAGTATAGTCATGGTAACTTTATTGTGATTACAGATTGATAAATTCAACAAATGCTATTATTCTGTACACCATGAGGGACCATTACACATGCTGGCTACAATGCATATACACACCACATTACATTACAGGCATACATACCCAGGCAAATATACTGGAGAGTGAAGATTTTTTTCATAAACTCTAGATGACCAGCAATGACAAAAAAAACCCAGCATTGAATAACCTGAAGCACGAAAGATGTGAGATTTTTTTTCCTATAATTTGAAAATACATCAATATACTAAAAGAAACTTGTCTTTGGGCTCTTCTTTCCCCAATACTTAAAGTGTTGAAAAGCTTACTATTTTCCATTTCTTCAACTTGCCATGACTATAGTTCATACTTTTCTAATACAATATTAGTATGACTTAGTTAGTATCCTTTGCTTTTCATGGGCTTGGAATTGGTCATATTGGTGACTCTCATGTTCTGAGGCACCTGCTCTACTTTGCAGCTTCTCAGGAAGGTTATATTCTCTTATGTCCTTCTCCTCAGCTTCAGGATGATGCAATCAGACTCAGCTATGCTGCATTAGAGATAACAATATCACAATTTATCTGGCTCTGTTACACTGTGGCTTTATTATGATAGGTTTGGGTGCTGAGTTTTCCTTGTGTTAAGCTGTGAGTATCTCATAATTGTATAAAATTAAAACAGAAGTAATGTTGCTTATCTCTAAGTATTTAAATTATACTTTTCTCAAGCATTTCTTCTTTATGAAGACTGATCTAATCATGTCTTGCTGACCTTGGATCTACCTGTTCTCTTTTACTATTCTCGATGACACAAAGAGTTACAGGTAAAAACAAGATCTCTGATGGTTAAAAATGACATTGTGAGTAAATTAACACTTCTGTTGTTTAAAGGTCAGAATAAGACAATTGTGCCTTTGTGTTCTCTATGATTATATTGTTTATAAAATTCTATCTACTCAAAGTGACTATATCTCAAATATTAGTGGCACTTGACTTTCTTAACATATTATTAACCTTTTAAAATCTTTATCTTGACTTCCTGTGATATCTCATATTGAATTTAAAAGCTTATAAATGCTATTATAAAAGCCTCTAGTAGCTATGCTCCAAATAGCTGACTGCATTTTATCACGTCAGACCTGCTGATGTCCCAGCTTGCTCTGTGTTGTTTTTTTTTTTTAAGTGTAGAAATAGCTGTTTCCAAATGTTCTATGTTGGTATCTTAGATCCTTTTTTTTTCTAAATAATTTTGGAAAATATATTTGTTACTGATTTTCAAGTAGGTATTGATAAAACAGTTCAGGTGATATATCTATTCCTTATCTCCATCTTTCTTAAGTTGGAAATCTTTAGTAAATTTGATTATGCATTATTTGCATGTGTGCCTGCAGTACTACTCATAATCTGAACAAGGCAGAACAAGAGCATTTTACTATATTTACTGTATCATATATTTGTATTTATTTATATTTTTATATATTTTATCGATCCAAAGCAAACCTAAATCTTTAAAATTCATTTTGAGACTAAATTTGTACCATTGATAAGATTTGCACTATTTCAGTAGATTTTTGTCCAAAAAATGCTTGTTCAACACAAACTTCAACCCTCTGTCACCATTTTTTGCAACGATTATTTTTTTATCATATAGCTACCAGAGATTGTGCTGAATTGCTCTGTATCCCAGATATATTCTGGTTTGTCCTTGGGACTGTCAGACAGCGCTTTATCTTGGACTATAAATTAGTTCAGCCATGAAACTTCTAGCAATTCCCTTCAGAGCTCAGTAAAATGGCTTTTACAGCTTTACAGTGAGGGTCTGGTGAGTGGAGTGTAATCTGGAATAAATAAAGTGTCCTTAGCAAGTTGTCACATCTTTGCTTGGTGGGAATAGCTCCATTTAACGATGGAAAAATGAGTAATCACATGCTGACTGAGCATCTGGGAAAAAATCACGTGGGTGCTCTGTGTGTTTTAGCCTCGTGTACACAAACATATATATATATAGAATCATAGAATCATTAAGGTTGGAAAGGACCTCTAGAGATCATCTAGTCCAACCTCCCTGCACAAAATAATATGCACACAATTCAGTACTTACTTACTCTAGACTGTTTTAATGTTTCTAGCAGGAAGCTCTTCTTCTCAAGAATGTTTTCGATTCAATTTCACATTCCAGTGACTAGATTAAGTACATATTCAGCACTTCATAACCTAATTTGATGCTTCCTAGGACAGAGCAGGACAAACTACTTCATTACAAATAGTAATTTTCTCTCAGGGGACACGTTTTCTCTTCTTTCCCCTAGAATTCCTGCTGCTAAAACATAATGTAACTGCAACTTAAGTTCATTAATTCTGTATTTAATCATCAGATAGTTATAATTTATGATCTTCAAGTTAAAAGCGAAAGGCTCTGCTTCCCTGACAACATAATTAAGAATTTTGTTAGTCTTTGCAAACACTTGTGAGACTCCAGGAAGCTCTTTTAGTTTAATGATAGAAACATAGACATGCCTGTGATAGTAGAGTCAACACTGTTACTTGAAAAATAACAGCAGTGGTCTAGGCAACCTCTTTCACGTGCAGTCTCCACCAGCTATAGGAGATCCAGCTGATGGAGAGTCTGAGTTGGGAATTGTCTCACTCACGCAGAAAATCAAAAACTAAGAGTAGATGAAACATGCACCTCTCCAAAAAGTCTGAAACTAGAGATAGGGGCTGGTTGCACGGATGTTTGTGCATTTCATTTTGGTTTAGTTCATTCCCAGACTAGTCTTTTGTTTGTTCCCTTTCACATGCTACAGCAAACTGTATTAAATAAATGTGCCAAGTAATCATTAAATTCTATTTCATAAAGGAGAATAAATACTGGAAAATGTTTCTTTCTCTAAATTTACATGATTTGACATCTATTATTAAATAAAGCATCACATTATAGATATAGTACCTGTTGCTGCTGTCTTTTCACATCTAAAGGTTATTAAATGAATTTTGACAGATGTTGTATCTTTCTTCAGTCGTGATATATTTTAAGGTCTTTAGTCCAGAGCACACTCAGTTATAGCTACATGCTGTTTTTTTCTGATCTTCAGCTTCCTAGTCTAAGAATTTAGTAATTCATCCTACAGGTCACTTTCAGAAAAGTGGGACACTTACTTATTACTGTAAGGTTATTCTGCTCTTTTCAAATTTCATGAGATGGTATTTATATCACTAATCTTTTATGAAGACTGGGTTGTTTTTTGACATTTACTCATCCTGACACTACCCAATAAAACGTTTCATTTCCTCTCTCCTTTCTTGTATGCCTGACTGCTGTTTTTCTTCATGTCGGAAGTAACATTATCCTGGTTTCTTCTCTGGGCTTTTTAAAATTAAGATTTGAAGATTAAGCTCTTTCTGCTTATTATAACATCTCAGTTTTGTTGTTATCTTTTTTGAGAATTAATGTAGTGCTGAGGGATGGGGAGAGATTTTTTTTCAAGGTAGTGTGTAGAGCACCTCCATTCTTCATCTCTGATTAATATTTGCATTAACTCACTGTCCCGCAGATAACATATGTACATAATGCCCACAACGAGAATGTCATATTGATGAAAAAATAGGGTTTTTAAGTGCTGCACCAGAGCCAAAGAGTGGTGACCACCATCATCTGCCCCATTGCTTATTGTCTTTGAATACCAACCTGCTGCTTGTTGTCACCTCTTGGCTCTGGCCTATCCTGAGTTAGATGGACTAAAAAGCTCCTTCTGTGCCACAGAAGACCAAACACTGGGGACTGATATCATCCCTGTATATTCTTTTACCTTCATCTCAAAGAATTTTTGAAAGTCTAAATTTAAAATAAACCCCATTCTAAAGACAGATGTGAGTCCTGATACAATTTCTTTTATTGCATTGCTCTGTAACCCCATTAGCTTTAACTGCTCCTGAGTAACTCGGGTCTCAGTGAGGTGAGAATTCAATCTACATTTGCACAAGGAATTAAGATGATTGCACAGAGATCATGACTATTTTTTCATCTCCCAGAATTTCTGAATGAGAACCACCTGAATAATTATTTCAGGTTTGTGTGAATCCATCTATTTTCACCTATCCACAACTGCCTGATCCTTGCCAGTGAAGCATGGCTGAGGTGCCCAATGGAGTTTCACTGGGAGAGCTCACTGACTTGGCTGCAGTTCTTCTAGTCGTTGGGGTACAAGACCTGCTGCTAAGGCCCAAGTGGATCTGCATTGATGCCTGCATGCAAAATTATATGCTTATATTCTGTAGTTGTTCCAGCCTACTAAGCCTCTTAATCCTTCATGTTTTGATGTGCTCTATCCACATGCAAGTGGTCAAGTACACTACTTAGCAGGCAGGCAGTGGCTAATGGAGGGGAAACAGCAAAAATCTTTTTTTTTCCCACATTCATTGCTGTGTGAACACAGCTCACCTGCTCCATCTCAATGCAAAGTCATAAAAGTTTCATGTCAAAATCATAGTTCCTTAGCTGGCAGCTGGCAACTAAAAGTCAGCAGATAGATACTTGAAGAATATATTCCTCCTCAGATCTCAACTGTGAGATCTTTTCTGTGAAACTTAGCTTATTCTCTTCTGGATCTAACTTGCTTTCTGTCCAAGACTCCCTACTTTAACTGTCTTGAACTATACACTTGTTCTTTTTTGTTTTATTCTCAGAAGTCCAGGATATAAATTAAATTTATATATATTTATATAAAAAAGAAACTGATATCATTCTATACTTTATTTTAGAGAGATCATGTGTTCTGCATATTTCCATTGATCATCTAATAGCACTTTAGACTTTATCCCCTTTTGTTAAATTCCAGTCCTCCAGCAGCTGTTTCTACCTTGCTTTGAGGGACTGCAGCTTCTGTCTGCCCTCCATTTTTTTGAGAAAAGACATTGCAATGATTTCCAATTTTCTATAAAAATGTTTTCCAGAATTTGTATTTTAGATGAATAAGTAAGCAAGCTTCTCTAGTTGCTGCAGCTCTGAGTCTACCAAATGCCACTGAGCATGCAATGAGCAGCACCAAGCTTCAGAAAACTTAATATCCATGCACTTCTGTCATATTAAACTTTATCATTCAACAGTGAGATCAGTTTTGCTTTCCAACATATTTTTGACTAAGCTAGGAAGTCTTGTCTTGATTTTTCTGTTAAAATTTCACCTGACAATAGACCATATTTTAGAGATGGTACTTGCATCATGTCATTGGCATAAGCATACATCTGTTCTGTAGTTCCTTGTGAATAGAACTTTATCTATCTGAACTCCATTTTCCTCTGTATCATTCAGTTCAGAGGGTCTGGGATTGGATATGCTCATGTAGAAATTCATTATTCTGTGCAGTGATTCTGCCTGTTGGGCTGCACACTGTGATAAGGTATAAAAATTTCTGGGACTCTGTGCCTGGCAAGCACAGTTTTAATGCTTCCTGTGAAAATATTTGGATACCTTTCTCCATTACAGAGCTTTATGATAACAGAATTAATAATCAATAGTAATGCAAGGGAAATGTCTGATATGGTTATGTATATATAACTAACATGAGCTGTAAGTAAGTCTGTTTTAGACTATGGTTCCAGAATGTTCTGATTTACCAGGAGAATTTTCCTTCCTTTTTCCACGTTGAACTCTTATATGTACATTTTCAATTTCTGCTGCCCCCATTTTTTGTGTGTTCAGTATAGCATATCCTGGGGTTGTCTTTAATATATTCATATGATTCTAGTGTATTCTCAAAAGTTAATCTAACTACAGTATTTGGAACCACAATTCTACTGCCTCTAAACAGAATGTTCTAGTTGTTGCTAGTTTCCATCTGAACTGCTAATATTGATCTAGAGTGGGGGCATACATAAATATTTGTGAATATTCATGAAATGACTGCAATGATTTCTGCAATATCTTGTGTTTTACTCTACCTCTGACTATCCAATCCATGTTATTTCCAAGATAATTTTTGTTACTCTTCACATGTATAACAGGGCTCTATTATTTTCAAGAACTAACTCAACTAACATGTCTATCAGAACTTTTCCTGGTTTGTACTATATTTTCAAATATTGTAATTACAACTGAAAATAATTATTTTGCAGTTATATTATTACTTTCAAATATTATTATTTTATTATTATTATTATATTAATTTTTATTATTATTTTGCAGTTATATTTATGACTACCACCTTTTATATTGGCACAAGAATTATGTGGCTAGTTCCTGTTATCAACAATTTTCCATTAGTGAAAACATGAAACTTCTTTCATTTAAGTTCTTGCTCTCTATAATGCATAGGGACATTCTAATTTGGTAACTATCCAGCATTCAAAATATTCTGTAGGCATCTTTGCTTACTTTGCTTTAGCTACTTTCTAAAGCATCCAGAAATTACTAGGTTTGAGTGCTGCTATAAACATACCTGAAGAATAGAATTTTATTAACCTCTTAAGCTTTGAGACTGCCTGCCTAAGTTGACATTCAGGTAATATTGTGCATTCTTCTGTGTTTGGCATCCACGAATAAAGGTTGTCAAGCCTGAAATTAATTTTCCAACAGATTTTTACATCCCTGTCCTTCTTTGCATACTCCTTGGTCTTTTGATTTGTCATATTTAGACTATCCTGGAATTGACGGCCTTCTTCACATTTTCTTTTTTAGTGTATCTTTCAAACATTTTATTGAGCCTGAAGTTTCACATTTGTCTGTGCAATTTGGGTCCTGTTTTGTAGTCCTGTCAAAAGCACATTTTAGCCTTTTATGATGTTCTTCCACAGTTTTCTCACATGTCAGAGTGTTGCCAACACGTATTTCAATAGGTTCAGTTTCTTCAAATAATATATAGGACCTAGTGAAAAATCTCAGGAGTATATTTTAAGCCAAGCAAGTCTGTGAAAGCACTACATCCTGCATAGTGCATTGGAAATGGCTTGCTTTGAACTTTTCTTATCCAAGGAGATTTGTAAGAACTAGGCAGATATATTTAAAATAGTTAAAAGATTAAAATGTGCCATTTCCTGGAAAAAGTTTACAAACTATTTAGTTTCCTTAGATTAAAGTACAAACTGATTAATGCAGCCTTGCTTTCAGTGTTAGTAGCACATACCAGATATGAAGTTTTCTGTTCTTTCACTCTGCTTTTGCTGCTTAGTAGCTGAGTTTCTGTTTGAGCTTCTGTCTCATGACCCAAGGACTATTTCTGGGGCACGGATTTCTAAATGAACAAGTTCTATGGCAAGAATGCCCATACTGCTAAGGGAATCTGGTCAGAAGACTGGAATACATTACCCTTTCTGGATGAAGGCTGTGATCATCCAATTCCTCTGAATAGTATGTCTCAAATCATGGATATGGAGATGCCAACATAGGAGCATTCAGTCCAGAATGTTGCCATGTTCTCTGACCCTCGTCTCAGGAGACCACACAGATTCACATTGGCATCTATATCTAGAGCTTAGTGCACATTTTAAGTTGATGGGAATAAGAATTCAGCAGGTTAAATTCTACAACCTGAGGACATGCTCTTTACAGGAGATATACTGGCTGACCAGGAGTCTTCTCCTCTAATTTCTTTTTCCTTCTCCTTTGAAATGACAAGTCCATTGGAGCCTGTGGACTGCACAGCAGGACCTGCACCCCGACGTGTCAGGCTTGACCACTTCTCCTGCCCTGAACAAGGCAGGTACTGGCTGAGCTAGAAGCAACCGAGCTAAAAGGATAGGGAAGATCGCGGTGTAGCTGAAGAAAGTAGTGACTCTTCTCAAAGAAGTGATTGCATTAAGTACCACAGCCAAACATCTTAGAGAGATAATACAGAGATGTTTATAAGCAGAGGGCTAAAGAGTCAGGTGGGAAGGCTTTCAACTGGAGCATGCAGAGTTTAAGAGTGAGGAATGAAATCTCCCCCTGGGCTGTCTGGAAACAGTGTTACCTCGAAATCAATATCCTCTCACATTATACTGAACAGAGAAATGAAATAAATAAATTTTCCATCTTTGTATTTAGTTCAGATGAACAGAAATATATATACAAAGACAAAGGAAAGCACATTTGGAACTAAAAATTAATACAATAAATAAAATCAATGTGTCAAAGCCAGAATGGTAATTGTGAAATTATTTACTTAAAGTATACAATATTTAATCTGTGCTGTTATGTGCTCAGACTACCTATCCACTAAAGCACTAAAAGTAGTATACACATGCCAGAACATTAAATCAAGTATGTATTAGAAACCATGCTTCTGATGTACATTATTTCAAATTAAAAATATACTGAAATTCCAAAGAGAGGGTTTTTTTTCCTCCTAGGAACTTGCACTATAATTAAGAGCAATTATTTCATGAGGTATGTGAGAAACTAATACCAAAAATGTGCTATGCATATTGCAGAATACTGTTTGATTTGGTCATTCTTATTTTCTGCTGAGTGGAAAATGTGACAGCAAGCCAAACAAGAACAATGTGCAAAGCAAGGAAATTACAACAAATATAGAATGAGATAGCTAGTGTGGTAAGAAAAATCAGAGAGGCTTATGCAATTACAAAAGAGAAAATAAATAGCAGGAAGGAAATAAACTCATGAATAAGAATAGAAAATAATGAGTTTAAAATGACTAATCTAGCTGCCATTTAAATCCATCTTAAAGAAAACAATGATGAGGTACACAGACATCCAATAAGTACTAAAGAACGTTGTAAATATAGCTGCCAATACAAGAGGAGGAAAGGAAATGTAGAAATAAACAAATAAACAAATAATATCAAGGATATAAACTGTTTAACATAGGCAGGAAATGGAAATTTATGGTTTGCATGTAAAGGAAATATTCTGGGAGGTCATTTAGGACTGAAATAAGATATAAGTCCATGCAAAGAGAGGGAATGAACAGGGTTATGGATGTATTTCTGTGTGAATGTGAGGACAACAAAATAATTTCAGCTTAATTTTTCAAGCAGCAATGAGTGGATCCCAGTGAAGAATTAAAAGACTACTAATTTCCCATAACTCCCATAACTATTAGTTGTTAGACCTCAGATGCACTGTCAGTTCCAAAGATTTCTTTTTTTATTGCCAACTTGGGAAGTAGGATGCTCTTTATCCCAGAAGCCATGTCTCTCTTGGGATATTGTAAGCTTTTGTCTGCCTGCAATACCTGAACTCTGGCAATTCTTTCAGACAGCTGTTGAAAATGAATTCCCATTCCATGTACCATACCCAGAGGGCTGTGCTGACAGCCAGATGGACCTTGACAGGCTGGAGAGATGGGCAGAGTGGAACATCATTGTGTTCAACAAATGCAAGTGTAGAGTCAGGCACTAATGGAGGAATAACCCCGTGCATTGCTACAGACTGGGGACTGATATGCTGAAAAGCAGCTCTGTGGAGAAAAACCCGGGAGTCATGGACTGGGAGCCCTGGTGGCCAAGGTGGCCAATGGTACCTGAGAAGCATTAGGAGGAGTGTTGCCAGAAGGTCAAGGGAGGTGATCCTGCCCCTTTACTTAGCCCCAGGCAGGTGGCATCTTGAGTGCTGTGTCCAGTGCTGGGCTCCCCAGTACAAGAGAGAGGGTACAAGAGTACAAGAAAGAAGTGAAACTGATGGAGAGAGTCCAGCACAGAGCTACCAAGATGAAAGATCTGTCCTATGAGTAGAGGCAGGGAGACCTGGGCCTGCTCCACTTGGAGAAGGAAAGGCTGAGAGGGGATATTATCAGTGTGTACAGATACCTTAAGGTAGATTGTCAAGAGGATGGGACCAGCTATTTTTCGATGGTGGTAAGTGATAGGACTAGAGGCATTGTCTATAAACCAAAGCACAGGAAGTTCCATCTGAATATGGGGAAAAAAATCTTCCTTACTGTGGGAGTAACAGAGCACTGGAAGAGGTTCTCCAAGAGAGGTTGCCAAAAATATTGGTTTAACAGATCAGATTTCAGAGATAGTTTGTAAAGGAAATATGTAACCTATGAAGACTCTTAAAAAAGTCTCTGAAAAATATTGTATGTTGTAGTATTTCTTCATTTGGAAATTTGTCTTGTAACTTTTTTAGTGTGTATTTATCAAATATGTGGATTATTGGTAGTGCAACAATTCAGAGAAACAATCTGCTAGACAGGATGTGAAGAAGTGACAATAAATAGGCTAAGTATCCAATTTTTCCAAAACACTTTTATCACCTAAGCACTTGTGTCTTCAGCTACTGTGCATTGGAATAGAAGCAGAACAGAAAGAAAAGGCTGTTCTGAGATTATTCTGTCATATCATATAACTTTCCTCACCTCAGTTTCCAAGGTAAAAAAGAACATTTTTTTCTTTTTTTTTTCTTTTTAATAAATGAGAAGTTATCTGAAAAGCAGTTAGCAACCACTAAAGGGCTAATAAAATTGGTTGGTTTACATTGTTGAGGTGATGGATGGTAAAGAAGGTCTGGGAGAAAGGAGGAGCCGACCGACTTCCAATATTGTTAAAGGGGCACATTTGCTTTAAACGAGCTCATGTTTCACTACTGCTACACGACAAGGTCTGGTTAATTAGGCTGTGGGATTTCACAAAGAAAAAAAGAAAAGAAAAAACAAATCTGTCCCTATACAGCTTCATTACTTATATTTCTATTTTCTTTTAAGAAAAAGAAAGAAAGAAAACCGTCTGCGGAAAAGGCTGTCAAATTAACATTGGTATGTGCTTCTCCAGGGATTTCTTGAATATACCATTTAAAAAGGTTATCTTATTAAACCAATTCCCGTCAGACACCTGCCTGTCAAACCTTCCCTACCAAATAATCCTTGCTATTCCTGGCCGTTTATTAGAGAATCACATAATAAAGAAATGGCTCTCCTCTCTTCAGTTATTAGACAACACAGTCTCAAGCTTTTATTCATTGATGTCTGCAGATTTAGAGTCCTGAGGTAAAGTCTTCTCCACCACAGCAATAAAAACGGAGGTAGCAAATATTACTTTCATTGTGTGCTAATTTCATTACCTTTTCCCCAAAGGCATTCTTACCTTTCTTTCTCCTTGCTTGTCAAAATGACATGGCACACATATATAATGTGACTCTAATTTGGCTTCTGCTAAATTAAAAGGCTGTCTTTTTGGGGCGCTGATATTTCAGTTCCACCCTAATGACAGTTACATTTCTCCTCCTATTCTTTGTACAAAAATATAGTTTCCTAGTTCTATCTCAGTTTCTAATGAAAGCCTTGTGATGTTCTGGCACTTGAATTGCTAGTAGTTCAAGCTTTATATCTCCTTGTCCAGTACTAGGTCAAGTTCTATTTTTTGTTAAACAGATTTGATTTGTTTTTGTTTGTTTGTTTGATCTTTATTTTTAAATTTAGAAGGCATTTCTTATAAGGTCAATGGTAGCAATGAGGAAACACACAAAATTAATATATCTGTAGGAATTCAAATATCCTGTAGCTGTGCTTGTGCTAATACAGCAAAGGAAATAAGTAATAACTTTCTTACAATGTTCTTATTCTTTATATTAGGTCAGTCTCCCAGGAATAACTTTGTTCTTCCTCTGTCAAAACTATATATTTCTCATTAATATGATACAAATCTTTCTCAGCTAGTTCTTTTTAACTAACCTTGTAGTTTCCTATATTTCTGTGAGGATTAAAATACAGTTGCCAGTGTGTGAGCAACTGAAGTTAATGGCTGTCATCCAAAAATTACTATCAAAAATTCTCTTTCTCTTCATGTAGCTAGTGAGTGTTTTATGTTTCTCTATCATTTATATGGTTGCAGTAATCAGATGAAGCCTTAATCAGATGAAGGTCCATTGCCTAGGAAGGGGTGGAGAGGGCGCTATGTAGAAAGGAAAAGTAACTGAGGAGATAATGAACAAGAAATGAAAAAGAGAAAAGGACAAGATACCAAGGAGGTGCTTGGTCATATACGGATGACAGCTCTGCATTGCGGGGTGGGAGATATATAGACAAGTATCACAGGATGCAGCCTGGCTCACAAAGAGTTCATTCCCATTCACGTGTAGTCTCTTTGGTTTATATAATAGTTACTGTACGTTTGTAAATATAGCTGCCTACCCACTCCCACACACCCCCTACCCACTTCTGGTCATGGTAGCAACCACAAAGTGATGCATACTGAACAAAATTTAACAATATATGACCATTCCAAAACAAGTTAGTAAACAAAGGTGATTATAAATAAGGATTTGTTTGCTGAAGAATAATATTTTGACTCTGATTCCAGTAAAAAAATAGTGGCTGCATTTTACAAAGACATTTTTAAAAAAGCTGACTTTTTTCATTCTTTCTGTCAGCATTGTTTCCTAAATGTTGTTAAAATTGGGCATGGAGTTAAATATTTTTCCTTTCTTACAGTTGGAAATAGGTGTAATACGTATTGGAAAAATTATGAATTATTTATACTGCAGATAGCATTCTTTTCCCCATAGTAATTTCCTTCTTTCCCTCTATTCCTCCTCCTCCCTATCAGGTAAAACATCTTTTCAAAAATTATGATATCACCCATATATCTGCTGCTAGTGCTCTTCTTTCTTACAAACTCTCAAAATATCTTTGCAGTAGCATTCCTCTTGAATAATTGCATGCTTTGCCTGACCTTTGGAATGTTAAATGATGAATGTGACCTTGTTCCTCACTTGATATTTCTGCTTTTTTCTAACTCAACAGATTTTTTTCTGTTTTTTTTTTTCTAATTGAAGTAAACAGAGTTTACCATGCTGAGCTATCTTATTTGCTTTCTGCTGTATTATCCAAGTAAGTAAGTGCTACAAGAACAAAGTTAGAGGATTCAGTATCAATACCATAGTACTCACTAAAGATGACTCACTTTCTTCATACAGAATAGATGATCCCCCAAACAGAAATGACTCAGGTTAATATTAGGCTTCCCTCTATTTCACCTATGTACATTGGGTCTACCTATGCTCTAGCTCTGAGGAGGGTTAACAATAAGGAGTTATAAAGCAGTAGGAAGAAAACAGGTAAGCATGGGTGGCCGGCAGCAGTCCATCCTCTATCCAAACTATTCAAAGCTTCAGTCTGCTCTTCTTACATATGCACCACAACAGTATTATTCCTCAAGAAGTTATTCTAATTTCTTTTTTTAATTAGATTTTTTTTTAGGGTCCATATGACTTCTCTTGAATAAGGTGAATTTCTTTTCACTTTTTTAACTATTCACCACTTTTCAATTGGTGAATACAAGGAAGTAGTTTGTATTTTTAATGTTTCTGAACAACTAGTTGTTTTTTAGGGATTCCTACATTGGTTTAAAGTTTTGCTTTTATACTTGGTTGCTAGATGCAGACTCAAATTATTTTTTGAGATGGGTTCTTAAGTTTTTATATACCATTAACCCATAAGGTAAAAGGAAATAATAAAACTGGAAACTTTTCCATTTGTCTGTGATTTGGGATTTCCTTTTATTCTGCCCATCAAGAAATGTTATGTGGCCTGGTTAGTTGTCGTGGTGGTGATTCTCTTATTTGCGCATTTCTAATATGTGTGTTTTATGTGTGGGACAGGAACATTCGGAAAGTAACGTTTCCTATTTCTATTTAAGAGACTTTAATATCACACTGCAGAGTTGAAAATAGAGAATCTCTAGCTTTGGCATCAGTCAGCTTTTGACTGAATATTGTCAAATGTTTTGTACACCATTTTTTTGCATCAGTTCACTTGTTTTCCTCTGACTTTGTGTGCACAGAACTGCAGCAATTCACTGATTTCTAGTTTTCCATATACCCTAGAGACATATCTACCAACCACAGATGTAACAACCAAAATGGCAACTTTGGTTGTGCAGAGTATTTCTGGTTTGTAGGTGAACAAAGTTATTGATTTGCAGGCAAGCATGCTGAAGTAAAAGAAATTGTTCACCCAAGTATTTTATCTTCTCCCTCTCAGGACCAGGAAGAAACTGGCTTGAATCAGCTTGAAAAGATGCAGGGTAAGAAATGCTTTGTGGAAGAAAGGTGGATAGAAAAGATTGCAAAAAGGGAGATTTCTTATAGGGAAGTGTTAGTCACATGAGCATGTGAAGATTGAGATCCCCTTCCAGTCATCAAATAATAGCTGCATTGTCAAGGGTGAAATTTTATGAACTCACTCTTGGACTGGATTCTGTACATCCTTACTGATTAAAAGATTTAAATAATAAATCCTCAAAGAACCATTGCTACCACCCAGAAGTCTAATATAAGAAAAGATAATCATTCCTATTGCCTATGACAATTCTTCTGATTCTAATTCAATATAACTTGAGGTCTTGGAAGAAACAGCTGCAGTACAGAATGGATAAAGAATGATTCTTGTTTTATCAGTCTTGAGAATTAATCTGATTACCTTGTGCATTTAGTCTAACAAAATGTGTTCACATCTTCAATATAAATTTCTGATTAACATAATTAAAATGAAACCTGTAGTTATTAGAAATTCTTGACTTATGTTAGAACTCTCTTAATACATGGATAGTTCTGTATATTAGTCATTTTTTTCTAGAAGAAAATGATTCTGTGGGTGCTTTTTGTCCCATTCCTAGACTGCTATTGCAGTACTGAGCGTGAGCTGTGTTTTTAAGTATATATCTCACTACAGCTTCCCAAGTGCCCGATACCACAAAACAAGGGTGGGATGTGCTGTAAAACCACTCAGTTACTGCATGCTAGTAAGAGCTGGCATCAATGAGTATCTCTCATCCTGGTATTTTCGCTGAAGCCAGTTAGTGTGAGTAACACTTAAACAGCGATTGAGAAATGTACAGTATAACCTTTAATAACAAGCATTTAAAATCATTTCCAGATAAGAATAAATTATTATTTTTTTATGGTTTCCAAGTATTTCAAAACAGTTGCTTTTGATCAGAACTATATAAGTTATATTCCCTGAAAGAAGTTATTTATTAGAACAAACGTTGTTCAGGCTGTGGTCTGTGCATTTTCAGATGCTGTGCAGTTTTCTACAAGTACCCGAGTGAAATGATATAGCTTTATTCATTCTGTGGAATACTTATGTCACTCACTGGAAGATTTACATGCTTAGGTGATCCAGTAGCATAAAACAAATTACACATTAATATATAATTCCTTTTTTTTTTGTGAAATTTTGCATGGAGAATATCACTTTTTGTAAACATCCACAGCAACTTGAGAGTTCAAGTATCCACACTAAATGTAAAAAAATAAATTTTTCAAACATGACCAAATTTAAATTAGCTTTTGCAGAAACAGCAGCTTATGAACATTTTTTTCTGTGTTTAGCCTTGATTAACAGCTTAACAAGTTCTGAGATTCTATTATGATTTTCATCCTATTTCACCTTTTGTTTTTCATTTTTTGTAAGCTGATGTTATGACGCCTGTGATAGTTTGTTTGGATAACATGATTTTCTGACAACACGGATCTGATCTTGGAATAGCAGCTACCTACTGCAGAAATGCTTTAATTTAATAACTATCAAAACAATGAGCAATTTCTTCATAGAAGTAATGTGAAGAAACAGTTTTCAAGACCGAGTATGGAAATAGCCTTCCAGAAAGCTTGTGCATGTCCTAAGACTAAAAAGATGGAAAAAGTAGGTGCCTTCTTTAGATCTGCATATTTAGAAATTATTTTTTCTATTGAGAAAAGGCTTATAAATTCTATATATATTTATTTTAAGCATTTTCCTGAGAGAAACAATTTGCAGAATCATGAGAATATAAAACACTCAAAGAAAATTCTGAACTACTCTATGAAGGTGAACATATAGGAGAAATCTAAAGCTTTGAATTCAAGGTTTGAATTCAGCACAATCCTTGGAAAAAGAGAAATGGAAAAGTGATTCTAAGATACTTCCCTATTTCCCTGTCCCTCAGAGTATCCACGAACAAAACAGGATAAGAAGGAAGGAAATGTGCCTTTGTTTCTACCTGTGGTTAGGGAAGACATCCATGAACTAGTCTTTTAGAAAGTACAACAAATTCACATTTAAACCCCCAGCAAGATCTGCTGGAGTAGCATAGAGGGGAGAGAGGCAAGTCCTTACTTACTCTCTGCATTTCCTTAGCCATTTCTAGCCCATATCTTTGTGGTAAAGTTTCTCTCTTCTGAGAACTTTAGACGTGGCTCCAACATGGAAGCTTGCAGGCTGGAGGGGACGTAGAGAGCTCTCCATTTCCCTTTACACCTGGGTCAGGTGCAAAACAGACCTCAGTGCACTCCTCAGTGATGTGCACTCCTTGCATAAGGTCAGAAGCATGGTGCAAAAGAGAATTTAAAAATTATAATTAAAATTTAAAAAATTAAGACAATTTAAAAAATTCCTCAGGAGCCAACATAGAGAATCAAAGGTAAAATTCTCTGTTTCCAGATTTCAGTTTATTAATATGATGTTGAAAGTCTTAGATTCAACTTCCCATACTGGAGCCAAGAACACCTTCTGTGAGCTAATGGGGATGAAGAGTTTCCATTAGCATGTGCTTGTAGAGAAATGCTCCCCCCTCTCCTCCTCCTGACACTTATTTTCATTCGGAAAAGAGATAACACATTCACGATGTTTCATGTTGTGAATTTCAAATATGCAGAACAAGGATTCAGTCCTCTTGACAGGCTGGGGTAGAACCATGTGTTCACCTTGTGAAAACTCAGCTTTTGCCTTGGAGAATACATGTACAGTTGCTGATTTTCCAAGATATGCACCGGTGCGTACTCTGGAGAATGCTAAAACCTTTCCTGCATATAAGCAGCAACTAGGTTTACAAAAAGCCATACATGCCAACCGTGTCAAGAATTTTCACAGCAAAGCCTCCCCAAGATCATGCCTGTATGATAGATAGTTAAATTACATTATGCAAATTTCATGCAAATGCATGCACTGCATATGATAATTAAAACCTTCCTAAATACATATTTACAAAATAGACAATCCATCATGGTCCAGGAGGTTATAATCTACATTTTTTAAATGAACCGTGCAAAACCTCTGAAAATTCACACATAAAAAAATGTTAATCATCCGAAACATAATGACCTATCATTTATCTACCTAAGCTCTTTACAGAGTATCATTCATTCAAAAAAACATCCTCTAACCAAAGATTTTCTAACTGAAGATTGGAAATCTTTACCAACAGTTTTTGCTGGTGTTAAGTACAAAAACTAATGCACCAGCATCACAGAATCACAGAATCTTCAAGGTTGGAAGGGACCTCTAGAGATCATCTGGTCCAACCTTCCCGCTCCAGCGGG
>JAUBOD010000247.1:205356-225815 GCA_032353885.1 Nothura maculosa | reverse complement strand
TGAAGACCTCCAGAGAAGGAGACTCCACAACCTCCCTGGGCAGCCTGTGCCACTGCTCTGTCACCCTCACTGTAAAGAAGTTCCCCCTCACCTGCAAGTGGAACTTCCTGTGCTTCAGCTTGCACCCATGCACCCATTACCCACCAGTAGGATTGTGGGCCATTCTTAATCATAGGCAGGAAGTAAAGAGTTCACTGGAGCTTTATGCAACAGAACCTGGCATGAACAGAAAATTTCTCATGAAATATGACTACAGGAATTGACCCTGAGGATATTTTTGGGCTTTATATTTTCATTTCACTTAGAAAAAGGTACCTTTTGTAGGACCTTGGAGTTCAAGCTGTGATGGGTACATATAGAGCTTTGGAAGGGGAACAGTGTTAAGCCAGCTTCTGTAATCCTGTCTAGCTCAGGACCTCTCCAGCCCAAGTCCTGACCATGCTTGACATGTTCTTAAGCCTGGCCGTACCAGGTTGCCCACAGTGGTATACTAACACTACAGGAGTTACAAGTTTAAAATACACAACTGCACGGCCTAGCAGAAAACATTCCTTAGTTGCTCCCCTCATACCTGCTCTGAATGGCAATCTTTTCTCTCCTTCTTACTTTTCACTGCTTTCCAAGAAAGAGCCTTGGTAGTTTTCTCGGCCTGCTTCCAATTCTTCACACTGGTCTTTTCATGATGCTTTCACTGGGAGAGTGATAATTCCTGCCTACTCCAGCTATGGCTGCATGAGCAAAGCTGTTTACCCCATTTCTCTTTCAGCTGACCAGACTAGGTAAACTCGTTCTGAGTCTTCCCATTTTGAGAAGGTCAGCCAATGCTTTGCAAGCCCCAGGTAAAAGCAAGTCCACGTGTAGCCTTCTAGGTTGGTATTGCTGGCAGTGAAATACAGTTTTATCTTTATTCAGGGGACTAATCTTAATAACTAGAATTATACACATATATAGAGGTAACACAGTTTTAGAACTGAGGAACACTATCAAACTTTTCAAGGCAAGTATACAGTACTGATGATTTAGCTGAAACTGAATGCAGAAGTGGGTATCCTTTTGTGTTTTAGTTTTGATTTAATATTCATTAACAATATTTTTTAAGCATTTTTCAGCTTTCTCTTTGCCACTTGCTGACATATGAATTCTGGGCAGTCTCCATTTTCTTTCCATGTGGTCTTTCATGTGAAGCATGGCTACTGAATTTTTTTGATTGTGTTCTTTGCCAGAGAATTTTTTCCATCCTCTTTCACCATGAGCTAACATTGTTTTCTCTTTTCACTCTACCGGCCTGATGAGATAAAGATTTTTCTTAATCTACTGTCAGAAGTGGTTTTTTGCAGGTTACTCAGAGTCTGTTTCTGCTACCCTCAATCTTGTCAAGTAGCAATAAGATGCAGAGATACAATGATTTTTTTTTTTAGTGGAGCTGCCTGTTAAGTAATCTCACCTGACACATTGGTACTTTCTGGATTGGTCTCAAGCTGGGCTCCGAATTCTGTCAGAATAGCACTGATGAGGCCATTAAAATTGTATTCTTGCAGGCAGTCATGAGACTCCATGATGGATTTGCCAGCTGGGTTTTATCAGAGCAAGATTTTTAAAAACAGCTAGAGCAAAAAAAAAGTAGTGGGTTTTCTGCTCTGACCACCTATCCAGGACATTGACATTTATCAGAACCAGTTACAGACTGCTTAAACTCTACTTATCATTACTTTGAGTTTTGTAGCATTTTGAAATGTCTTCCAGTAAGCAGTGTCTGATCACCGCTCAGAAAAGTGATTTTGCAAAATGACACTTTGCAAATAAAATGACAAAAAATATTTCTGAGTATAATCATTTTGCTTTAAAATAAAGGGGCTGACATAAATAACGGAATGGCCTTGGCAACTTATCAAATGTTGATGTTTTTGAGTGATGCTGTCCTCATATTTAAATATATTAGAAGTTTCATATCACAGCAGGCCAGCTGGCAGCCTTAAGAGCAATGACAAGAAGACATCCAGAAACATGCTCTGTGGGAACGGAAGCAAAGTATATTGACATGAGCTTTTGTTTTGTGGAAAGGAGAGGAAAGCAAGAATATGGACTCTGACCCACCTGAGCATGACTGTACATCTGCAGGGAACTTCACTGTGACAGCTCTTGGAAGTCTGAAACTAATGTTCTTAATTTAATTTTCTAATTCCCAATAATTGCATGTTAAACTGTTTTTTAAACCAAGAGAAAAATATCCACTGGCACTGAAATAAAACCTATCCAAAAAGAGATGATATTATTTTAGTGTGACCAATTTATTTAGCTTTACAATAATAACACTTGTTTTAAGTAGAAGGACTATTGCAAAAGAAATTCATTCAGCATTTATAAAGGGCTTTTTCTCTTAATTTCTTTTATATGTTTTATGTGTTTTGACCAGTTTTGTCCAGTATAGCAGGGGAAAAAAAGTGTAATCACCAATGCAAATGTTGTAAGAACATTGCATTTGCTAATGCTGAGGACTTTGACAGAGCTACCAATGATGCTGACCCTCAGATAAAGGTATCTAAATTAGTTTGCCACTCTGATATTGGGCCATGCCTTGCAAGAGTGCGAAGATCAAGTTTCGCAGACTGCCAAATATGTTTCATTTTCTTTAACAGTGAAGGAATGGTATCTCCCACAAAAATCGCAGAGCAGCTTCCAAATGTTCTTCCTAAACATGTAAATGTTTTCTCTTTGTTGCTTGTTTGCCTGTTTGGAAATAAACATCTGGAGAAACAATGATCTGAGTGCTGTATTGAAAAGCAGAGCAGAACTGCAACTGTACCATTTAGAGTTGAAGTCCTAAAGAGATGAAAATAGAGTACTTGATTTCTGGTTGTCTCATCAGCCCATGTGAAAAGCAGCTGACAGTGTTCATGTTTGGGAGAGGAAAGGAAATTGGAAATCCATTATATTTTTCCTGATATTTTAGTCACAAGAATGTATGTGTTCAAAAAATATAGCAAGTGTTTTCGCTACAGTTCAGAAATGTCCACTACAATACATCATCAGGAGAGTAAATTGCTTAGGAAATTTATTCAAACTGGGTCTGCACTAATGGGAAACAAAAAGTCTGAAGGTGGATGGAGTACCCTGGGTTTTTTCCCTTTTTGCTTGTGACTGAACGCTGGCATTTGAATGTGCCTTTGTAAGCACAGGCACCAGACTAAGCCACGGGAAGTAGCTGACAAATTAGTGACCACTTAGAGCATGATGCATAGACCAACTGTAACAAAAGCAAGTGTCTCTTTGCCTGCTGGTAGTGAACAGTGGCTGGTTTGATGGCCACACACTTGTCCCTCCCTCACTTCTATCTTCACATTCTGAACATCCTCAAAGCGTTTCAGCTGAGCTGCTGCTCGGGTTCCAGCTGTACTTCAAAGCTAGACCATATTGGGCCACCGTGTTTTGCCCATAAGCAGCTCTGCTATTTCAGCCAGGAGTTCTTGAAATCCTAATCCTAAAGGCACATGAGAGAAACACACAGGCAACATTCAGCTTTACTTGCCGCTTGGCAGGATAAAAAAGGGAAAGTAGGTGGAAAGTACTAGGTTCTGACTGTAAAAGAATAGTATGCACTGCCTTTTAATGAGATTTCATTTTTCCCCCTGTATCAGCTGTTGGTTTTATGATTGTATCACTGATGTGCACACTGTCATCTGGTCTTTAATATCATGATGCTGTTCAGCATTAGAAACATTAAAATTTTTAACATTGTGTTCTGGCATGCTTCATTCATTCATATAGCACTAATGATGCACATTGTTCAGACATTTTTTTTTTCCACAGAGTAAAAAGAAATTTAGTCAGAGATTATAAAAAGATCTTAGGTCTCCAATAATTGTCCTCCCACTACTGCTTGTTAAGCTACTCAGGCTCCCTAAGGCAACTTTAAGCACTGGCAAGAATTTGCAGCTACTGGGACAGTCCCCCAAGCACAGGTCCCCTAAGAAATCAGAGAGATGCTCTCCTTGGCTCCTTGGCTTTACTGGAAGTAAAGGAAAGTTCCCATATTCTGATTCCAGTGCCTTTTCTCTGCATTTGGCTGAGCACATGACTTTTCAGGCAGTTTTAATAGTTTTAGGAAGTTAAAGAGAGAACAAACAAACAAACAGAAAAGAAGCATTTTTGGGCTAGAAGGAGCCAAAGATATATGAGAAGACAGTCTGCGTTCCAATTTAGGCAAGCTTTTCCACCAGCTGCACTCAAAGAGCTTAGGATACATTTCTTTCACCTTTGCAGAAAAGCTCTGCTTCATTTTCAGAGTTAATGTGGCAATCTTCCAAGGCAAACTTATAGAAGAGAGGAAATAAATCATTCTAATGGTTGTCTGATACGAATCTCTGCACTGGAGAAACTGTCTCATTTCCAGAAAGTCTTGTAAAAAATGACTGGATGTACTTAATCTTTTTGACTCAGTATTATTTCTGCTTGATTCTACAGTTGGCAAGATGTAAACATTGTGTCACCAAATGAAGTAATCATGCAATTTGCAAACAAGTCAATTAATTATTCTTTAGCTGACCTCTTGGTAGTTTTCCCCATATACAGAACAAGTGAAAATGGTGTCTTTTGATCTTTTTTGCTGGTTTGTGACTTGAACTATGTGATATTTAAATAGCTGAAATATTTCTGTATTTCTATCTGCTTTTCACAGCATTACTGCTACCAGTTGGATGCTGAATGAATGCAGGTAGATTAGAAACCAAAATAAGCTATTTTTCTCATGATATGACCGTCATATTAGAATTAAGTATAGACTAATTTATATTTTCACTTAAATCAGCCTGTAACACCACTGCACTTAGGAAACCCTAAAAGAATTGGAAAATGACACTAAATCAATGGACTTATAGTTAACAGAACGAAACTAAAACTCAGACTTCTTAAAAAACTTTTTTCAGGCCTTTTCAAATAGAATTTCCATCAACTCATATCCTCAGAAAAGATTTTATTTTCATATCTGTAAGAATGCCTCTGTGCTTTGGCATGGCTTAGATTGACAACAGAATAAACAAATGAATGAACAGAAAACTACAATAGAAAACCATTGGTCATTAAAAAAAAAAAAAAACAAAAACAAAAACAAAACAAAACAAAAATATGTCTCCACCCATCCTTATGGTGTAAGAATAGCATGTGGTTTTGTTTTTAATCTGTTTATCAAGTATTCTTACAGTTTCTACCCTTTACAGGATAGCCTGAATAAGGCAGAATCTCCTGAGTCATAAAGACACTCTGCTACATCCAGAATTCCTTTCTAGGAGGGCCAAGATGGCTCTTTTTCGTTCCAGAAGGGCTTGGTGTGAAATCAGCCAGACTTGCTCATACAACAGCCTCCATTACTGTTCTTTCTCCTCTCCGTCTTTGTCTGAATTTTAAATTTGCCTGGAATTTGTTTTAGATTTCCCCGTAACCGCATTTCGGAGGGTGCTGGCCTGGCTTTGGCTGGCTGCTTTTTCAAAGCGAGCTTCCTGTCTCTGTGTAACAGGTTTTTCCTCTTTCCAGTGATGGCTGGGCAGACAGGGATGAAGTCATTGAAGGTTATGAACCTGAAGCCAACGGAGGCATCACTATCAAGCTGCAGTCTCCAGAGGTTTTGTCATTTGACGACTACTATCTGAAGCTGCGCTTGGACACAAACACGCGCAACCCCTGGTTCCCTGAGTTCTGGCAGCACAGATTCCAGTGTCGCATCCCGGGACATCCGCTGGAGAACCTCAACTTCCAGAAGAACTGCACTGGTAAACTCAGTTATTTTCCTCATTCAATCTGTGCTCTGGGAAAAATTTGCCTCCGTGTATTTAGGGAGGGGGAGCTTTGTTTTCTTGAATATTTGTTTTTTTCAAATGTATAAATTGCTGGTGAAAAGTGTCAGCCTCTACCATGTAAATCCTAGCTCTGGTAGGAGTATGTCTGACATTCACTGCACATACAGTGCAGTGCAGTCAGTGCAATACAACTCTGCTCTGCCACAGAGTGACTTGTTCTCCTCTCAGATTTTAGGACTATGCTGAGGTTGACAAGAATGCCTGAGTTTGTAATACGGATGCCTGGCCCCAGTGGCTAAATTCCTGAAGATCCAGGGAACTGGAAAAATCACAGGAATTGTTACCCTTTGTAATCTAGACCTGGGAAAGATTATCTTGATAGTGAGGCAGATATACTTCATTTTAAACAAAACTAACAAAATCTGACTTCCCGTGAATCTGTTTCCTGTTCTTTACATCTGTGCCCACTCTGCCCCTGTACCTCATATTAGCAATAATCTCACGTAGTCTTCCTGTTCCCCTTGGGCTGACTCACATTGTATTTCTAATTCATCCTTTTTCTATAACCAACATTTTTATAAAACACCTTCCACATTGCCTCTGTTTTTCTTTCAATCCCTGTTATTAACAGCTGAGTCATATCAACAAATATTGTGACTGACTCAAAAATGAACTGATGTGCTGGCTCAGTCTGTCAGTCTGCCCTTTCTGTGGTTGGAGGACCTAATGGCATGCCAAACTAGGCAAAAAATTACTGAGCTCATTCAATGTATTTTCCTCAATTAGATCATTAAATTTATACCTACCAAAATGATTTTCATGATATGTATATTATTTTCCGAAACTACTTCAGCTCAGCCTAAAGGAGTTAATATTGACCAAAATTGCAGAAATAGCTACCAGTAGATTGAATAACGGACATATAGTGTAAATGTATAGTCTTTTTTCTTAAGAAAAGAACCTTAAAACTGTGTTGTTTTGGACATGCCATTCACAGAAATTGAGAGTTAGTACCCTGTAAAAATGTCTGGTTTCTGAGGATTTTCAGCAGCACTTTTAACCACAGGTAGTTTCCTACCTATGTCGCATGATAAATAGTAAGTGCTGATTTTTTCAGTATTCTGGAAAGGCTATGGTGTTCTCTACTAAGAACACAGCACACTTGCATCTTTGCATGAACATAAATTGATTTAAAAGCAGACTACTCAGATTCACCCTTTATCTCTGGAGAGTTATCATATCTGGAAAATTTCTAATGAGAAGGAAAACCAAAGGGCAAAAGATGTTTGTCTGGTCTAGGGGAGCATAGCGTATTTGTATTTACACAGCAAGGGCGAGTAACCTAAGAGCAACTACTAGATTGAAGACAGTGTTGCTCTTATCCAAAAATACATTTTAAACTCTTGAATCTTTCAGATTTTTGAAAATATGAGTACTTGCAGAATCTGTATTTCAGAATCTTTGGTTACTGCTAGCTCAAATTGCTCATATACAAGCTAATCACTTTTTACTGAGTGATTAGTTGACAAATGGCATTGAAATGCAGTTTTCAATTTTTAGCATTCATGGATAAAAGGTAAATAGCACAGACTTCTCTACAAGCAATTCCATCTGCTACCTGTGCAGCATCTCAGCCAGTATTACTATTGATTCCTCACTAGTTTGGGATTCCAGGCTCTCTGCAAAGTATGGAAAAGCGAGTTCCTACATATCTCCCTTCCTTCATGGCAGCTGTACCCTCTAATTCAATACCTGACAAGACTGATTTTGTCCTTCAGGAATTTTCATTTTACAATGTACTCTTTGAGTGTGTGCACATATTTGTAGGGGAAAAGGTCTATGTGTTCAAAGAATGATTTGAAAAAAACAAATCCAACCTTCCACTCTGTGAAGTCTTCAGGCTGCCTAATAATTGGCAGCATTTTCAGAAAAGCTTATCTGGATTTACCAGTATTTATACGGTTGTAGCAAAAGTCCGCAGGAAGACAAGACAGAATCACCAAAAGCTATGATGTGATTGTTCTTTTTGGATATTTCCTTCTTGAAAAATTTTTGAAACACTTTTTTACCCCATTTGAGTGAAAGGCAAATGAATGGGAGTCATTTGAAACTTATTCTTTGCTAATACAACCTTCTCATCTATAGCTAGGTGCCTATGGGGACCTTATGGGGACCTAGAAACTTATGGAAATAAATCTCTGCCTCCATCTATTTTTCTCCCTCTCTTTTTCTCTCTCTTATCGATACAGATGTTCTTCCTCAACACAATAAGATTCAAGTTCAGAAATTTTACTATATGTGAAAGCAAGAAATTTTTATACTACTATTCTTTTGTAATTTTCTTGATTTCTTACAAGCCAAAACTACCTCCAGGACAGAGTACTTCTTCTCAGACCGTTAATATCACTGAGATATTTTCAATGCTTTCTGTATAATAGCTTCATTCTTAGGAAAACAAAGTATCTATAAAATCTATAATTGGACTGCTAACTTATTAGGAGGTTCAGAACCTCACATTATTCTTAATCTATTCATGGCCTTCAGGTGAAATGTCAGAACAGAGAATTCTACTTTAACATCACTAGGAAAAAAAAAAAAGAAAAAAGATCTTCATATGAGATAATAAGAAGCTTGCTCATTCAGGATCAACTTGACAATGTTCACTTAACATTCCATCTCAGCCACTGTCCCAAGCAACACTTAGAAGTTCTTTCTGGTCATCAGGCTGTTCAGCAATTTCCACATTTTGGACATTGCATGCTGGCAGCAAATTTATGTGATACACTATACAGCCTCCAACAGTTCTGGAGGCAGTTTTCCTTCTTGATTTAATAAAAAACTGCTGTTCCCTCCCCTTTTCATAAAACTACAGTGGCGTGTATTTCTTTGGTGAGTTCACATAGCAGAGAACTCAGTGAAGTTCAGCTCTTATTTGGATGTCTGACTACTCTTTTATAGAATGTCTGTATACCTTCTGACAGATAATACAGGAGCTGCACTTCGTATAACCTGGGAGGAAGGAGTACTTTTCTGCACAAGAGACAATTGTAAAATTGGTTATGGAACTGATGCAAACATCAGATTATGTTCACTGTGGTTCGTCCATTGGGACAACAAAATACATTGGCAGGCAATCAGCGCAGACATTTTTCAACAGAGGAAAGTGGAACAAAGTGGACAATTCATGATTCATTCATTGATTCAATTGATCGTTGAGGAGAAGGATTATTTGTCAGTGAACCTATTTGTGGCAGACAACAACAATAAATGTAGATTTTTCTGATCCAAAGGAGATTGCAGTCCAAGTTCCCTGTTGGATGCTTTCTCATACCCTGGTCATGCTGTGAGGGCTGCTTTATCCATTAATTCCTGCCTGTTTTTGAGAAAATCAATCAGACTGGGTGCAGAGACACAGACTCACCAAACCACAGGATAATTTAGTTTGGAAGGAAACTCAGGAAGCCTCTAGTTCCACCTTCTGTTCAAAGGAGGGTCAACTGTGTGTTTGGAACAGGTTGCTCAGGGATTTATCAATTTAGGTCTTGAAAAGCCTCCAAGGATTGCTCAGCCTCTCTGGGCCATCTATACTAGTGCTTGTCCTAATGGTAAAAAACTTCTACGTAAGCCTCTCTTCTTTCAAGTTATGTGTTTTGTCTTTTGTTCTCCCAAAGCTTGGGTCTCTCTTCTCAATAACCTGCCCCTAGGTGAGTGACACCTGCTCTTAGGTATTCTTGAAGCTGTCTCTTCCCCAGGCTGAACAAGCCTTCAGCACCTCCTCAAAGACAAGAGCTGGGTTCCTCAGCCATCTGCTGAATTTGCTCCAGGTTGGCCAGCTGTTATGTGAAGGATCTGTATGGCCACCAAGTTTCTGGGTCAGATTTGTATCCTTTACAAACGATCTTCTTCCTGCATTATCAGATTCTCTCAGAAACAGAACATAGGCCTTCATTCTGTCTAAACAGTTCTGGATTTCTGTGAGTAATCCATATAGCATGTCAAACTAAGAGTAGAACTAATGACTGAAGAAAAAGAAGAGCAGAAGCATTCCCAGAAAAGAAGTTTATGGTTTGGTATGAATAATACAGATTCATACTTGAGAAACAAATTACAAGGAATATAGATTAATTTCTCACCATAAAGACCTTATGCTATTCACTTTGCTTGGTATAGACATGCCTGAAATAAATGTGGAGCTCTCTGCAGAGGTGTCTTAGGTATGAGAGACCCACACAGCAACTTAGGCAAAGAGCAGTGCAGTGTTACCTGAACATAGCAGCTGGAGTCTGGAGGCAGTGTAGCTCTGTTACAGCTGTTAGTAGTTAGCAAACTACTAAGCAAATAATTTCTACAAGTGATTTTGAAGCCAGCTTGATTTGTATGCCTCTAGCTGGTATATTTAGGAACATCCTTGAGTGCTTGCAATCATTATTCCCCACCCGTTAAAAAGTATTTGGTTTTATCTCATTCAGCAATCCTAGATTCTTTATGGGTTTAGTGAGGTGTTTTTACCTCTGGCACAGAATGCTTTTTTAGAAGATCCGTAGGATTTCTAATCAGACTTGTGGTGGCGTTAGTTTTCCTGTAACAGTCTGTTTTCCTTAATTTTCCTTATTACACCAGACAGGCTAAAAAGAGGACTTTTGTCTGACCTGTTCCCATCCTCAGACATTTCATATACAGCTAATATCTACTTCAAATTATATCCAGACCAGATAAGAATTTCAGGACTACTCTTAATCAAGGAATTTCCACATATTTCCACAAATTTCCAAGGAATTTCTCAAGAATCATTTTAGTTTTTACTAATTTATGAAATAACAAGGGATTTTCTCATATCTATGAGCAAAATACTTTAGACTGCACACTTGATCACTTCTATTTTTGGCTGAAAGGCAAATGCTTTTTCAACCAGAGGTGATCTGAGTGGTTTTCAGAATATTTTATATTGGGCAAATTGGACCCTCTTGATAATATCAGGGCTCATTCTACTGTGCCAACGGTGACCAGAGGTGCTTTGCCGAGAACTGAGCTTTAACCTTCACATCTGCCAATCTCCCTCATAGGCCACTTCTCCCATGAGATGCTGCATCAGCAGAAACTCCTACAGTGCTTGCACTGCAGTACAGAAAATGGTTATTATAGAATGAGAGATTTTAAGGCTTAAAGAACAGAGAGATCAACTGTGAAATATCACAGGAATCATTAGCAAAAGATATTATCTATGGCAAAATTTGTGTTCATTTGCTTCTGTTTTTTTATTTTTGAATGTGGAAAAAAAAGCAGCTGTTATTATGTAATACTTTATATTTCCACAAATATTTATTTTCTAACCAGAATGTCAATCAAAATAAGTGTGCTGTCTCTTTTTTTATTTGATTACGATAATCTTATTTTTAGTGGATGCTTAAAAGTGTTCTTTTTTTCTTTAAGTATTCACTAAAAATAAGATCATCATAATAAAGAAAATAGACAGTATACACATCTTTGTAAACAACGTAATATACAGTGCTAAACTTGAGGTGCATATTATGGAAAGTGTACCTATTACAGAAGGATATGACAAAAGTTCTCTGAATCTCATATTTATCCCTACATTTTCCATTGTGGGTTTAATAATCAAAGTTTCAACTTCTGGGATTAAAAGAAATCTCTGGTAGGTTTGTGACATTAAGCTTTCCTCATTCCATGAGTAAATCGATGGAGAAGCAAAGGAACAGGACATATAAATCATGCTCCCCTGTGCCTCCTTAGTGCTCATTTCTCCACTGCCTGGAAAACAGCAGGACCTGCTCAGGCTGTTGCAGATGCTTTGAAGTTTTGTCAGGAGTGTGGTGAGGACAAAAGTACACACTGAAAATTAATTGACTTGTTCCTAGAAATCGATTTTGTGTGCAGGTCACACATCCGAGCAATTAGCCTTGCTATAAGCATTTAGCCAAGGCAAACTGCTTTCACTCAACCCTCCTGGTCTTTTATTACATGGTATGTTCTCTGCTCTCATGCACCTCAAGTTCTTAGCTTGCAATTTCACCTGTTGTCATTACCACTGTCATTATCTAATAATTAGAGATGCAAAGGAGAGATAGTGGGAGCTAACCTGTTCAGGTGCACGTGTGCACACTCATACTTGTCTGGTTGTAGCCTAGGGATAGACTGTGCAAAGAGGCAGTAGAATTCTTAAAATGAATGAGAGTGTTTGCTGTATCTTGAGCGGGGCGAGTGGGAGTAAGAAGATAAGCAATGGTGCAAAGAACAGTAGATTATGAGCCTTAGTAATAAAATTTCAACCATGCAAATTGGTACTGCTGTGTTCCATGTGCTCCAAACAGTAGCCACCAGTATGTCCTGCTGCAGCTTAGTCATCCTGGGAAATTTGAGGAGAGAGCAAAGTCTACTGATGTGGAAGCAGCAGAGAAAGTCATAACAGCAGCTGCAGCATTTAGGCACGGGCTGTTGGCTGAAACAGGGAGGGCCGCAGGAGCACAAGGTGAGAGACAAGATGATTTCTAGAGATTTCCTCCAGCTCAATAAGTTTTGTGATTCCTATAATAGAAAGTAGCCTTGGAGGAACCTTCAAGTCAAAACTTTTAATTTAGTTCTGGATTCTCCCTAGGCTCAGCTTCACAGGGACAAAAATCCAGGCACATTGTCTTCAAAGCGATAGCACTGTACAGTGTACTTTCTACTTTCCCCAGTGGCCAGTTTGCTCAGCCTGGTTTTCTGGGTTAGTTTTGTCTAAAAAATCATATTGAAAGATTCATTTTTCTGTGAGAATTCAAGTACATCAGCAATTTGAGTTTTGGGTAGGCTGAATGGCCCTTTTTCCTACACTGCTTCATGTCACATCTGGTTTCACACTGGAAATAAAGAAGCTTAGTAAAATGACAGTTTTTCAAACTCACATCTGAAAGATTGGCTTCTGTTTGTTTTTGAGGGCAAGGCGGTTCCTCTTTATCTGTTGATTTTCTTGTGTGAATAATGATTTGGGCCATTTATTTTGTTTTCTGATTAGCTTAGCTCTAAGCAAATCAGTGGTTAACTTCTAATCACTGATATATTGTCTTTGTGCTGACTTTATTCAGAAGCTTCTGATCTGACTTGCTTTAAATGTATCTTTATGTCCTATTTTTCTGCAGTGCTGTAGAACTCCAGGCATAAGTCCTGTCAGTTTTTTAAAAGGAAAATAAAGCTGATCTTTACCATGTATGTATTTGTGATTAATGTATTGCATGTTGAAAGGAAATATTCATCCTACCAATCATTTGAAGATTACCCTGAATTTAAACCAAAAACTTTGAGCATGCTCTGCTAAATTATAACATGGTCTAACAAGGCATTAGCTAGGATGGCTAAGACCGCTTTCCTCCTCTGCTTCAAAGTAGACACAGGAGCTGCCCTTGATCCCAGCAAATGAGAGGAGTCTCAGGGAGTGACTGCACAGATGCAGTGTGGTCACGTTGTCTCATGTGTGGCAGTTACTTGTCACATATAAAATCCATCCCATCAGCTTTCAGCCTTGCAGTTCTGTGAATCCTTGCCTTTGAAACAGGAAGTTTCTTTTTCTGAGGATATGATCTCTTAAAAACACAGTGTTAAGCTGGGGAGAAATGATGGGGAGAAATTCGGAGGGAGTTGTATTTATGAAATACAGTGGTGTTCACACTGATTTATATCTAGTAAGCTAATATTGGTGTTCCTGATACCACATTAGAGAATGGTGAAATTAGTGACTTAATCCTCTAAAATAATTATAAAAGGAAAAAAATAAACTAACGGTTGTG
Organism: Nothura maculosa; assembly: GCA_032353885.1. Lineage (NCBI taxonomy): Eukaryota > Metazoa > Chordata > Aves > Tinamiformes > Tinamidae > Nothura > Nothura maculosa. Next base: position 212,245 of record JAUBOD010000247.1, on the reverse strand, counting down.
GCTGATGGGAGGTACATTCTATTGCAGCTCAAAATGTGTCTCCTACTGCTTTTATATACTGCAAAACCCATCTTGAATCAATATTGTTTTAAAGCGCGCTTAATATTAGATACCATTCTTGACTTTCTTTCAAACTCATGCAGAAACATTGGAATATAAGATAGGAGATGTATGCCAGCTATAGAGTGTTTCCTATCATGTACAAAAAGTTTTGTCCAATGTTAGGAGGTATTGACTGAAGCCTTCGAAGTTCTCAAGATCTCTTACCTATATATTGACAAGTGTAGATTGCTACTTAAATATTTACAGGTCTAGATCAATGGGTCAAGAAGAGATTATGTAATGCATTCTGTTTGCCATCTCTGTGCAAGATCAGAACAGAGATCTTCAGAGAGGATAAGTTAATGAAGGAATTTTATTAATTCCATCCTTGTTTTCCCCCAGTCTAGAGGGAATGAATGTTGATGCATGTTTTGGGTACTGAATTGGTATTGAATATTTAACATAATGACACTAGAGTCCATTTTACTTCTTTTCCCTATTCTATGCTCTTATATTTTATAATTAATATAAAAATTACATAGTTTTGAATTCTGAACCAGCATTTTCCATCAAAGATGCCCAGAATTAGGCTCTTGAAGTCAATGCTCTCAGACCTAGATAACTTGACCTGATTTTTAAGCTTACCTTATCTCTCATAATTCCCATGGAATTCAGCAGCAACTAGAGAAGTTTGTGTATTAATTAAGTCAAATAATTAGGTGTCTGAGTATGTATTCAAGTTCATAATATAATAATCTAAGGTGTTCAATGCTAGAAAAGCTTCAATACAATTACTGAGTCTGTCTCTCAGATAAATTCTCAGACTTTGTAAGAAAAGCATGACACTTGAAATTTAATCAGTCTTATTTCCTGAGCTTTTCATTTTGCCAGTCATTCTGTGTTACAATAGGATGTCTGTAAGGGTATCTGATACAATAATTGTGTTTATTAATTATGAAAATAGGTAGAAAGCATTCTATTTAGGTATAAAACATAAAAATCTGCAAATATTTCTTTAAATTTGTAAATGAATTTGATTTTAATTTTGTTCATTCGTTCTCTTTTAAGAATAGCTGCAACTCATTATCTGCTAGACTTGTTCCAAATAACAGACCCGTTAAGAATAGTAGTTCTAAATATGTCTTTGTTAAAGTGTGTGAATAAAATAACAAGGTTACATAGTTACCTGCAGTACCTACAATACAAAGACTCTAACAAACTCTGTCCTTAAACAGACTAGTCATGATTCAGAATTGCACTGGAGGAATAAGTTAGCTGAAAAAATTGGAAAGAAAGCAAGAAAAGCAAAGACATTCCAGGGTCCCTGGGGATGTTAAAGGATCATGTTAAAATGGTGTCTGAGGCACTGAGACTAGAGGCTTTGGTAGAACTCTGCAGAGACTGGAGGAGAGGCTTGGAGATAGTTTAGCACTAAAGTGAGGATGAAAGGAGCTATATGTGTATCATAAGAGCAACTAAATGATGCCATATTCCCCAGAAAAGGGCATAGAAAAGATGAAGAGAAAACAGTTGAAGAAAAGAAAAATAAGGTAGCCAGAGAATAACCTGGGGCTGGGGGACTATGATATCTTTTCAGAGTCTGGCCTATGCTGGAACAGGTATGATATAAACCCTCCTTTCCATCCATATTGCTTCCATTAAATTAACCATGCTATTTCCTATACTCTTGAACCATAAAGGCTGTTCTGGACCATTCAAATGGCTTTGTCAGCATCAAATTTTAGTTAGTTAAATAATACCATGGATTTCAAATGTTATATCTGGAGTTGAAATCACTGTTCTTGCTTGTTACATGTACAAATCCTTCAATTAAGGAAAAAAATCAGCTGGCATATGTTATTCCTATCTAGAAGATGAAATACTCATCTCTAATTAAAACAGGAACTGAGAAATAATGATCTGCTGTGGAAGGTAAATAATAATTTTGAATAAATAATAGAACATGTTGTGGTCATTTTACAGGCAGTTTGTAAACCATCCAGCTTTAAGAAAAACAAATTAATCATCATAATTATTTGTCAGGCTCTCATAATAATTATTTATCAGCCTCATGTAATAATTATTGTCTGTCTTTGCAAGAAAACCACTAGACTCACTTCATTTTATCTTCTTCATTGCCTTTTTCTTGAATAAACATATCATTCAGTGTTATTAACAAATAAAATCTTAATTTCCTAACTAGCTGAATTGGAATATAATTGAAGACTAAACTGTTGCCATCGAATATTCCAGTTAAGAATCATGAGTAGAGTGTTTTGCTTTCTAGGTTTAAGACTTGAATATGACCATGAATTATGGTTGAGTGTTTGACCTTAGATAATGAAAAGTCACTACCATTTTGTGCCATATTCCTAGTCAATTGCAACAACCTTCCAATAGATAACTCCATTTTAAGGACCAAAAATAAATCTTTCTGATCATCAAATAGGTTAAATATATTTACAGCTCGCTGTGTTTGGAGTAGATTAATTTCAAGGATCTTCATTAGAATGTGCATAACAATGAGAGTTTATAATTTTATGTGCATTACAGCAGTTGCATCTAGAAGTCTCAATCTGTTGTATGAATGCAGGCATTAAAAAGGTGGTACATGAATACACACTGATGTTTCTTTTCAAACCATTTGAATTGATACTGAAAATGTAAACGGTGATTGTCCGAAAGTCCAAGATATAGAGACTGATTTATCCCAAATAGAGACAATTACTTCAATTATTTTCCAGTCTCCTTCTTTGGAGATCTTTAAAACCCGCCTGGATGCAGCCCTGAGCCATGTGCTCTAGGTGACCCTGTGTGTGCAGGGGGGTTGGACTAGATGACCTCTGAGGTCCCTTCCAACCTTAAGCATTCTATGATTCTAAGATTCTATGAATTCCAAAGAACTGGAATTAAGATAATATCCAAAATGAGATAATCAGAACCTTCTTGCCAATTTTTTGGTAATGTTGGGAATTCTGTTAATAGTATTTCTCATGCTGAGCACATACAAGTATCACAGATTCGGAGAGATTTTTCCACCCATACTGAGGTACACTCTGACTTTTCATCAATTTCTTTTTTATTAAAAAGTAGTCTTCAGCGCAGAGCTATTTAATCAGGATCATCCCACTGAAGGCTAGGAATAAAAAGAAGCAACACCCAAATTTCCTAACAAGCCTTTACTAGCTTACAGTACTGCATCCGTACAGTATGACAGGAGAGATTTCAAACATTGGTCTGGAGATGCAACTGGAGAGGAAAGAATCAGAAGAGCTCATATTCATATGGCCATACATGCTAGGAAATTGCGTATAAATTATTGGTAGGAAATTGCATATAAAGTCAAAGGAATTTTAGCCCAGAAGAAACACACAGGCTTTTGGCCATACTGAATTTCTCTATAGAAGCTTTATTAGGTTGGTGAGTTTCTGTCAAGCCATTTGCTATAAGCAGATTTTTTCAGACCCATATTTAACAGCAAAAGAGTTCTATAGCCACAGTACAAGAAGTGAAGTTCCCCAGTTCCCCAGAAGTGAAGAGAGATATGGAACTTTTAGAGAGGGTCCAGCATAGATGTACAAAGATGATTAAGGGATTGGAGCATCAATCTTATGAGGAAAGACTAAGTGAGCCAGAAAAGTGAGAAAGAGGAACTTCCTGTGCCACTTTTTCACATCCTCCTGCCTTCCACTCCGGTGACGCGAAAATAGCAACCTCATTTGGACTATCTGAACACAATGTTGCCGTCTCACACAGTGTGAGCCTGACTTACATGCATCATCACTTGGTGTTTCCACCTTCAATCTGCATTTCTGTAAGTCAGCATGTTGTGTGAAGTGCCAAATGTCCACGGAGAGAGGCAGAATGGGCAGGTGGAGAAAGACAGCATCAGCCTCTTGTAGCTGCTAAGCAAAGTTTGCAGACTGGGCAAGACAGGAGCGGTTGGGAAGACAACTGGTTCCTTTTGGTTTGTCCCTAAGTTGCGTCGTGCAGTGGCTGGACCTACAAGGTTAGACTGGGTGATGGTTGGCAGCGCTGCCTGGTCTTCCTTCTCTCACACAGTGTGTAGTGACACTGAGGCTCACTGTGCCTCTGATGAGTGCGTGAGTCAGCAGCTTGTGCAGTCGTTCTTCCTCATAGCACTGCAGTTTCGCTGTGGCACTGTTGTCTTTGTACGTCAGCCCCATTCCGGAGTGCTTGACACTAAGCTCTTAAAGCCCTTATGTATTACCTAATGTGATACAGAGAATCAAGACTGCAAATTTAAATAACTTTTTTTTCCCATTGCTTCTGACACACAAGGAGAGACAAAAGGATAGACACTTCTTTTTGAATAGTAAATAAAATGTGGAATCCTCAAAGAACCAGGCAAGGAAGCTGAAGATGCTGATGGTGAACAGTGCGTCTAAAAAGGGGACTGATCTTTAAAGTTTAGCTGTTAGATGCCTAAATTCAGTGCTTCTAGGTGGCTCAACTCACATTCTAGTTTCTTTTGACCATGTCTCTGTTAAAGATATTCGGATGAAAGTGCAAAAAAATAAACAAAAAATACCTCCTAAATTCAAGTAGCTTTATTTCAGAAGGGTCAATAGTTATTTTTCCAAATTTACTAGTGAAAATATATAACCCTTGGCACACAAATGCTGCTGCAATCATTGCTCTGTTAATGTTTTGGATACCGAACTCTGAAGAGAACATTTTTGGAAAGGAGTTGCTGAATGCTTGGTTTTTGAACTACTTTTCCTTCTTTCTGTACTTTATACAAAACTGGAAGTACACTAATCCCAATTAAAAGGCAACATTCACAGAATCTAACAAAACAGTATTATCTGGGAGACCCACAGATCTCATTGTGCTCAGAAAGAAAATAGCAGGGTATCTCAACTGGTAGCTGTAATTGTATCTTGGTATTTCAGGGAAAAATACATCAAAATAATTGCATGAATAGAAGTTCTTTGCTTGGGGAAATAAAAATCATTTGAAGAATGGAAGTGAAGCCTTTCTGATTTAATGACATCCTGAAAATGAAGTCTGCAACCCTCTGAACTCCATTTATTGCTTCATGTACTGTAAGATTTCAAATATTTATCAGAGTATTTTCAAATGTAGTGAAGGACCTACAGATGGTAAGATATTCACTCCTTTTTGCTGTCCCAGTGCTGTCCCCTCTTTCCTGTTGTCTTGCTAAAAGGCAGAGCAACTTGCTGTCATATAGAAAGCATTACGTTATTTTGTATAGATCAGTGATATGATTTTCAGGACATGGTGAAAGATCCCTGTTCTTAAATAACAGAAGTTCCTCACCCTTACCTGACAAGGAGTGGTGTTTCATCTAGTCAAATAGTTCACATACAATGGGAACCGAGTGAGCTGTTTTAGCTTGTGTCTTTCTGATAGCTCTCTTACCATCCTCTCTATCTGTCATAACCCTCTCATCTCTCTCAGTATATTTAACTTCTTCTTGAACCTGCTTCCCTATTGCGAAGGCAAAGACCTCAAAGTAGGAAGTGAAGAGGTAATCATTACACATAATGTATGCTTTGCTTAAGCAGTAAAACAGTAAAAGACCTCGTTATTATGGGATAGAAAACATACTAGAACCAAGAATTTATCTCAATCTGTTGAATTTTGAATAATTTATTATGGCCTGTGACCATTGTCTCAGCCTGTCATTCTGGTATGAAAAATACAAATGTTTTTTAATTCATTTTGAAACAAAACCTCTTTTGTCTTAACCTCTTTTGGTTTAGTAAAACAAAAAAAAATCATTTCTTCACAAATTATTTGCAGTCCCTATAGCTTGCACGTAGAGCCACCAAGATAGTTGTAATAGTCCGTGATAATAACACAAGGGACGTCCTAAATAACAATTCCTTGCTCATCACTAGTTAACAATCATCCAGGCCCTCCTTCACTTACTCTCCAGCTACAGCTGTAATTGCCTGTTTAAAAGGAAGTTACCTCTGAAAACACAATAAATTGCCATAGATGTATATGAGATGGGCATTTGCTATTTTTCATACAGAAATAAATGCCTTTATTTACACTGATCTATTGGTTCTTATCATTTTGACTATATTTGGGCATTGTGAACTCAGTGGAGTCAACAATGCTTCTCTACTTCTGTAAGAGATGAGAATTTCATTTGGCTTTCATTTCATGAAATAGAATGAACAGAATGCATTCTTTTTAAAAGACTTTATAATCTATGGAATTCATTTTGCAATATCTTACAATGAAGCTTGTAAAATAATTATGTTGTTATCTTTGTTTTTAGAAAATTTAAGAGATGCTATAACAGAATGCTAGAAGGAAAGAACTGGCAATATTTACAAAATAGCTAAACTGGCAATGCCAAATGAGTTTAAACAAAAGAAGCATTTTGCAGAAATCATGTTTTTATATTATTTATTTTCTTAAAAATAACTATAAAACTAAAGTGTATAATTGATTACGTTTTTCCCTTAGTCGTCCAAAAATGAAACCCTAGTTACGCATCCAATGGAAGTGACATATTTTACTCCAGAGAACCAAATATCCATAAATATTACTAAAATCAAGGAAAGTTAAATTTGCTCATCATCTTTTGTGCATCATTTTGATGTCAAAGAAATCACTAACTGTTACCTTTTGGGTCCCAGATTTGAAATGACTGATCTCTTCAGCATGCTGGCCTTCTGTCCCACTCACTTTAAGATCCTCTGGTTGCCACAGAATAAAACAAATACATCATGCATGGGAGGCAGTGAGGAGGATGGGGTTGGCCACTGTTCAGTGGTGGACAGCGATAGGACTAGAGGAAATGGCTGCAAGCTGAGGCACCAAAAGTTCCACAGGAACTTCAGGA
>JAUBOD010000247.1:177802-191150 GCA_032353885.1 Nothura maculosa | reverse complement strand
TCCTGGGCACTGGAAAAGCTTAAATTCTACCTCCACATCTTAAAACATCAAAGTCTACAAAACAGGTAATCATAGAGAACCAAATGCTGTTAGTCTTAGAGGCTCATAGAATTATTTGTATCTCTTATTCGGAGAAGAAAACTAGGGCTTCTTTTTAGTCAATAAAGCAGAAGAACATAGTGAGAGATCAATGTGCACTTGAGCGAATATGGTTCAGTGCTACCAGCTGCCCAAAATAACTCAAAAGGGAGCATGTCAAAATGACAGTCACTGCTGAAAGGAGTTGAGCAAAGCATCAGTGCTGGAAAAAAAAATCTCAGGGGCATGTTGCAATCTATTAACTTTTAATGAAATCAGTAAGTGACCTGCTGATTTGTATTTCATCTCAGCAAGGAGACTGGGCTGCTGCTGTTCCAAAATCACGGTGACACTGGTCAAATGACAGTGAATGGCAATTCACTGACTAGAGAATGGCAAAAAGGCAATCTGCTTTTGCATAGCATCTTTGTCCTGTCTGATTGAGGATTATTTTTTAAATCCCTGTGCCATTTATCTGAATGGCAAAAAGTGCAAAGTTGTGAAGAGATGCTGAGTGCATTCTGAACTTTAGAAAAGGGAAAGTGATATAGATAAATTCTGACTCTCCATCTTTGCTAGAGTCATCATGTGTACGGTTTAGCTGAAATATATTTTACCTTGCAAGCATTTCCCCTATCAAATATGTTTTTGTACCTTCACTTTGTATGTTGTATTTATACTTTGCCAGTCACCATAGCATCTAGACAGATATTAACATCTCACATTGCAGATTGTTTCTCACTTTGCCTTAGATTTTAAATGCTAAAAATGAATATAGTTCTAATCCCATTTTCTATCACAGATGGAGGCTCTAAAATCTAAATCTATATTTCTTTGTCCCTTTAAGAAATGCAGAGTGAATATTAATCCCACACCCAAAAATGTGCTTCTCACATTCATGTCTCTTTTGACACTGGTTTCTATTGCTCTGCAGTCTTTTTATGATGTTTAATCTTATCTTCAAATGTAAAATATTTCTAGATTTCTTCTCCTGCACATGTGTTTAATGAAATAGAAGTCACCAGGCATAAAGAATTTCTCTGCATAAATGATATAAACCATCCCTTCTACCTCATCTGAGAAATAGTCACTAAAACCAGGCATAAGTCAAGAAGAGATGTCTTTTATAGTATCAGAAGCCATTGAAGAAGAATGAATGTCAGTCTAGTAAGACCAATTTTCTTCATCTTAAATAAGAAACAAACAAGGCAGGACAGAAAGTTTTATAGAGCTATTATGAAATAAATCTTAGAGGTCTGGGACCATCAGTTACCTGGGATGTATAAATGACCACAGAAAACATTCTGGGGTGTCTTACTGGCCTTGCAGCATGACTACCATTTAAAAAAAAATCAATTAGCAGTCTGCTCTGGGAAAAGGGTCACAGTAAAAGTGTAGAGAAAATAATAGATAAAAAATATAAAACAGCTTTTAACTAACAACTTTGTGAATTTTTTTCTACTCATTTTCTGAGATATATTTAGGTTTCTTGTTTGTTTTAACCTGTAAGTGTATGATTTCCTGGGCATCCTCCCCCAATAAGCTTCCTCAGCACAGTTTCCTCTAGCTGAGAAATGACCCATCTTCCCAGGTGCTGACAATCAACAACCGTCTGCTCATGGAAGCACTGCAGGCAGGTTTATTTTTAATGATTGTGGCACATGTAGACTGCCTGTGCACAAAAATTGCACTGATTTAACTGAACAAGTTTCTAAAAGCTTACGCAATATAACCTTAAAGCAAACGATAAAGGTTTAACTACCATGCTGAATCAACACTAAGGCTTTAAATGTATCATTTAACACAGAAGAATAAGAGTATGGCTTAATGTTGCTAAGCTTAAAGTTTAATTTCAAACTTAACCCTTCCAGCATCCACAGAGTGGCTTCTTGGTTAAATAAAGAGCTTTGGGGATACTAATCAAAAAGCTGCAGCTCCTAAACATTAATTGACTATTGAAACAGGACAGGAACTGAATCCAGTCTGAGGTTGCTGTGGCCAACAGCCAGAGGATCATAGTTCTGCTAAAAAGCATAAAAATGATGGTTAGAAAGACTGTTCTTCCTCTGAGTCTTGAATAAACCACTGCATAAAACAGAACTGCTTTTCTTTACAACATAACACCTTCAGCTGCCTACAGTATCATTTCCATTACTTCTGGTGCTACATGTGATAGACAGCTTTACCTGTCGATAAGTCTGCTCGCTACCCTCAGACTGAGAATGAGAGAGTAAAGAATTATAAGGCATTCTTTCACTTCATATGACATTGGCAAACTTTAAAAGTTTAGGAAGAAATTTTCCATGTCAGGACTCTGCCTCAGGCTAATTTCTTCTTTTTTTTTCCAACAAAAATGTTTTTTTTTCTGGTTCTCACAATGAGGTTACAGCTGAATTGTTTTTCCATAGCCTCGATCCTCACCTCTAACTACTTCTCCTGTTTTTGGAAACAAGGACTTTGTATTTTGGTAGAGGTATAACTTTGCGATTTTTGTGTCACTCTACAATAGATGCCACTAAACTGAGCAAAATTCTGGGCTTCAGAAGCTCTTGTTTCATTCAGGTTGATCTCTGTAGCCACACACCATACTCCAGGAGGAAGGAGCTGCACATAACATTTGTTCATCACTTGCTGATTGAGCAGCAAAGTTAATAATAATAATAATAATAATAATAATAATAATAATAATAATAATAATAATAATAATAATAATAATAAAGCCTCTCTTAAAGTTCACTGACTCCATAGTCTTTATCCCTCTCTTGCCAGACATATCCAACAACCCTGATAGGCACAGATAAACAACAGCTCTTATTGTTGGCCATTATGTAGGATTCATACCCAGTAGATGAACAGCTGGACCAGCAGTCATTGTGGTGAGGACAGCCGGATGGAGAGATGACTGGGTTGAGGAAAAGCCTGAATGGGAATGGCACAGAGATGGGGAAACTGAGGCATTGATAGGGCAGGTGTTTCTGAGGCAGGTAAAAGGCATATGAAGCTGGAAGTTGAGCGAGGTCCAAGAGAAACTGGAAGAACATAGACACTAGAGAAGAAGATCGGCACTTAGCATGGCATATAAGCTAAGCAGGGGAAGGATTGCAGGTCTGCAGGACGTGGGTAGGGAGGACTAACCACTGAGGAGGACTGCTATTGAGGGTGCCCTTCCTCCGTGCTGGACCAATCAGTTCTGAATGCAGCTGATGCCTCTGAGGCAGACAGAGGCTGCCCAGCTCCTGCTGTTGTCGCTCACTTCAGTGGCTCCCCAGCATGAGCCCAAGCCATTCCAAAGGCCCCAGCTTTGCTGATGACCCACAGAGGCACTTTTCTGTCATTCATTAAAATTTCCTTCTTAACAGCAGAACAATACCGAGGAACACACTGCAAGTGCCTTGACACTAAGTCAGTAACTCGCCAAGTCAGCAAGAAGTTAGGAAACATCAGAATGAATGTTCTAAGTAATTTGCCTTCATAACATTATCATCCTATTAACATAGAAGATTTTATTTGCTACTTAATCGTATGCTGATTTTATATCTCTAGCTCAGTGGGGAAATTAGCTATAAATACCCCTTTCACCTGAGTTTGGGAGAGAAATGTGTTGGTTAAGTACCATCTCCTACTGCTTTTGTACTAACAGTACAGGAAGGCCTTTACAGTTATTTTTTAAAATCATGTATATTTTGTAGGTTTGACTTTTCCACAAGATTTGAATCACATTAATTAGCGGAGATGGCAAAAGGAGCATAAAGGAAAAACAGTGAGCCCTTTGCCCTTTTGTTTGACATACTGTAGATAAGATCTTGTGGAGAGAATTAAAATGCAGAAATATAATGAGAAGATATAGCATCTATCTTTTAATTCCATTATAACTTTGGATTTTTTTATATATTTTTATGTTGATAAGAGAATTCAATTAATTTATTTTTTTCTGATAAAATCACCCTTATAAAAATACAGTGGGTCAAATTAAGTTGATATTACTGAAGATTAAAATAAGTTAGTCTGAACTGCTCATTTTGACTGGTAGCAGTCAGTAACAATCCCTCCCTTGCTGAAATTAAGGGAGGGTGCTGAGTTTATCTGGTATCTCTTCCCACTTCTGCCTTTGATATGCCGGGCTTGTCAGCAGGTCTCCCACAAGTAAAAATAAGAAGAAAATTTTGCAAACCTCATTTCCATTTATAGCCTCATGAGCAAATATTTGGGACACCCAAAATTAATGACTGGTTTTGAAAATAATCCATTTGAATCTTCTCATACCGCAGTTCACTCATTTGTAAAATGGTTTTAATAAGCCATGACACAGAGGCATAAACAAATATTTAGATTATTTTGGAGCCAGAAAAATTGTTCTTCCCTCAAACAGATGCCTTTCTAACACTCTTTTTCTTTTCTATATACTGCAGGCTGTGAACCCATCCCTGTAAAGTATCTCCAGTGGAGCAATATAGAGTCTATTGTGGCTGTGGTCTTTTCCTGCCTGGGGATCCTGGTCACCATGTTTGTCACCCTTATCTTTGTGCTCTACAGGGACACCCCTGTTGTCAAATCCTCCAGCCGGGAGCTCTGCTACATAATCCTTGCTGGCATCTTTCTGGGTTACATCTGTCCTTTCACCCTTATAGCTAAACCCACCACCACGTCCTGCTACCTCCAGCGCCTTCTGGTGGGCCTCTCCTCAGCCATGTGCTACTCTGCTCTTGTGACCAAAACCAACCGCATTGCACGCATCCTGGCAGGCAGCAAAAAGAAGATCTGCACTCGCAAGCCACGTTTCATGAGTGCGTGGGCCCAAGTGGTCATTGCCTCCATCTTGATCAGCGTGCAGCTGACACTGGTGGTCACACTAATCATCCTGGAGCCCCCGATGCCCATCCTCTCCTACCCTAGTATTAAGGAAGTTTACCTTATTTGCAACACCAGCAACTTAGGCGTTGTGGCTCCCGTGGGCTACAATGGACTCCTTATCATGAGCTGCACATACTATGCCTTCAAGACTCGCAATGTGCCTGCCAATTTCAACGAGGCGAAGTACATTGCCTTCACCATGTACACCACTTGTATCATCTGGCTGGCCTTTGTGCCTATTTATTTTGGGAGCAACTACAAGATCATCACCACCTGTTTCGCAGTGAGCCTGAGCGTGACAGTGGCCCTGGGGTGCATGTTCACTCCCAAGATGTACATCATCATAGCCAAGCCTGAGAGGAACGTCCGCAGTGCCTTCACCACCTCAGACGTGGTGCGTATGCATGTCGGGGATGGCAAGGCACCTTGCAAGTCCAACACTTTCCTCAACATATTCCGGAGAAAGAAACCAGGGGCTGGAAATCCAAAGTAAGTGATTGACTGCAGGTACACGTCTATCTGTATATGTTCCTCTCTGCCATCCTCTCTTGATCAGCCATAGTTTGCTGAAAGGTATGGTATGTAACATTTTTTCACCTCACATGTAGCAGAAAAGGAGAAATGGATCCTTTAGGTATAAGCTTCAGATGGATATTGATGGATGTATTTTCTCTCTTGCTTAAGGGCATCCCTGTACACAACTACCTTTACCTCTGGGGCTGGTCAGGCAGTGGTGGAATGACCAGACTCCATTTCAGCTTCTCTCATCTCTCATGCATGTGACTGGGGCCTCACATCCCCATGTGTGGTTGCTCTGCATTACTGTCCAAACTGAGATGCAAATGTAGTCTTCTGCAAAATGGAGCAGAAATCTGTGTCTGAGTGGTTGTAAATCACGTGTATTTGTCTAAGACCCCTGGGATCTATGTGTGAAAGAAAGGGGCTGAAGACACTTTGTCAGATAGTCTTGTGACACTCTTCATAACTGTCATTCAAAAGCACCCTTCATACTATCCCCATGCTCTATTTAATAAGCAGGATCATGAGCAAGACTTTTAGTCATTAGTAGTGTATGTCTGAGAAGTCCATGCTCCCAAACACAGCACTGGTACAAAAAGTTTCAGAGCTCAAATGATAAAGATGGACTTGGGCCCACAACTACCGAGCCTGCTATTCTCCTTGCTGATGATTAGAAACAACGAAGCTGCAGCAGAGAGGGAGAGGGAACTGCCACTTCAAACACTGCCCCATGAGCTGCTGTCTGAACACTGGCATTCTCTATTTCCTCACTGCTTTGTTAATCTTTAAAGAAGCACCACGAGGCTAGATGTAAGCTTAGATTACTGTTGTCACAATTGAAAAAAAAATGTCAAAACGAATGAAGGAAATAGGACTCCGTGAAGTCCACCTTTGTGAGCTTCTTGCTAGAATCAAAGTTCAGCTGATTTCCATCTTTCTGGCTGTAGTGAAGGGTTTGTAGGTTTCTCTGAATGTTTCATGTTGGGTTGAGTTCAGTTTGCACAGGAACCACTTTCACATGTCCTAGAGACGGAGACGGGAAAAGGATAAAGGCAATACCATAGAAAACCCACGCAGTGCTCAATTTTATCTATGCTACTTAAATGCTTTTTTTATTTGGTTGCCAGACGGAGGCTCAGAAGAGAAGGAATGGAGGCATGGACAATACAAGTACATGGTTAAGTCTGATGTGGTGGCAGCAACAAGATTATGGCAGCTACTGAGCTAAACAGCAAGTGATCTGGTAGTGACAGCAGTCCAGGGAGCCCCCTCTTGCAGGAAAGCAGGCTTCTAGCGTGGTGGATGGACAAAATTCTCTAGTCTATGAGCTTGGTTTTCCATGCAGATAGGGAAATAATGCTTGATCTGACTTTCCCTGACTCTGCAAACGTTGGATGGGGGCTTGCATATCTGTAAGAAAACGGTGTAGTGTCTCTGCTGCACAGTCTCTGACTAACACTGTTGGTGTCTTTGGGGATAACATTAGGCAGAGAAAGGATTAGTGGGTATTTAAGATCATGAGCAAATTAGCAGCTAATGCTCTGTTGTCCTCACCATTTTACTACCCTCAAAAAAGAAACTGTGCTGTAAAAGATCTATATACTCAACACAAGTGCAGTATATTTGGAACACAATTCACTTTATGAGATATTTCTTCCTGTTGAAAAGCCTCGCTTCCCCCTCTACATTTTCACCTTAAAAGAAAAACAGAGCTTCAATGAGCTTCTTAGCAACTTGCTCGTTACATAATTTTAGTCTTTTGTGGCATTTAATTTTCTTCTGTTCTGTTCTCTTTTGCATGGAGAAAAAAGACTCCACAGAGTTTTAAGGTGCTTTTTTTCTGAACTCAGTGTTTGACACACAGTTAATACCCATGCTGCATTTTGTCTCAGGTCCAGCCTCCACATCTTTCACACAGCAAAATCCCAACTTCTGACTGAATCCTCTCGTGCAGTTACTGCTCTGTTCTTTGTATAAATCAGCAGAGATGTGGCTGCAGCCTACGCTTGCATAAGGAGATGGAACAGAGCACAGCAAACCTGGCCGTACGTGGACATGAGAGAGGGCAAACAGTGCAGTGCGCAAGCATGCAGCTTTGGAAACAGTCATGAAGGTCATTTCAGGGTTATGTGGTTCCTAGCAGGGCCATTGCACATCTTATGAGGACATTGCATTCGCACAGATTAAGAACTAGGAGGCACTGAGAAATGCGAGAAGAAAAAAGAATTTTCTGGAGCCTTTGAAGCTCCTATATAATTCAAATGTGTGTTCAGATCCTTCCTGAAAATACTAAAATTTGCTTACTGCCCAGAGAAAAGGCCTCCAGACTGGGTTTCAACCCTTTTCACTTTCTATCACAATCTTTTTTTTTTTCTTTTTTTCCCCTAGTTTTCTTTCAGTAATTCAGATACCAGAGAATCTTCCTCCGCTTCTTCCTGTGGCCACATGGCAAGCAGCATTTCACTTGAAAGATCATTTTCTTCTAGTTATCCTCCAAATCCTCTCCATTCCTTTTCTTGTTATCTCTTTTCTTGCCAGCTTGTTTCTCTTTTTCTACTTTTCAATTCTCATCTTCGTCTGCATTGAACCACCCTGTTATTCATTGAGGCAATTTCAATACCTTCGCCTAAACAAAAAATGAAATCCATTTAATTTAAATTGGTATGCAGATATAGATTTAAACTGAGTTAGCTTTGAAAATGGAAACTAGTTTACATTTGCAAGGGCAAGACAAACTTATGTAAGCCTTGTGAAAGCGCTCGCACATGGTGTTGTGCTGTTTGCGTTGCCAGTAGAGCTTTGGGAGTAGAGCAAGACAACCGGCTCTTCCCTTCTCCTTCTAAACTGGAGCAGAAGTAACCAGGGATGTATGTTAGCACTGCCTTCAGCTATATTCCATGCTCATACAGAGGCCAGGAATTTTCCAGGAAAATGTCTGTCACAGACAGTTCTGATGAAAATAAATTGCTTAGTAACATTGGTCTTCACTTAATAATAGAGTGATGCTGCCTTTACTGAGCTGTTGCACTCTGGAGGGATAATGTAAGATCATGAAAGTTTGAACTCTCTCATACTTGATTAGTCTGTGAGCAATTACTGAGGTTATAGCTTTAAATAGAGGTGGTTGGGAACTTTCCAGTGGAATGTGTTTTCCATCAGAAAATTCTGGCTTCTAAAAATCAGGAGGACATTTACCTTGCTCTCCCTTGGGGCGATGAAAGGATCGGGGACTTTTGGGTGAGGGAACTTTACACTGACAGCCACTAGGATGATGGCTAGAGCATCTATCTAAGTGAAGGGCATCTCCTAAAACTGGACTATGTATTCTGAGGCAAGTCTTAGCCTTTTCTCTTTCTTGACCAGCAAGTTGTCCTGGAACAGAGGAAAAAAAAATCCTGATGCAAACCCTAGAGAAATGCTCTATATTATTTTGTGAGAGAATTCAAATCTGGGTCTGAGACATCCCTCATGAGAGTCTTCAGTGCTAAACTATAGTCAGCCTGTCTGTCTTGTCAAATGAATATTTAAATATTTATAAAAAGTGGAGCAGCTCCATCAGGAGAGATTGAGAGAGACTGATATCTGCTGCTTTTATTGAAGCTGTGTAGAGCCATTTATCGCCAGGATTTGTTGTTTGGTGACATTATGGGATCCTAGCTATTAAAGGATGCTGGTCCAGCAGCAGTATTTAGGAGAGGCTTTTCCCATCCTTTTGCAGATATTAGATTGCAGCTTTCAGATGTGGATTTTGAGCAATTATTGGACTAGTTCTTGACCTTGAATGTCACTGTGGTCTATAAGGGTTAAACAACTTGAAGAGTAAAGTTCATGTAAGATAATAAGGAGTGATAGAGTGGAAAGAGGGCTTTGGAGACATGAAGGCCTGCCCACTCTCAATTGTGCATATCCATAATGAAACTGCATCCTGCCCTTTCCAGGGATATATCTCCCTGGGAAGCAATACTTTCTGGGCAATGTCCTGGTAAAAATAACTGCCGACATTTAAGAAGTTGCTCTTGAGGATGGTTCAGGAACTGACATCTCTAGCCACTGCTTCAAATTGACCCTGCTCAGGTACAGAAGACTGGAGGCAGGACTAGAGACTGCAAGTCTGTTAAGTGGCTTTTGCAGCCACCTGCAGCCTGAGCTGTGCAGCTAGGCTTACTTCTTCACTCACAATTTTGTTGGGCTACAGCAATGTAAGAAGGATTAGTGGTTGCTGAGAAGTGGAGAGCAGTTCTTTCTGAGTCTTTGTGTCATTAGCTCCATTTAGAGTAAAGACTCAAGGCTCTGGTCTCTATTCTAGGGAACTGTGATTCAGAATAAATAAACAAGATGTGTGGCAAGACATGAGTTGGTGGGACTGTGTGGCCAGGACTCCACATTAATGCTTGGTCACCTACATACCCCTTTCTAATTTTAAGGTGTTTGCATCCAGTTTTTCTTTCTCCAACTTTTTGCACTCAGAACTGGCTGGTTATTTTAAAATATCTCCAAATCTCCATTTTTTAATTTATCTTTTCAACATGTTTGGGCAGTTCATGCCTCTAGGATGCTTTCGTAGATGTCTTCTCTAGACAGTGAATCCCATGACACCTGGGCTAACAATCACTCAAAATGGCTTTATTTTACTTCAAAAATATCAGGGTAACTCAATACCCCTTGGTACATTCTCCATGGTTTCTTTCAAAGGAGCCTGCTCTTGTCCTTCATCCTTTGTCCCTCTGCACCAGATGCCAAAATTCTTTAGCTTGAAACTGAGTATCTCAGTTACCCAGAGGTAACACATGTCCTCATTTACATCTAGTAACACGTGTTTGCTCACTTACCAGGGCTTAGGAAAACAAAACAAAACAAAACAAAAACTATTATTTGGTCTTTCCAGCTATTAAAGTCTTTAAAACTATTTGTCAATTTCTCAATTACATTTGCTCTTACTGAGAATTTCTGAGATCACTGCTTCATCAGGAGGAAGCTGCACTGACCTGCCATATTTCCAGGGGGTCTCATTTCACCTGTCAGTTCACAGCCCACAAAGTACGGCATCACCGTACTCCTTTCCTTCAAAGCCTCCTCCAGCCGAGCAGAAAGCATCTTAAACCATAAGTGTGTGCTGTAGGCAGGACATTTTGCTTCATTGTTTTCATGGTGGTGGAAGGAGGCAAAAGCACAGCACAGCATGGCAAAAGTTGCAGCTTCCAGAACTGACATGCTCAGCGTGTTCAATTGCACTCACACAAATGCACATCTTTTAGAGCCTCTTGCTTGATCTAACTCAAGTGTCTTGTCACAGGAGAAGAGGCTCAGGAGTATTCCCTCTTCCCTTTCTCAAGTTACCACTCCATGCAGCCAATATGCTACTTCTAGTTAGAGGCTTAGAAATGTAGAAGGGAGAAAAGTGTGAATGAAAATTAAAAAGATAATAATAAAAAAGGTAAGTAAAACAGTATGCTTTGTTCATGGCTTCTTCAGTAGAGATCAAACAAAAAAAACTTAGTAGGTACAGCCACACTGGGAATATTTCATTCTACCTCACTGAAATCCATCAAAACTTCTGAAACAAGGATACAGTGAAAAGTGTCAGTGATGAGGATCATTAATAACTGGTCACTGTTGTATGATCAAAGAGAATATATTATTAAACTTCAGTCGGTGCTTTAGAATACAAGCACAAGCTGAGAAATCTACAACAAATCTACAAGTATTTGTTCTTGTCCTAAATTGTGTCACCTAGCCTGCAACATATGAGAGTTATCTTTAAATATCTGTTGTACAGATTACTGCTTGCTGTAGTTTAATTTTCTGACAGCATTGCCAAGCCAGTATAGAGACAAATCACTGTATCGAGTAAGAAATGGTTGCTGTCTTGCTTTGTAATTTAGAAAATTGATGAATCAGGTAAACCTCTCATGCACTGCATTAATGCAGAAGGCACAATAAGGCATTTATTTCAGCAGTTACACATCTTAAAAGAGATTAAATTCCAAGGTGCTTTCAAAAAGACTTTTAAATATTTGGGTCAGCAGAGCCATCCTAAGGCTTACCAGAGGGTTACAGTGTATCATGGAACAGTGTTTTGAAATCCCACAAAGGCTGTAACGTCCTGCAAACAGGAAATAATATGAAAGTTAAAAGGAATTTAAAAAAAAAGGAAGAAAGAAAAAGAAAATAAATATTTTCACAGTATGGCTGGAGAAGGACCAGCTTTGATTTGAATTAACTAGTGCCACAGTTGTAGGCAGGAGGTCGGTTGCGTTTGCCTGACCTGACTCCTTGCCTTGCCCATTGCAGCCCTCCCAGCCATTTCTCTACAAGTCTGTATGCAAGATTTTTCTGCAATGTATTTTTAAGCAAGCATCTCGTATGCTCACAAGGATAATTGAAGGTTTTAGTGGTAAACATCTCTCTCTCTCTCAGCAGTTGGTACATTTGCTGGCTTTGCTGGCCTTAAACCATTAATGACTTTTTGGACACATAGTGTGGTTGCAGGTAACAGCCCTCACCCAGTTCCTTTGTATATGTGATGCGCATTTCAAATAAGAAAATTCAGCAAACTCAGTCAAGCTGTTAAGCCCATGTCAGTGTATTGATTTAAGGGAATATTTAAAACTCCCAGAAGATAGCTATGTATTTCTAAAGGAGCTGTTTCAATTGAATTGAAAAATGTGGAAAGGAAAACCAAATAAGGGAGTCTGAATCTTAATGATCCAGGAACAATGTCCTCTAGCCCTGCTGAGGCTTTTTTCAATAACTCTGGGCTGTGTAATTATATTTAATATTGTCCTCTGTGGCCTTTAATTTTCCTTTTTTTAAATAAATTTAATGCAATTCTGTCCCGGGCATCCATAGGCAATAAATACTGAAATATTTCTTATGATATTCCCACACATTTTTTTTAAGATTTAAATGAATACTACTAAAAATAATATTAAAAAAAAAACACAAAGAAACAGGCATGGTAAATATCTAAAGCCTGTGTGCAAACCATATGTGAGATAAAAAGAAATAAGCATTGACCAAACTAGTTCTTATGTAACAAATTATATGCCAAATTGTTTGTGCATATATATGCAAAATATGTTCTGTAGATATGCAATATAAGCAGTCTGGAGATAGAGAATTTCTTTTCTTTCTAATGGGAAATAAGGAGCAAGGCTGTGTAAGTCACTATAAGACTTTCTTTGAAATCATCTCGGCTAAAGGAGTCCCATGACAGGCACAACCAAGCACCTGTTGCTCCTAAGACCAACTGAGAAGAAAGCAAACGGGGTCAGATATGCAACATCATCAGGACTACTGCCATTAAGTAGAAGCTTACAGGTAGCACAAGAGGTTTGAGCATTTAGTGCTATTCCTCTGAGTTTCCAAACTGTGACCAAGCAGTGGCTGATCAAGACTACATTAAAGAAAAACAAATTAGAAAAGCACTGAGGTTTCGAACTAGACTTAGTATGAGCAGTGGGTACAAAATCATCTCAAATACAGTCTGGATAATTCTGAAATAGTTTATAGGGCATGGTACCTGAATCCCAGACTCCCATCCAGACTTATTTGTCATTTGTCAGAACTGTTTTTCATTTGGATGAAAGAGCTGTTGTGTAAGATTTTATACAATATTTCCTCTGTTCTCAGAAGCAGCTTTACATAACGAGTCTCAGTAGTTAAACACAGGGACACATAGATAGACAATCATATCAGAGGGGGGCTTTACAATTTTGTATCACTTCCTGACTTAATGGAAACAAAAACAGGACTCTTGAAAGCCTGAGAAAGGTTAGCATCTTTTCTGGCATAAAATACAGAAATAAGAATACCAGTTGTAATTTAATTTCTTGCTTGACTGGATCACTTATTACATTTCCTTGTTTTTCTGTATTTGTATTTATTATTTATTGCATTT
>JAUBOD010000247.1:158394-177702 GCA_032353885.1 Nothura maculosa | reverse complement strand
TTTAATTTCTTGCTTGACTGGATCACTTATTACATTTCCTTGTTTTTCTGTATTTGTATTTATTATTTATTGCATTTTTATTCTGAAGAGCACTCATAGCAATCCAGTTAGGATGCTATAAAATACACCAACTCAATAGTGTGTGATGTGAACAGTTGATTTCACATGCAGGTATAAGGAGATGATGTTTATCTGCCTAGTGCCACAATCTTGTGTTGCTTTGGTTAGAGGTCTCTCTGTGATAAAAATAACAAAAGAATCTTCTCCTATTAAGAATGTCAGGTAAAAAAATGTGTTGAAGGTTGTCTCCTGATCAGTATCTAAATGCCTGGATATTTCACTGTTTTACATGTAGAAATCAGATTCTAACTCCCATAAGCTCATAAATGAATAATATAATTAAGTGTGTGAGGATCTGAAATATAATTTTAAAACATACATTTCTTTATTTAATTCAGTGTTTAAAGTGGAAACAGAATAAAGAACTAAAATGCAAAGTCTCATAGAAGCTACAATAATATTTTGGAGTTAAGACTGCATTTATCTCCTGCCTGTTCTCTGAGGTATGATGGTTCAGCGGTATGCTTCAGTTTTTCACCCCTCTTTAGCAGGAGCAGGTAGAACTGCTCATTTCATGAACACATGATAAATCATGTACAAATGCTTACTGGAATAAACACACAGGATAATCTGTGGGGATCTCTGAGTCACTTCGCGATTTCATAAATTTTTTGAACTAATTTAGAGATAAACATAAAGCCAAGTACTGAGAGATAACATTTGGATCTGTTATATTCTATAGATGAGGATAAGGCTATAAAACAATAAAGGACTATTCATATTTGTATATATAATGTTAGCCTTTTTTCCCCCTATAACTATTAATGGTTTTAAAAGCAATTCTTAATTCATCTCAGCAACTCACTCAGTATAGAGTTACCAGCATGAAAGGCAGGACTACTGCTTATTTACTTAATCCTTTTCCATGCTCGGGGAGATATGAGCACATAAGAGCTCAAAGAGTAGGACAGATCTCTTTGACTTCACCTCTTTCACTGCTGTGAAAAGGCTTAGTCTGGCTCATCTGCGGAGTTCAGACCAGTGAGAGATCTCTTTTGCTCAAACCTAACAAAATGCTGCAAGCAAAACTGTAGATGCTGCAGAAATACGCCGAGAGGGAGCCTGTAGTTTGGCAAACCTGTGTAATTCGCAGAAAAATCACTCTCCTGGTGAGTCAACCTCTCTTAATGGATTGTAGAGTTACCTGGTCAGATATGTATATTTTCCATACTGTGGGACTTGTGAGCAGGATTTTATCCTGATTGCACAGTGTTAGCCTCAGTGCTCGATTGCTCTACATCTTGCAGTACCTGTAAGCCCTTGGTGGGTGACGTTAGCACAATGTTTTCTTTGCTCTGTGAGGAGGCCTGTACGTTGGTGTGTTGATTGGTAATGTTTCAAAGCAAATTAGTGAAGATGATGCCAGCTGTCACTGTGGCTCCTAATTACTTATATTATTAAGTATATTTGTGTTTTAAGTCTAGTCTGGTGATGTTTTGCGAGGCTCTTTCCTATTCTAGGAAGGTTTTGAAACAATTCTTACCAGTGACAACATAGGTCACCTCCCCCAACTATGTGTGCTACCAGATCAAGGAATATGTATGAACATGGGAAAATAGCTTCCAAAATTCTTGCAGATTTTATGGCAAATTTAACATCCACATAGAAGATATCCAATGTCAAAGAACCACCAATAATTATGACCAGCATAAAAAAAAGTGATTATTTTCTCCACTTTGTCAAAGGACTCTAAGAAACCACTCTAAGCGTGGGCTGAAGAGAAAAGCAAAGTATATTGTATCAGCAGAACATCTGTCTTTAAAGTTCTCAAAGAATACTTAATTTTGAAATTTTGAAGTTAGCTGATTTTTCAAAGCATATGTGTGCTCTGGCATTCAGCCTCCCACACTTGACAAGCATAGGTTAAAAGACATTATCATTGCAAGCAGCAAACAACTGTGCAGTCTACAAGTAATCACACAATTTGTCTCTTTAAAGCCCACCTGAAAAGTAAAAATTCTGAGATTCTTATTACTGCGTTATAAACAACTTAGCATTTCTAGCATACTAGCTTCAGTACTCTCTCCTAATGCTGTTTCTCCTCCTTCTCTACTTTACTTTTACTTTTTCTTTTTCTTTTTTGTTCTTTTTTCTTTTCTTTTTCTTTTTTTTTTCTTTTTCTTTTTTTTTTTTTTGGCATGCAGGATGTGGCTTTCTTTCACTTGGTAAAAAAATTTACAGAAAAAAATGTGAATCATCATTTCCTTGCTTTCTCTTGAACCACATCTCCTCAATATCCGACAAACACTGATGCCAGCACCAGAGAAGCTGCCCCTGCCCCCTTGGTCTTGAGAGCAGGACTGAGAATTATCCCCCCCATCAGGAAACCACTGGGTTTGCTCTGCAACAGCTCTGTTTGTTGCAACGCCATAAGCCAGAGATGTCAAGGCTGATCCTGCACTTTAAAAAAATAAGCACAAAACCGTGATCTTCTATTCTAGCAACTCTTCTCTAGTAGAATAGATGTGTTGTTTTTTTCACCCATTTTACTCTAGTCAGTCCTACAAATCCTCAGATAATCACAAGCACCTCCACCTCCTAGCTAGTAAGACTGACTTCTGTCTACATTGCACTGTGTTTGCAAACTATTAATCTTTCATAATCCTTAGTGGGTTCACGTTTGGAACTTCAGATACTCTTATTTTCTTACTTAATTCTCCTGCTAGTCTTTCCCTCTATGTCCATAGAAAATATTCTTTTGCTTTACATTCTCTACTGACTATTCTGACAGTCATTTCTCTTTCTTTCCATGGCAGAACCTAGATCATTTCAGGTGGTTCAATTCAGCCTCTTTCAGCTGACGCCTCTTTAGAGCAGAATGTGGAGTGGGAAGGGTCTATTCCTGAGAGGGGATGTGCTGTGCAAGACGGGGGTCTCTGTGGCCTCTGTGCCATCTTGGAGGTCTTCCTTCTCTCACTTTCTCATGTTAACCAAAACCCAAGTTATATGGATATTTTACGAATTTTTACGTATAAGTAGCTTTATCCAGGTTGTCATCTCAGCCTCTCCCCCACTAGCCTGGATAGCCGTGAGATTTGCATGCAGCTGGTTTGGAGCTATCATAGCCTGTAAGCCTGCAAATGCTTTAAGCTGCTGTAAGCCAGAAATGCCATCCAAAGCTTTCCTCACCCTACATTGTGCAGGGACAAGTGGCTGGGTGGCCTTGCACATTAACCAGGAGCAGCAAAGTGGGCCTAGTTAAAACTTTTTTTTCTCTAGAGCTTAGCTTTGACCCAGATTAGTGGCCCCTGTCACTCCCTGCCAGTTCACTGAGCAGATGCACCTGCACTTGTGCACCCGGGGTCGTGCAGGAGCGGCCACGGGAGGCCAGGGAGGCTGCATTTGGCAAATGGCCACAGAACCTCCCTCCCGCTCTCAGCAGCCTTTGCTGCACAGGTTGTGGAGCTGTTTGTGATTCTTTTCTCTCAAAAATAAAATAAAATAAAACATTAAAAAGCCACTGCCTAATTGATTAGCCTACTTGATTAACATAATTATATTAAAACAGTGAGTAATTATTCCAACCTTCTTTTAGCTCAGAACTAATGGGTTGTGTTTTAAAATTATTTTTTTGCACTGAAAACTTGTCTATGTTCCCAGCTTCACCAGTCAGTTTAATGAAATATTTTGCAGAGATCTTCTATCAGATTCCAGTGCTGCACAAAAAGTATCAAAATTCAGTTTCAAATCTTGCAGGAGGAGGGCATGGGCTTGCTTCTTTTTGTACTTATATCTTTCAATCTGACCATGACAACAGTACATAAAGCTTGAACTTTCAAGGTCATAAACATTAGAAAATGAACCCACTTCTGCTTGGGAAGATGCAGGGTTTAGAGAAAATTTGGGGTGGGTATTTAGTCAAGCACATCACCCATCTGATTCTGTGGCTTGCAATGAATGCATACCTCCACCATCACCTTGTAGACTGCTAGAGGGCCAAAGAAATGAAAAGGGGCCCAGAAAGCTCGTATTTTAGTAACTGATCTTATGGGAGTTCAGAGGGCAGTTGCTTTGAATGCTGGTATGTGAAGTAAGTATGGCAAAGGATACGGTCCTGCAGAGGATAAGTGGTGCAAAGCTTCTCCCCTGCCATGTTAAATTGTAGAGTTATATAAAAGTTATTAAATCCTAGGGTATGACTCAGGGCTATCGTGCCACTGTAAGTGTCAGCATTATATTATCACTGCTTCTCTTGAAATCCCTTTTCACTTTGCTATCTTCCTGATGTCATTGATGCTCAGTGATCTCAAATTCAATTGCACAGAAAAATGAGGGTATGCTTTTCTGTGTGTTTTTGACCATAGGGAATGTGGAAGTATTTTTCAGATGGACAGCATCCAGTGAAGAGGTTCTCTGGCTGTGGGCTTAGATGATGAGTACCGGTGTCCTGCATTTCAGTAATTTTGGATGCCAGACAGAGTCATTCAATTTGTGTCTGCTTGGGGAGTCTGGATGAGCAGAGAGAATAATTCCAGAGCAGTAGGTGAATGTCTCTAGTTTCATAGCTGCTCAGACATAAAACATTATGGATAGCGATTTATACTTTCCTACAGCCCTGACACAGTTGCTGGCCTTATGGGATGATTCATTTACACTTAAAAAAAGAAAAAAAAAAGAACAGTGATAAGAGTAAGTCGTCCCTCAGACCTTTATATTCTTTGCTGCAGACTTCACAAGGCCTGTTACCTCGTTTGCATTCTGACCAGCTGGCTAGGAACATATTTTTCTGCTTCAAAGAACATAAAGTTAAGCAATTAATCAACATCCTTCAGGGACCCTCTGTACTACCACAGTGGTTTCTCTGACAGAGAATGTGTTACTGCACTCTGGGGTTCATTAAAAAGCATTCATTATGGTATGCCCAGTCCTCATTCAAATGAACAAAAAGTCCACTTGCCTGGGCTCAGGACGCAAATAAGTGTCATTGACTCAGCGGGAATTACCATATCTTTGAGAAGACTGCTCCAAAAATGGCCTTTTAATGATAGTTTTGTAAAGATGGGGAGATTAATTTTCTAGTAACCAGGAAAAAATACATGTGAAGTGCCATCACTGCATGCAAAGACTGAGTGAAATAGAGAAAATATTATCATAATTAAAAATAGAGAGGTCCAGAGACCCAAGCATCAATCGTGGATTAGAATTCTGCAGTATTACTGCAAATTAGCAAAATGTATAGTAAGCCTAGAATAATGTTTCAAATATAACTTGAAAATTTTATTATTATTTATGAATTTGAGAATGATTTGATAATTGGAAAATAATCTGCTGAGGTATAATCAACATACACACTACGTTTTCTGTGCCAGTATATATATATATATATAGAAATTTATTCAAATTTTGCTGTAAATACAAAGTCAGCAGTGTATATGCCTCTAGGTATACCACCATATGGGGATCGCTCTTGACCTTGACTAAGAGACAAGTGACTGGTTTGATGGAGCATTTTATTGAGAGAATGCAAGCCTGGTGGAGTATGTAGGGGGTAATGTAATGTATATGTAATAGTGGTATTTGATTTTGGCTGAAGAGAGCAGCTGTGGCAAGAGTGAGAAAAGAGTTCAGTGGTTTGTGAACACACAGAGATGGTTTTCTGGAGCATCTAGGAAGCAACTTATTTCCTCCTTTTATGTTGGAGGAATTCATAACAAGAACTGCACATGCCCACAGACCAGAGAGCAAAATGTTAGCTCACTGTGGGAGTATATCTGAATAAGACGAAAGACAGGTAAGGAAGCACAGGATGCATTTAAAGAAGCCAAAAGTGATGGCAAACTATAGTGGCAAAGGTAAAGGTGGTAGAGCCTCGTTATCAGGGATCCAGGTGGTGCTCTGAATTGAGAGTTTTCTACCTTTTCCATTGTCCCTGACCAAGGCTCTCTGGAGCTGTGTCCTTTTGGTTGCACATAGAGCTCTCATGCCTGCATGAAATACATTTAGGGATAGATTTTTCTGTCTGATTTACTACCTGCAAGCTGCTGTTTGTCTTGTGACATTAGCTCCTGTGACTGAATAAGCTACCCTTTAATGATTTTTTTGACAAGCAGGAATAACACATTCCAAACATTTTTCACAAAAGGTAAAAAGTTCTTGTTCTGTTAGCAAATGAAGAAAATTGAAGATCTGTAGAAATGCTGGGTGTTTTGTTTAATCAGAAGCTCTATAATCCCTATAAAATTAATAGGGTGTAGAAGCAGTCATGGTAGCTAAGTTCCTAATTATGATTGCCTTTAAATCGTCAAATCTCAGGTATCTCATTACTCCTGCTTAAGGAACTGAATTACTCTAGAGACCTGAAATGGGAAGGTTTACAAAATTGTTCTGTAGTGTCTTATTTGTGTTTTATTTATAATAGTTCACAAGGAAGCTCCCATTTCAATTCGCATCTCCAAAATGGGTATGCATGTATTTCTGTGTACATCACTCTGTACTGTTTATTACTATGTGCTGAGAAGAATGGCTTTTTTGGGTTCATTAGAAGTTTTACTTAGTATGTAGTACATGTACATACCATCCATTACTCTGTTGTTTTGAGATAAACAGAAGTCTGGCAAGCATGCGTTATGGGTGTTTGATTGGGAGAAATGCTGAATTTTGATTTGCATTTTATTTGAAATACAGCGACAACTTTTTTTTTCCCCTCCCAGAAATTGATTGATACATTCCATATGCAAAAATACCTGAGATTTTTGTCAAAGCACATGCATATGTGTGTATATTTATGATACTGGGAAAGGCAAATGACAGCTTACACCACTTGCAAGGTTAAGATAGGTGAGAAAATAAACTAGAAATTGTCTTATATTAATGTGTGAAAACTGCAATCTGAAATCCCTTTTGGAATTACCAAATTGCAGATAAGAGTGTCTAGGAGACCCTTCAATTTGTGTCTGTCTCAATAAAGCCAATAAGAATCAATAAGGAGAGAGAGACACATGTCTCTATATATGTGAAATCACATATAATGAAAGCTAGTGACTACTCAGGAACAGCCTGCATTAAAAGAAACATTTAGAAAAGCAGAATAAGTGAATGAGAGTCACAGATAAAGAGCAGGAATTGAGCATACACCAAAAACTCCACCGACAAAAACTTGCAGTAGCGGTGCTAGATGAGAAACACCGATGCTCCTTTTTCATCATTTCACCCTGCACAGAGAATGCCGGGGCAGAATTCCCACTGACAGCGAAATGCACTGCAGCCCTTGCCATCTGGCACAGGAGTCCATCAGGGTTCAGCAGCGAGAGCAGGGAGAAACCCATGAGAAACTATTTTATCCAATACTATGTTGAGCAAATGGGAACCACTATGAGAGGTGAGGTGACTGCCAGGATGACCAAGAGGAGGAAAGATGGGGAAGGCCACAGCAACCTATGGAAGTAGGCGAGAGACAGGCACCCTACTGAGTGGTCTAGCCACCATGTGTGCACATGTGTATAACCACTCATGGGTGTCTTTTTCTTTTCCATCTTCAGGAAGAGGCAGCCAGAGTTCACGCCCACCAGCCAGTGTCCGTCGGCACATGTGCAGCTTTGAAAAATCCCACACTGCAGTGAATGTGTAAGAGAAGCTGCATGACAAAGAGTGGTTTTACCCCTTGCTTTCTCTTTCTCATTGGTTTATTATGTCTAATGATGGGACAAATGTGGTGCATGCCATTAAAGATGGGAAATTTGCTATGTTCCCTGTTTCACACAATGCCTTAATTTGATTGTCCAGATCTGATGAGGATTTTGGACAATTTTTTGCAGCCTGAATTTTCTTTTTAAAGCCTTTGCTTTCATTTGGAAATGCCTACAACTTTGAAAATATATCTTTTTTTTCTGCTAATTTTATCCTCTTTTCCCTTTTACCCCACTTCTATTTTTTTCTTTTTTTTTTTCACAGTTTTGCATGGAGATGATATTATCCTGAGTGCTATAAGCAACAACCTAGTGGCTGTCCCATGACAAGACACATTTGCTGTGCACAGCTATTGCTAATTGCGCTTGTTAGTGAACTGCTGCCGCAGAGCCAGCAGAGGGAACAGAGAAAATGCTGCTTTAGTGCTGAGATTCACAGGACAGGGAAATCACAAGCAGGCACATGTAAATGAAAACTGCAGAATCTGACCTAGAGAAAAACAGTTGTCCTAAATGATCTTTAAGTAACCAAATAATTTTTTGCTAATATGTACTTGTATATACAAGACATTCCAAATCTGAAATATTCCCCACTTGGTGAACAATAGCAAAATTCAACTGCTCAGAAAAAAAAAACACAAACCACAACAGTCACCCACCCTAAGTAAACACAAGCCCAGCAAAGAAAATACACTAGCTGTTGCAAAAAAGGAAAGACTCCTCCTCATCTCTTCCAGGACAGATTTAAGCTCTTTTCTATCTGAGAAATTACAGATGCGAAGCAACCTTTTCCCTGCCCCAGGGAAGGTTGTGCAGTGACTAGGTGTAAATCTGCATCTGATACATTACATAGCATTTTGAGCAATATCATATTTGTACAGCTGGAGCAGCTGTTTATTCTCTCTAATCAGTGATACGTTCTCGCCCTAGATAGGCTTTTGACAGTCTATGCTATTTGCAGACTGAGAGCAATAATGTTAATTCATTCTGCCCTCTGGTTTGCCTTTTAGAAGAAATATATATTTGATGCAGTAGCGATGCTTTTGCATGGTCTGGGCAGTAACTGTATTTGCTCCTAAGAAAGTCAAATTTACAAAGCCAATATAAAGAGCAGAACAAATGTTTTGTTATTAACTTCCAGTGCAACAACAATGTGCCCTTCTTTTCTGATATAGAACAAGCGCTACAATTTCCCAGGGCACAGGCTGCCAATTGTTTGCCCGGAAAGATGGATTGTGAAATGGAAGTCCAACACACACCTGCCATTAGGAGGCAAAGAAAGGAGAATTCCACAACAGATACTATTCAGAAAGCAGGGAGATGAGCTGTAGAAATCCTGAGCACAGGGAAGACAGAAATTCCTGCTCTTTGCATGACCACACTTGGGATTTTTTTTTTTTAAGTTTGGAAGGAAAAAAAAAATCCTCATCCATAAGAATGCCTGAGAAACACCTCAACTGGGTCTCAACCCAATGGATGTGGCTTTGAATGCTTGTGGTAGATGAACAGGTAAGAAAGGCTCTAAAAGGCAGCTGAGCCAGACCTGTTAATTCAGACCTGCTGAGCATGAAGCTTGCTATTTTGGCACATTGCTCCCTTCTCTGCCCTCTCCATCCTGCTAAGGCTTGTGCTTTTCATGGACCATCAGTGCCACACTGCAGCCAAGGGGACAGGCACATCCTCCATCAGCAACCTCATGCCATAAAATTTCTGTGGTTGCCAGCCCAGGATGAGCAGTGCAAGGCATGTGTCTGTCATGCCCTTGGATGCCCATCACCACCACATGGCCTCATATACCAGTTCATCAAGATTGAAGCAATTAGCAAGTCTTGGTGTTCACAGGGAAGCCCTATTTTGCTATCCCAACCTGCTAGAAATCACTACTGGTGTTAAGAGTGTACCTTGCTTTCCAGTTATAAAAAAGTAGATATAGCAACATGAAACACTTTTGTGTTTTGCTGTGCACCATAGTTGGAGTTGGTTGTTCTTCTAAGAGCAATCTCCATTCCTCATATCTTCCTGGAGAAATCAAGAAATGCATAACAATGAAAATGGAATAATGAAAACTGATAATCACGTGAAGAAACTCAGAAATATCATGTTTGAATTTCAGGACTCTTTTTTTCCAAATTTGTCCCATCACTATCATGGAAACCTCCAGACACACCCAGAAAACCCACTAGCCTTACTGGCTGGGTAAGCTATTACAGCATGCTAGGAAGCGTTCTATATTGCAGGTGAGGTGCTTCATGACTAAACCTCTTGTGGCAACTGAGTGAAGTTTGCTTTCAAAAGGCAGGCATTGGCAGCATGTTAGGGCAGGTCTGATGGCTCTTTTGAGTGCTGTTTAAACTGAGACAATCATTCTTGAATATATCAAAGTCTGAGAAGCTAAAACAGGAGAAAGACTTCACTGATTGCTATCTCTGGAAAAGTGCTTGGGCTGCACTCGTTCTTTCAACAAGTATCCAGAACAACAGGCTTTCACCTTAAGGTTCCTAAGGGAACAGTCAATACAGTGATTGACTAGAATATATTCCTTATTTTAAGTACATTTTTCCCCTTTTGTGATTTTACCTAGGGCTTTCAGTTGTGTATTTACATACAGTATGAAATACTTACCATGCTTAGTATTAATGCCTTTCAGAAGTTTACTTTTTTTATGGTAAATTCCATCAGATTAAATATATTTTGCTATTACACCTTCCCCTCCTATACTCTCTTCTTTGTCTCCTGATGTTTTTTTCTTGCTGTTGTTCTTTATACAGCTTCCAGTTTGTCAATATCTTTCTGGTAATATGGCATTCCAAACACTTTTGCATCAAAATCATAAAGGGATTACAGAAAGCAAAAACTAATTTCTCATTATCTTAATAACCATTAAACTACATTTACAGGAAAAACATTCTAATATGTGTGCTAAGGCATGGTGCTTTTGAGTACAGAATACAAAATCCATGGGGTATTTTTGTGCTTTATCATATTAAAAATGCATTAATTAGTGTTTCTTAATCAACAGCGGCTCTCAAGCTTCTCCAACAATATTAAATATTTTGCTACATGTTTCTAATCTTTGCAATTTTTTTCAGTGTTGCAGATTATTTTGCCTTAGTTCTACCTACCTGAAATATTCATAAATTAATTTTGTTCTATCATTTTCTTCCCATGTTCCTAAGCTTTAGAGGTTCCTTTGCTCAGCACACTGCAATATTCAGGTTGGACTGACTATGTTCCTTTTCAAACCTGTCTGAAAAAATGTTTGAGTTCAGGTATTGTCATTGACTGCACTGTCATACCCATTTATTGGAATGTGCTGCATGAGGCAATAGCTCCAGATAATGCAGATTGGCTTCTCCATTGACATCAAAGTATCTATAATGATCTGCACTGCATTTTTTTTCTGTACACTAGCTTTATAATCCTCAAAAAGAAACAAGGGTAATCCAGTTAAATATTCTCATTCTGAAGATTTTCCAGTTGTAACTTATCATTAACAACAAAATAAACAGTTCCATTCTTTTTCCCTTGTAAAAGTATTGTTTTAATTTCAATTTAATTCACAGGTTTCTCATCTTAATTTCTTGAACAGCAGCAGAATTTGCCTACTATTCAGGAAAGAAAAAAAACCCACAAAAGTTAATTATCCTGAACTTTGTGTTATCTATTAGAATAAGTCACTTTGTCCAAGCAACACATTACAAATGTCATGTTAAAGTTATGCTAGTAATTATTAGTATTCAGTCATCTATACATTTAAGTGGTATAATACTCCCATACCTTTGCTGAGCCAGGTAAGTATGATCTGTGATTGATACATACTGAAATTGTCACACTTACAATATGTCGTAGCAATATATTCAGTGATATAAAAGTGATATAGACTTTATACATAATTGTTTTGCTCACCAGTAAGTCAGTTTATTTCAGGACAGTTGGTTATACCTGACCTGCTGGACGTGGGAGTGCTCTCCTGTTTTGGGACCATGCACCAGCCTGGGAGCAGTCCAGCTCCATGTCAGTGTGGGCACGAAGCCTCTGCCACCAGCCCTGGCTCTGCTTCCCCACAAACAACTACTGGAGCAGAGAGCCCGGGGGAGCTCTGAAGTCCAGCCTAGGGGTCTGACCTGGTCCTTAGGGCTCCTGTGAACCAGAAGCAGGTCACAATGTCCCTCAAACATAGCTACTACACCCGCTTTACTACTCCTATTTCAATTGTAAAAGAAACCAACAGTGCATTATCAATAGGATCATGCATATTACAAAGCCTGTGTGTGTCTGAGATCAAAGTAAAGTTACGCTTTTGCTGTATAATAGCTAATGAAAGAAATAATTGGATAAGAAGATATATTTGAGTAAGCCCTTGGCAAGGCAGAGGGTGAGAACAGGCAGTTCTTGGCTTGTGCTCTCTCACACTAACCCTAATATCTTCAGGCTGTGTGCCTCTGTGATGCTATCTCATGTTTTCCTGTATTCAGAGCCTACCTGCTCTTAGTGTAACAGTTGCCATGATGCATTTAAAGCAGCCATCCAGTTTATACAGAACAAGATATCCCATGTGCAAGGGAAGGGAAGGAGGGAGGAGTAAGAAGTTAGTTCAGTCATTTAAATTTTCAAAAACTCTGGTGGGAGGTTCAGCTTTAATTAAACAGTACCACAGCGACAACAGGAGTCACACTCTGGAAAGTGTTGCAACATCCTCTTATCAGTGAGAAGGGGATTGCACTGTAAATGAACTAAAACTGAAATCATGAGTGTTTTTTTTCCCTTTAGGTGATAGTAAATGTGGCTTACTGGTCAAAACCCTGAGCACACACTTTAATGCAGCTGTGGTAGATGATGGCTCCCTCACTCCTGGGTGATCCACAGGGAGGTTAATGCTGGGTTAGAAAAGCAGACAAATCCCTGGGAGCAATGCTGCAAATAATTGCACTTGCAAGAACATGCTAACCCAAGCAGCTTGCTCATTTACTGAACGGTAGAGATGCCGAGTGCAGCTTGCTGAATAGCCCTGAGAAAATGGTCCCATTCAGCACATGGAGACACTACTATGCTAGGTTTAAACCAGTTTATGCCCTTAATCAAATTTGGTAGCTCTGATGAAGTGCATACAATAATGCAAGAGATCTTGAAGACATCAGTGAAGCATTTGGAGTGCACTGGAGCACAGGCAGTAGCCTTGAGATTTAAACTGGTTAGCCTGGCTCCTGGGAACTAGGGCAAAGCTTCGTTCAGGCAAATGACTGCTGCTTATGTGCCTGCAAAGGTGACAGAAAGCTTGTTGATGGTTAACTGCCCTGCTTTAGGCAGGACAGGCTGCTTCTCTGCTGGCTTTCCTAGCCTGGGACCCATGAGAAAAAATGCTGTTTGGGCTGAGAAAGGCTTTGCAGCGTGCAAGGCTTTTGGACAGGCTGCTTCTTTTGCCCTACTATCCTTCCTTTTAAACTAGAAGAGCTCTTTGAAAAGCGCTTTTTCTGACAGCTTCTCCAGGGACAAGCACCTTGTTGCCTAGACAATGAGCTCTTTTCCCAATCTGTTCTTCTCTAAAATTAACCTAATCAAAGCCCCCTGTAAGTATTGTACTGCTAAAGCATTTCACATGATGTTATTTACAGGTTGCTATGTGTAAAACAATCTGAGCAAAAGAGACGTGGGTTCAGGCACACAGGCCTGAAAATTCACTTAATTCAGGCCTGAAAATTCACTTAATTCTCTGCATTCTGGGTCTCAGACCACAGCTTCACTAGTCAGAAATAATCAGGACCAGAGCTACAGGGGCAGTACTTTGATAACCTTAGTCCACTGGTTCATATCTTCACTTAAAGTCTTTCTTCA
This sequence comes from Nothura maculosa, assembly GCA_032353885.1. Lineage (NCBI taxonomy): Eukaryota > Metazoa > Chordata > Aves > Tinamiformes > Tinamidae > Nothura > Nothura maculosa. The sequence goes on along the minus strand of JAUBOD010000247.1, from coordinate 164,125 downwards.
AGTAATTGTTAAGGCCTGAAGTTCTTTACTGGGTTATTTAGTGTCTGTAATCATCAGTCTTATGCAGAGAGTATGCTGTAAAGGTTGATGCATGTGTTAAAGACAACACCTATAATTAGCGAAGAAGAGAAGTGACAGACAGACCTGCACAGGGACCTCAAATAACTAAGAGAATCCCACAGAAGAACTATACTGTTACTTATTTCTCCCAGATATGAAAAGCCTAGAAAAAGTAGTTGTGAAAGCTGAAAAATTTCAGCTAATATCAATGCACTTCCTTACCTACAAAACACAAGAAAGTCCATTTTTTTATATGTTGATAAGATATCCAGGAAGACATCTGAATATTTGAGCTAGATGCAAGGATATGAAGAAGTTAAACTCCAGGAGTTACATTGGGTAGATTTTGCTATAAACCTTAAGTTTCCTTGTGACTCTAAGGAGTTGTCTTCAAAGTTTTAAAGCAAGACACTGAGCTCAATCCTATCTAAGCATGCCTGCATTTTCTTGGCTGGATCTACCTGCCTGAAAAGAGCTGTGGAGCTACAGCAGTGTAATTCAGGGGTGAAGGGCCATCAATGAGAGCAATATCCTCATCATCAGTTTATGAACTCCACAAAAGGATCCTGCTGGTGGTGGAACAGTTGAATTAAACCAGAGCTCCCTGCACTGAGATCTATGCTGCAGTCTGTGTTGACGGATCATACACTAGGCAAAAGAGACATTTCTTCTTCATAGCTGGCTTTGATTATAAAACCAGCATCCTACACTTTCATTCACTTCTTGACAAAAGACAATAAGGGAAGGAGGAAGTCTTGGGGTCAAATCACGGATCATCTGTAATGTCTTTTTTTGTGAAAAGTTTCAGAGTATCATTTTGCCTCACTTGATTCCCCAGGTGAAATTAAGACCATCCTTTTAAAACCCATACTCACTGCCAGAGGAATGTCACACTGCCCCTTCAAGCACTGATCACCTGCTCTTCTTCATTAGTTTTCTTAGTAAAGAAGGAACTTCATTAGTTTCATTCATTCTTAGGAAGAAAGAACTTCATTAGTTTTCTAGGAGTAGAATTTGCATCATTTCTGAGCAGTCAGCATAAAGTCTAAATCCTGTAGAAAGCTGCATAAAAAAAAAACAGGGAGGAAGTTAGAGGAGCCGAATAAATACACAGTGGACATGAAATGAGTAACTTTTTTATTGGTAAGATCAATAGAAGACAAGTCAGTCTTATCTCCCTGTCAAGCAGAAGAGCATTGTGTTTACATTAGCCCAACTGTGATCTGATTTGATGCTTTCTCCTGCCTTTGTGTGGAAAAAAAATCCCTCCTCCCATTTCAACAGGCTGATTATTCTGATTTTTGCCTTTCCCATCGATTCTTCCTTCACAAAGAATGATGCTCACCTATCAAATGGTGGCCAGGCCCCCCCAGGAGAGGCCCTGTGGCTCAAAACATGAAGCAAACAGTTCTGGGAGCATTAAGCCCTGGCAGGCAGAGGAGAGGCACTCTGGCAGCACCGGCTTTCCTCCTGGAGCACCTCAGGAACAGGAGGATCTGGAATGAGCGGTTTGCTTACAGTTGGATATTGTGGTCTCAGTGTAACTGGAACGGAGTGCAGCTGCTGGTTTAGGCTCGCTTAAGCACATGATGGAGCATGCTATGGAAGAAGGGAGTCCAAAAAAGAAGATCTTCAGAGTGAGGGGCAGGATAACAAACAGAAGAAGGGGAAGTTTTATCCAAAAAAGAGGTAGTCAGCTCCTTAGAATAGCAGTGTTTGCTTGTGATGCAAAATGCAAAATCTTGGGAAAAAAATGAGACAAGGAGTAAACAGATGGTGTGAGGAGGTTTTCCTTCATTCAAAAGTGGGATAATGCACCAGAGCTAGATACAAAGAAGTGTTGCTGAAGAGGACTTAGCACAATAAACAGCAGGTAATCATCGTGGGCTTTTTTCAGAAAAGCCTTTTGCAGTGTTTGTAAGCTATAGCATCAGCAAAATACAGTGTGAAAGCACTTGACTTATGTTAATGTCTACAAGCAGAGACTTGTTTTGAGTTGCAAGGAGACAAAACACATTTCTATGTGAAGAGTTTGTAAATCTTGCTATGCTAAAATGTGACTTTAAAAAATCTTTTACTTCCAATGCTTACATTCATTTACTTATCTTTATAAAACTTCAAAAAAGTCATATCACAGATAATTCTGATCAAAATTGGAATGCTTCTAAACCTTCGTTTTTATCTTCTCATTGATCAATGTAATATAGAGGTTTCTTTCTTCAGCAAGAACTTTTTTCTCCCCAAGGTGAAAGCTCTAAATCCAAATAGCTCCAGATCCTGCTCCTTTGGAGAGTCACGCATCTTTTAGACTGGCCTTCTTTTGTGGGCCACTTCTCATAGATGCTGTGCAGCACTGGAGGTGACCTTCACAGCTTGGATACATCTCAGCTTCTTTTTTTCTTTCCTCCAGGAATACTTATTGCTCAGCAGAAAAGTGCCTATGTTTATTTCTTTCCCTCTCTTTCCAAATTTACAAGACTATCTAAATTGTACCAGTTTCTCCAAGCTTTCAAAGTTGGCCACTAACTTTAAAAAGTCAACAGGAAATTATTGTTGACTTTATAAAAAGTCAACAGGAAATTATTTATTTCCTGAAAATGAGGAGGGCTGGAGTTCAATCAGGAAAAGCAAACTATGCAGATACCAGAGACTGCATGCAAGGCAAGTGATCTCCCTTGGTGTGTGCAATACTGACAGGCAGCACAACCATGCCGACATCCCACCCATCTTGCCTCCCACCTGCACCACAATCACAGAACTCAAAATTTAGTCCTTTGCTACCTTTTGCCCCCTGAAGGATGAAACCCTGAGATAAGGCTGCTTTGTGTAGGTAATCTCAAAATTTCTCTCTGGTTTTGGTTTCTACTCAGATGATATATTTATAATTTGTGAATGATATCTGCTGGCTTGACCTACAATTAAACAACTGTTTGGTCCTCTTACCTGGCATTCAGCTCTCTGCCCTACCTGCTGTGAGGGGAACCTGTGCTGCTTCCTGCAAAAGTGCAAGGAAAGTAAAACAAAAAAGCAACAACAAACATAGTTTGTTCCTGAGATACAGTCTTAAACCTCAGGTTCTCACTCAACCAAACACCCTGGCATTTCAAAGGGAGCTAAACCACATGAGGAGTTGGAGGGTTCGACTCACCATGGTCATGTTGCTGCTTGTTCCTCCACCCACACAAACCAACTGTGTTAAGTCCCAGGATTTTCTCCTTGTTTGTAAATAACACTTGCTTGGGAAGAGTTGCATTTGATCTGCCCTGACTGCACAGCGAGGAGTCTCTACAGCAAACGAAGCTCAGGGGATCGGAATGTTCTCTGTAGCCTTAGTTGTGCATGTGAAAGCAAGAGGTGGCCAACAGACTGAATGAGCAGCCAGAGGAGCTCAATGTACTTTGCCTCCTACTTGAAGGAGGCCCTTGGCCACTTTCTTTTCTGTAGTAGCTGATGTATTTCAAAGTACGATTGGGGGCCAGGGAATGACAAGGAAAGGGGGAGTCATTAACAGCTCCTCCTGCTACCCCAAGTGCCAAAAGCTAAGGCTGTGGGTTGTTTTTCTTCCAACAGTTTGGAAATATTTCCTATAAACTGTAAAACAGACTTAATTAAAGCTCTCCCTGCAACTTGTTTTCTTTTCCTCCCTCTGCAAATGTGAATGAACCTAGATACAAACCAAAATAGAGCCCTCAAAACACAGCCAACTTTCCTTGAATCCTTCCTGTGCATTGGGCTTTCTATAGCTGTGGGGTGGGCAACCAGGAGGATGAAAATGGTGGTTACTGCTGCCGTTAACAGATATTCTTGCTTCCCTCTGCAGTATTTCTCTCTGCTTCCTTCTGGGAGGACATGAAGAACTGGGGGTGGAGAGGGAGATGGTTAATGAAGCAAAGGAGCCAATATTTCTGTAGGCTTGTTTGTTATATTTCTCATGTGTGTGTAATGTAAATGCAAATAAACCCATCTTTATTTTATTCATAGTTCTAATGGAAAGTCTGTGTCATGGTCTGAACCAGGTGGAAGCGAAGTTCCCAAGGGACAACACATGTGGCACAGACTCTCAGTGCATGTGAAGAGCCAGGAGGCTGGGTGCAATCAGACCGCAGTGATCAAACCCCTCACTAAAAGCTTCCATGGCCAAGGCAAGAGCCTGACCTTTTCCGACATCAGCAGTAAGACTCTGTACAACGTGGTGGAAGAACAGGAGAGCGAGTCCATCCGCTTCACACAGCCCGGCAGCCCTTCCATGGTGGTGCACAGGCGGGTGGCCACGACGCCGCCGCTGCCGGCCATGGCGGAGGAGACCCACCTCTTCCTGCCCGAGCAGTCCCCCAAGAACCTGCCTCTGCAGCCGCGCTCCCTCATGGAGCAGCTGCAAGGAGTGGTCAACAAGTTTGCCCCCAGCATCCCTGACTTCAACAGCGCGCTCCCCTCGCCCGGCTCGGGCAACAGTGTGCGGCCCCCGTACCAGGAGCCGCCCGCACCGCCTCCCATCCCAGAGGTCTTCAGCCAGGAACCTGCATCCCCCCTGGCCGAGGACGCAGAGAGCGAGAAGCTGAAGCTCATCCAGGGCTACGTCTATGAGAAGAGCACAGAGGATGAGGAGGACGAGGATGAGCCAGCAACCAGCAAACTGACTTTGGAAGACTCTCCGGCACTGACGCCCCCGTCCCCTTTCCGGGATTCGGTGGCTTCGGGCAGCTCCGTGCCCAGCTCCCCTGTGTCAGAATCGGTGCTTTGCACCCCTCCAGACATGACCTATGCCTCTGTCATCCTGAGGGATTACAAGCAAAGCTCGTCCACCCTGTAGAGCAGGGATGTTTCCAAGATGGGACAAGGAGGACTTTGGCAGCTGCCCTTTGGGAGATCCTGGGGGGAAAAGTCTCCCAAGGGTGGGGGAGAGGGAGGAAGCAGGAAGTGAAGTGACATATGACAGAGCAAGAACTTCCTTTCTGAACTTAAAAAAAAAAAAAAGATCCATTCTGAGGGCTCAACATTCTCTAGCTGTTAAAAATATTGTACTTTGAGAAGACGATAAGAAAATGTAAAAAAGCACAAACCCAATAGACAATTTCTATAGCAAAAAATGAATAAACACACATAAAAAAAAAGTGACAGTCACACCCTCTCTTGGCAATGCTTGAAAAGGACTCTGGGAAGTGTGACCTCAGAGGAGTCATTAGCACATCTCGTGACTGTAATCTGTCTGCTGCAGAAGCAACAAATCCAGGCGCGAGGAAGGCAACTGTGGCAAGAAGAAATGGAGCTATTTGTATATGAGACATATATGCATAAATGATTTTTTTCTGGTTTCTATAGCTGATATAGTAATGTATATCTTTGGGGGAAGAGGCGCACATGAATGCATATGGCTCTTAAAGATTTTTGTCTAAATGATTCATTCTTCATATTAGACTGCTTTTGATGGTGGTAGTGGTGAAAGGTTGTCTTCTTTCGTGATAATTGTGAAGAAAGCCAGGATTATTATCAAGCTGACACTCGAGAGGTTATTGGGAAAACTCCTTTCTATAGTATTTGTGATGTGATAAGGACTTAAAAGAACACCCTTTTGTATAAGATTGCAAACCATGTGGCTAAACTGTTACACAACATTTACTGTAGCAGAACAATATTTATTGACTAACTTTTCATAATACAATATACCTGCCAT
>JAUBOD010000247.1:112055-149066 GCA_032353885.1 Nothura maculosa | reverse complement strand
GGTTGTAGAAACAAAGGCAGAGAAGCCATATCTGCTCCATGACTGCCCTCCCATGAGGTGCTTCATTCTGACATCTATTACATCACATTAAATTATGCAAAACAAAAGGTCTTACTGGTTTGGCTAGAGGAAGTGCTACCCTCTGTCCATCGCAGTTCTCCGTATTGTCCCTGATGGTGCAAGCTCAGACATTATCTGCCAGTTGGTGATTTTCCTTGATTCTGTACCACTGTCACTGTAGATTACAGACATAAAAAAATAAAATGCAAAAGAAAAGAAGTCCCATCCAGGCAACAAGACCACCTCTTGGCAAGAACAAGAGCTAGTTCCCACAAAGCAAGCATCACAACCATCAAATTTATTAGCCAACGGATAAAATCTATGTGCAGATCATACTCCCAATATTTTATGTTGAATGCAGCAAAAACTTAAGAGCAATTCCTAATGGGATATCAAGGAATGAGAAGCCTTTAGTGTTGTGCCAAGAATTTCTCCATTCTGCACTTTGGAGGGAGTTTGAAGTCTTTTTTGTTAAGCAGCTCCAAAATCCGCAGGGTGATTAATGTGAAATCACTGGAACAGAGGAATCATGGTCCAGCTCCTACTATGCAAAATACAGAATATAGTGACAAAAAGTTTTATTACTATTATTATTTAACATACTGCAAAAATAAGCTGTCTGTAGACCACTAGGTGTTCACTGAAGTAAACCACATCTCTTACATCAACTGTCAGACACTTGCACAGGAATAGGCATTTCCTGCATTATCCATGTGTACAACTTGGCACATAGAATTAAAAAGAGTGAGGATTCTCTGAAGCCCTTGGTAATGTTTTCTTTTCCGCTAAAAACAACTATATCTAAGGATGTTGTACACAAGCTCTCCAGCTTGCCTGACTGAGGCTGAACACCTGATATAATGAGCTAAAACTTGACACTAATCATCCAGTCAGGCCAGTTTTCTAACTCTTTTAAAGAGGTAGCTCTCCTACTGGCAACTCATACCTGTCATGAGTGGCTGATATGCATTTAAACAGGTTCAAACAAAGAAAAAATGCCTGGGAAATAAGGTTGTCTTTGATTTATATTTTTTATTCAGAGATTGAAGCTCTGAAGAAGCCATAAAGAGGTCATACTTTCTACTGAATCTTTTCCTAGAAAATGTCGCTCGATGCTGAGGGAAAAAGGGCACCTCAGGAGCACTTTTGCTTTGAAGAAAAAGCACAGTGGAATTAATTTCCTGTCAGTGTGGGAAGAGAGGTTTGCACTGAAACAGAGAGCCTATTTCTTATAAGCCAATACTAGCTGATAAAGATATTGTGGTTCAGTCTTCATCACTATGTCAATCATCTTCTTTCTTTCATATAGAAAAAGTAGTCACTTTTTCTTAAGAGGTACATGCCCACCTTCTAGTTGTCAGGAAGCAGCACTATTATTGGCAGATATTAGAGGTGGAGTCAGATGCAGAGAAACTCACTTGCTCATGCTTCTCACATGTTTCAGTTCTCAAGACAGATTTCAACCTCATGCTTATCTGCATTCTGTCTCACAAATACACTGAAGATGTTTAAAGCTCACCATGTGACATCTTACACAAATACCATATTCACATTTAAACCACTTACTGCAGAAGTGCTTTCTGCCTCTAAGATTTGAGCCATGATACAACCTGGTAAAAGACACGCTTTTTAAAGGCTGGATTTTGGAAAGCTTCCAACACTCCTCTCCTAGAGCTCTACAGAGTATAAAATGATCGTGAATTTAGTCTGTTTTTAATGTAACATGTTTGTGTGGGATGTAGCACTGTCCTCCCCATTTGGCAGGTGAGGAGGCTGACACATCATCTACTAACAGCAACATTTGCAAATATTTTCCTAAAGCTGAGCACTAAATTCTTATTTTGACATTTAAAGAAAAGAAATAGCCTATTTCAGTCCTCTTTTCCTCCTGAAGTTAATGGCAGTTTGGGATGTTAATCAGATTGCTGATCTGTATGTTGACCTTTTAATAGGTTTAAGTGCCTTTCTGACAGTTTCAAGCTGTTGCTCAAAGGAAAGGATCCTGTAACACAAGATGTAGCAGAAATAGGAATGATTCTCAATATTCTCTTTCTGTCTTGTAGATGAGTAATTGTCTGTTTTGATCTTAAACATTAAAAGCTGCACTAATGTAGCCTGAAATCATCTATCCTAAAATCATAGGACATGCTCAAAGTAAGACTGCTTATCCAACTAAAATTCTGGTATCTTTTCAGACATCCACTAGGAAAAAGTCTTCATTATGTCATTAAATAATTATTGACTTTTTAGAGAATGTCTCTCTTCCAGTGCAGGGGATAGAAGGCTGAAATAGTGAGTAGATTCTCAGTATTTTGTTGTTGTCCTTTGAACAAAGGTGAAGAAGCTCTTTACTAAGTTCTTCTCAAATTAATCAAAATAATTTAATTTCATAATTCTCCTGTAAGACATGAGGACACATATTTTATCCATGAAATTGATACAGAAACACTGTAAACTAATTTGGGGTACATGGATTGGCCAGCCTATTTCACCTGACATAATCTTATTATACATAAATTCATAAATAAAAGCACTGCTTTCAGTTACTTTGGTACCACAAATATATGTCCAAAGCTTGAAATCAGATGAAGGCTTTCAAGTTGCTGAAAGAGAAATTGAGAATTGTCAAATTGTTGGAAGATTGCAGTCCAGCCTGTTTAACTGTATTTTAAGCAACTGCAAGCAAAGTCTGCAGCAGCAAGCGCTGCAAAGCTTTAAAGCAGTGTCAAGGTAGCAGCCCTCAGTCACACATATAGCCATGGACTGTCAGCCAGATTCAGAAAAATACAGAGGTACCTTTGATTTTTTTTCCTGTTCAGAAGGATATTTCTTGCAGTTCTAAACCACTGTCAAGCAGTCTGTCTTGTTGAAAATCTAGATGCATCCATTATCTCTTGATATTTATTATCAGTGTGCTATTTAGACAAAAGAGAAGCTATTCATCTAGGAATAATTTGACAGTATAAATGGTGTTATTTGGGTTTGGGGCTTTTGTTGTCACTATTAATCAGAAAAAAACACATTTTTTCCTTATATTATAGTTCATTTAAGAAACGTGGCAACTTGGTTTGCTAGGCAGTGCTAATTTTGATATTCTGCCTCATTATAAGACCAGTTTTCTTCAGTTTTTCTGCAGTAGCTACTCATTGTATCGCTTGTTCAGTCATATATACAAGACATAAGTGATATAAAATATGCAACAAAGGCTGAAAATGATAACTTGTTCCCATAACTCCTGACATATAGGCAAGTACACATGAACATTTCATTTTTTATGGTTTTACTGTATGCATATGCAATGTGCCCCTGGTATTTTATTTGCTACTTTCTGCAAAAAGGATCACAAGGTACTGTGGGCAGCAGGGAGCCACAGCAAGGAGTCACAGGGACTTCCAGGTCTCTGGCATGTGTGTTTGTGGGGTGGGATGGGGGGAATAATTCCCAGCTTTCTGAGCTCACCAAAAAGTTCTAATATCTTAACTGATAATTCAAGTTTGTGAGGGTGTGATTACTTATCTAATGCAGATAGATATAGTGTGATATAATAGTCCCTAATGAATCATTTTCAAATGACAAATAATTAGTGTCACTAGCTCATTCTTTTCTCACATTCAAAATAAAATTCAGTGAGCTTCTCAGTGGCATGCAAAAACACTTCCCATCTGCAATCTGAAAAGCAAGAAAGTTCAAAAACCTTTTTCTTATGGTTAAATATGGGATAAATGATCTCCTGTGTTGAATTGGTTAAGACAGCGAAGGATCCAACTAAAGAAGAGAAAGGGGAGAATAGAAAGAAAAAGTGCTGTAAAATCTTAGAATGTGTCCTTACAACTTTACCCTTATAACTTTAGCAATCTATTTGAAATAGGGTACATTAAAATTAGGAATATTTAATATCTTAATTTTAATATTTCATCAGCTTAGAAATATTCTGATTTCCTCCTTGTCTACACATAAGATTTTTTAAAAATGTATATATCAACCAAGTATTCAACATCCAAAAATATTAGACATCTTATGTAATTAGCAAGAGCAGAGGCAAGCAGTATTGGAAATGGCATAGAAGTCTACTGGTAATAAGGAAAAAATTAAACTTGGGCTTACCCTTTTTGCCCAGATACAGCATTCTGTTTTCTTCTTCTCCTTGAAAAAAAGAAACTTTGTTCCATAAGCAGAGAACGTTGCACATTTCTGAATTCCATTAATTTATAATTCATTATTCCTGAAAAAAAATAGCAAGAGTGCTATTATTGGAGGGCAGAAGGAAGAAACTGTTATATAAACTTATTTTTACTGACGTATCAGAGCATGTCTGGGTCTACATGGTCACTGGGAGATACAGGTAAGTCACTGACTTTTAATAAATTTCATTAACAGGCTATCTATTGGGTGCTTCGGTCTCACAAACTCATTTAAACAGTTGTTCTTTTATTATCTTGCAATGTGGCATAGAAAGCCCAATTACCCATAAGGAGTCCTTGAACACAGTCTCTCCATAGGATGCCAAAGCTCACATGCAGTTGAACACCAGCCCTCTTTTCATCTGGAGTGCTTCACAAAGCACACTTGGTGATATGTAACTCAAAGCTGACAAGGCTGCCAGTATCCTTTTAAGAAAAAGAAAATGTCTGAGATGGAGAAAATGAAATATTTTCACAGTTCAAAAAGGAGAACTTCAAAAAGATTTCAGAAAGTAATATTTTGGCTGCACTCCAAAGCACTTCAGTGCTAACTGCCAAAGTATTACGTCTCCAGCAAGATAAGAATATCTGCACACACACACACACACACAAATATAAAAATGCATTTCTAAAAAGCCATTCAAATAATATTAAGTGATTCAAACTGGCACGAGCATGAAGACTGCACCCAAAATGGCAGTCCCTCAATAATGGTGTGGGTCTGCCCTTATGTCTGCAAACCACAGAAACTTTGCCAGCATGAGGACTCCATAAAATCCCAGCACAGCGCAGGAGACACCTCTTCCAGCAAGACACAGAACTGCTTTCCGACAGAATTAGGGCACTGTGTACCCTGTGGTACCTTATCTTGCACATTAGTAGGGAGATTACTGCTTTTCAGCTATTAGATTTGGTTAAATCTGGAAACTTGCTGTGAGTTTATTTATTAATTAATATTTTTTGTTAAGTATATTCTGAAGTCAACAGTTGCTTTCACTACTCTTCAGTGTCTTTTCAGTATTATTGAAAAGGGAATAAATACCATGAATATCCGATGAAGGGAAACTGTTCACAAGCTTGGATGATTCTCCAATACATGAATATGAAACTAAATAGCAAGTGTAAGTGTCATTGTGGAAACTAACTCAATATTTTCTTTGTCCAGGACACACAATTGTCCAGCTTTACAAGTTGGTGGGTGGTTGTGCCCATTAAGTTACACATCATCTCATTATTTATTAAATTACTGTCGTCTACTTCTATTAGCAATAAGAGGGATTTAATGAAGGAGAAAACCAGGAACTGACATGGCATTTTTTTCCTTCCAAGTAAGTATTTCATTAAAAGCACCATGCTATTCAGTTACTTTTAAGTTATGTGATGATTTAATAAAATTCTGAAATTGGTGGGGGCAGAGAGGAAGCCTGTGCTAATTAGCTAAATTCCTTGAATAGAATAACAGAAGAAATAAGAAAGAGCTGAATTCCATCATGTGATCTTTAATGTCAATATAACAATAATTCTTCTTGTAGGCGGGTACTATTAGTAGTCAACAAGATTCTGAATATTCAACAACAGGCAGTTATTCTGGACTGAGCTCTGATATTTGAGCTCTGCTCTGTAATTAAGCACACTAATTTGAAAGAAGCTGCTAGTAAGCAGCTAGCTGCTAGCTAGAAGTAAAACTAGCATTGCAAGATCACCACATTAGCAGATATGTTTCGTCAGAAGAGCACAATGGACGTTTCAACAGCTGCCTATGAATTGACAGCTGAAGGAAAGAGATGATTTTCCAGGGATTTTAAGATGCTTTTATTCCAGCAATTAAACTCATTCCAAATATTTGTGTAGATCTGCTGAGAAAAGGATTATAGGAAGATTATTGGAGGAAGTCTGTCAAGGATGGACAGGGGACTGAAAACAAAATAAAAATGTGATTTTAGCACATAACAGTTTCTTTTGGTAAAGGTTGGCCCAAGTTCTGTAATTAAAATTAATACAAAAAACAGCATAAGATGTCTACGATCTTATGTAAACATTTGGAAACTGGGATTTACAATGGCATTGTGAACAGTGCAGCAGCTAGGTTGGGAACATGGGGAGATGAATAGCTAATTTAGACTGAACATGGTGCTATTACAAAAATGACAGATGATCTTAGTGCTTTTGGAGATCAGCAGGGAAGTACTGAAACCTTCAGCAACTATCAGTAATATTTTCTAAATTTCCAGATTATCCAGTTAGATACTGAGGCATAGATTACATGTTGCATCTACAAGCTGCATAAGCACAGAGAAACACCTTTTAAATTCTGCTCTTAGCCTAAAAAAAAGAACTTTCAAAATATTGATATAATTTAGGGTAAATAATTCACAGACTCATTCAGCAAAGGAAAAAAAGCATTAGCATTCTGCTTCTTAATTCTAGGCTTAATAAAGGTGAGTGTACTTTAATTCTTTCCTCTAATTTAGACCACAACTCAAGCATTCAATTTTTTGATTCACCTGCTCCATTATTTCTGTATTCAGATTTGAGATTAAAAGAAAAGGGGGGAGAGAGAATCCAGAGAACAGTTTCTGACAGCTAATAGACAATTCATTTTGCAGAAGACTGAAAAAGGGCAAGTATCTCATAGGATTGGTAATAAAACACTGTTATTTGAATCTAAGCCATCAGAACCATTTGTACTTGCAATGTCAGTTCAATAGATTATAATAATTAATATGCAAAAGTCAGATCAAAATGCACAATTAACAGTGACATTTGAACTATCATTTGTATCATTAATATTCTTTGAATGACAATTACAAGTGTGAGCACAGAGATCCTAGAAAAACTCAAACTTCGCTACTATATCCTGCAGCATCAGGAATAGGGACTATTGGCATAACTATAGGACTATAAGGATGCCAAATGAACAGGACCTATTCTCTGTCCTCTAGGCTTATGGTAAAATCCTGCACTATCCAAAACAGTACTCATATTCAGTTTGCCTACAGAGACAGTCCCTGAGCCATGGGACTGTCCCTTGAGGCCACCCAGGAACTCCTTGGGAGATGGTCTGGAAGAAACAATATGCCCCAAATGGACTGTGATAATAACTGAACAGTACAGGCTGTACTAATTGTGCTTGGTTTGCTAAGACAGACACAGGTGGTTCATCTTTGGGAAGGGGGATGAGGGCAGAATGATCTGTGTCATCTTGGATAGTCCCATCGACCAAGGCTTGGCTCTGTCCTCACCTACTTCAACCCACAGAGCACAGGTACCAAAAGAAGCTTGACAAGGTGCCCAAACTTCAGGAAAAGCTTAGGAACTTAAAGGGAAAATTTCTTATCAGTGAGGGTGACAGAGCACTGGAACAGGTTGCCAAGAGGTTGTGGAGTCTCCTTCTCTGGAGATCTTCCAAACCCACGTGGAGGCAATCCTGTGCCACATGCTCTAGGTTTGTGCCGGGAGGTTGGACTAGATGACCTCCAGAGGTCCCTTCCAACTTTAAGGTTTCTATATTTCTATGAACTTGGCCCCAGCTAAGCTACTGAAATAAATGTCCTGTTATGAAAAAAAATGTATTTTTAGTAAAGAAAGGCAATTTGAAAATACTTCACTCACTAGATTCAATGATTGAAAATTATGCTTCTCTTAACAATCTAGCTTCATATTAAATGTTGTTGGAATGACATTTTCTTATTTTTTTTTCTCTTTTTCACAAGAAAATAAATTTAACAGACCAGCTCCTGGAGTTACTTATTCTTTGAAAATGATTGTTTTAAGACTGGCAAAATAAACAAATGCAAATATCTGCTGCAATGTACTGTACCAGGACCGTACGTGAGCAGTGGCAGGAAAGTGATACTCTCCAGTTTGCTGTGCATTTAGCACTATGCACAGAAAATTAATTCTGTTAAGTAACGGCCCTTCTTTAGAGGCTATATGACAATAATTATGAGCTGTAACAAAGACTCTGATGAAAGCTCATGGATCACAACATTAGCCCACAGTATTTGCTCTTATTATCTCATAGGCTGTGCAGATGGTGGTTGGCTTAGTATTTTTTTTAATGGTCCTAGTTCCAGGCACCATTTATGCCATATCTCATTTGTATGATTTTAGTTCAGAAAAATACATTTCACAACATTTCCAAGCTCAAGGGAAGGATATAGATACTGGCAGGCATCTGGAGTGAAAAACAGAACAAAAAAAAAGAAGACAACTGAAAGTGTTATAAATGATGCTTATTCAAGCTTATTCTTCTCTTTTTTGCACTTTTTGTCTTAATGGAGGTATTCATGTCAGTGCTCCTTCCCACTACTGAATCAATTCCTGTCAAGAGCAAAGTAAATTACTTTCTGAATCAGTCAAAATAGGTTGCTGGGCTCAATACTGAATGGATGCTACATAAGAAACAGACTAGTTGATGAGATAGTCTCTGCTGGCCTTGAAGCCTTTAAAACTTTTAATTTATGGACAATTTCCAAATGATCCTCGACTATGGCTCACCTTGTGATAACGAGCAATGTAGGAAATCTTGGCTGGAGGTCCTGTTCTGAATCAAGAGGATCTGGGACTATATTTTATTGCCCATAAGGACCTTACTCCCTGACAACTATACATCAGTGACAGCTTTCTGGTTTTGACCAGAAAAGCTATTCTAGGCTTAATGATTTTCTAATGAAAATTCCACCAAACCTGATATATTTCAGTGACTTCTTGCATTTTTGACTAGTAAGTTTCTAAGTAAAGCTCTTCTTTTAAAAATTTCTTACCTTCCATTCAGATTTAAATATTTTGATTTTCCAGTGTAAAGACTTATTTCCTAAGTTTCCTTTTATTTCTCTTCTAAATGTTCAATATACTCAAAACGAATTTTCTGATTTTTTTTACTGTTATTTTGCTGGAAAATATTTTGCAGTTTGTCCAGATAGCTGAGTTTGCAAATAATGTTATCTATGTTTCAGTTTCTCTTCTAAAAATGAGAACAACAATCATTCCTTCCAATCTTTTTTTTCTCCCTTTTGCTGTGTGAGGAGAGACTAATCCTCACTGTACTCGGGAATCATGCATGGTACAGTGAAATGCACGTCTTCATAGTGCTATGGGCTGTATAACTCAGTATGATTTGATTGGAACTAAATATCCTTCCCATATAATTAATAATTGCATGAATGATGAGAACTAAAAACTTGATCTGAAGCATGATTTTTCCAATAAGATGTTCTTTATATACTTAAAACTGAATAAGGTTTTTCATTTTATTCTTGTGGAGCAAGCATTCCAGTTTCAAAGCACTTCTTTCCACAAAATGATTCTTTCCACAGATAAAAATCCAGTTTCTTAGAGTAAATCATGCCTATCATCAGCTCTAGCAGTAAACACCTGACAAAAATAGAACAGCAATATTAAATAGAACTGGTATTCATATGCATATGATATTCGTCTAAGAGAGACATAAGTTTTGCCTGGCTTTGGATAAGTTTTACTCTCATACACAACATTCACCCAGGGATTACAACAACAGGGATTATATCCTGATCCTAACTTTGCTTTGGGTTTACTCTGTAATCTTTGGTAAGTCATCATAACTTTTTGCAGGCCCTGGCCTTCTCATGTAGAAGGAAAACAGCTGATAACATCTAGTTATCAGTAGTTGTGATGTCCTGTGTTTTTTGACTGCATTTGAGATCTACTTCTTCAAGATCTGTGTTGCTACGTCTTAGTGCCCGCAGACTAAAATTAATTTTCACAATTCTCAGTAAGATATGTGCAGTATGGTACAAAGTAACCCCATTAAGTATAAATGCAGTTGCTGGGTTACTCTGTTCATTCAGTGGATCAAAATGCCTATGTGAAACCTCTTGACGAGTTTGACTTGGTACACAATTTGTCTCTTTGGGCAAGATCCAAATTCCAATGTCAATATGGACATGATCCAAAACCTATTCAGCTCAATGCTCAGGGTAAAGACTCACTGCATAAATTTCAGGTAATGCTATATGTCTTAGCCTAACCCTTTCAACCCTTCCCCTCTTTCAGACAATTTCATCGTCATTTATCCTTCACTTTTTGCCACATCTTCGCTCTCTCCTTTTACTTACAAGTACCTGTGGCAAGATGCATCTTAACTCTCTTCAAAAATACTTTTGCTGTATTCTGAGTCCAGGAACTCTCTCATATCTAACTTGGATTGTTTAAGAATAAAGAATAAAGAGAATAAAATAATTATTCTCACAATGAGTGATATGAAATTCTCTTCACAAAGTGTAACACAGCCAAGAAGATGGTGATATGCAGTTTAACTAGATCGCTGATTCTCATCTTTGTGTAGGTCAGCCTCACAAAGGAAGCCTTCACAAAAAACCATATTGCATCCAGTTCCTGTGTCATTCCCCCACCTGTTAACTAGGGCTCAAGTGCGGTCTCCTCAAGGATGTGCAGGGAAGGGACAGCTGAGCTGCCCATGCATGCAGTTTGTAACTTGTGAGTGGAGTGACAAGAAGCACATACCTTATGTACAGAATTTCCACTGCTATAACTGATTTATGTTGTGGGAAGTCAGATCATAAGAAGTGGATATTAGTATGCGAGAGAGAACTGGGGTAATACTATACATAAAGATAATCATAACCTTGCCTTGCTCTGAATTGACATTCAGACAGAAAAGCCTTATCAGAACAGATGGCTTGATGTACACAAATAATATTTTTTGCATATGTTTTGAGACATGACAGTCCTTATTGTTTCATGTACACAGATTTTGATGGGAGAAGAAATAATGGAAGCTCTGAATTATGAACAAGGCTTTATCTGCAAAGCCCCTGAATGTAAACTTAAGTTCCCATCTACTCCAATCTAGGAGTAGATTTCCCACTGATCTCATCACATCAGCTACACAAACATAAGCATAACAAAAACCTAAGTATAAGTGAACCTGACAAAGGTTCTCTGCCTTCTCTACCTCTGCCATGGGGGTTTGGTTGCATAGTGTTATCTAGTAAAATGACATAAAATACTGCAACGCCAGCCAACACTGCTATCTATCCAATACAGCTCACACTAGACCTCTGTCTGTAGCAGCAGAGTCCAATCTGGATTGAATTCATGAAGTAGTAATGAATTGGTTTTACTGTTACTGGTCATAAAAGCTGAACCTTCCTGCTATCTGGAGATCTTGTGTCTTTTTATGTAGACTGAAATACTCTTCTGTGTACGTTGTCAATGAGGAGGAAAAAGAAACTGAACTATGGACTCAAAGTATCTCAAAATAGTCTAGAAAATAAAAAAAATGTTCATATTATATTCAGGAGAATGGGAGAGATGGGAGAAAGAATCATAGACACATAAACACAGCCAGAATGTCATTAATATTATATTTGTATTTTGCATGAGAAATGCAAAGGGATTTTTTTTCACAGAAAAAATGTAACCATGGTTTGAATGTAACAACACAGAAATGTAACTGTAGCTTGAATGAAAATATATTTGAATTATATACATTTCACAAGAATTAGGCACATGTATGCTCCCATTTGTCTTAGAATTTGAAATATTATCACTGTCTGGCAGCTCTAACTTAAAATATATTTAATTAACAGTATTATGTCTCTGTTCATCTGCTCCTGATTACAATCTTACCATTGGAAGTCTGCACATAAATTTTGACACATTTTTGAGCAGGTAATGAAATGACCGTACACAGTAACAATATGATAATTAGATATAGTAGCATTGTTTCACTCTTCTCTAGGTTAGGTACTACTAAGAAGATGTCACATGACAAGAGAGAACTGGGATATTATGAATGAAAATAATCCAACCTGGTCTTGCTGTGAATTTATGTAAGGATGAAAGAAAAGGTTATCAGAAGAAGAGCCCTGATCAATATAAACAACGATTTTGCCCATGCAGTTAAACATGATGTCCTTATTGTTCCACTTTCATTGTGTTTTGTGTAAAAATTGGTATAAGCAGTTTAAAATTATGAACACTCTTTAGAATGGGAGGAGTAGTTCATTGATTCAGACAACTACAGCTACATCTCTTTACAAGTAAAATGGGGAAACGTGACTAGTTTACAGAGAAGAATTGGAATTAGAGGAAGATTCACACTTTTGCAGACTTGCTCAACCTAACAAGGCTCATTTTACTGAGATCATTATTAAATAGAAATAAGTCCCGGCAGTCTTGTTTTAATTTAAGAGTGACAAAGTAGAGAAACAGGGTATACATGCAAAAGCTTGCAGAGAATAAATGAATGACTACATACAGAAATGAAACCCTCTGGTGTGAAGTTTCATAGTCTGCTCAGTCTGCTCATTACATTTCACAGTAATCCTAAAACTCAAGAAAATAATTGTCAAGTGGGTAAGAGCATATGAAGAAAGAAAGATCTGTCATCCAAAAGAGAAGACAATCCTAGTCCTGCTAGGGATTCCTAGAAGGAAAGAGAGAAAAAAAGAAAAGACAATCACAGGGTTTATTCATTAGCTACAGACTGTATTTGTTTCAGTGCAAATAAGCAGAGCTGTGATGAAACAGAAACCTATCAGCAAGTCACGCTGTGTGCAAATGATTTTAAATGGTTCTGTGCCTATTCTGTGCCTATTATTGTATAAACCCTCTTCAAATGACATGCTGCTAAATTCTTTGGGAATGTTTCTGCTTTAGTATCCCTTTAATATCATATGCATGAGCCATTCACATGAGTGAATGAGTTCTTACCCATTTGCCAAATACAAAACTAAATAAAATGGATCAATAGACATGGCTTAATTGTCATTATATATCACTATCATTATATGCACTATACAATATAATCGCTGTATAATACTGCTTGAATTTTCCATTGGCATAATTGTTTAAATTGAAAATTTTGTAGTATAGAGTAGTCTTCCTTGGTTGTCTTCTATATGCAGAAATACAATGTGAGTAATTACCAGTTGCGATGGCTGTAGTTGTCCCTTTTAATGTGGAGTATTTCTTCACTGGGATTCTGCAGGCATCACTTAAAGAGATTTAAAGCTTAATTATATGCAATATACTACAATCTGTAGATACAGTCTTTGTCCATGGGCTCTAAGAACTGAAAAAACGATTTAAGAATTTCATGTTTGAAACATTTAAAATACTATGACATATACCAGTAGCTCAATGCTAATGGTTCTCATAGCTGCTCAGAATTCTCATAATGTGAGGAATGGAAAATTGAAAACATAGATGTGATAAAGTGATAGCTTAAAAAAGGGCAGAGATAGTGAATTCTCCTCCAAGCCTGAAACAATTAACTTAAAATCAACCTAAACATTTCTAGCAATGCTATTGATTCCTTGCATGGCCTCCAGAGATGGGTTTGGTTCTCCTTCCAAGGACATTAAATGAAGGTAATTAAATGCATTTCACCTCATAGTAGAGATATAATCATTAATTTTTATGATTCACTTGGGCACTATTGTGATGAATGCTCTAGAAAGTATCATGAGGAAAGGAGTAATTCTTAATTCATGATATGATGTAACTACTATTTAAGTAATGAGGACAAAAATACTGAATAGATGTTGCGTTCTGCAAGCATACCACACTATGTTGAATGAAGCTGGTAATGGGTGCATGGAAAAAAAAAGGATATGGTGACGTTAATAAGTTTTATATCATAATGAACATGCATAGTGCCAAATGAAGGCTACATGGCCGGGCTCAGTTCATGTATTTCATAACTTTGTACACTTGGCTTTTCAAAATGAATATTGTTTCGTAATGCAGATATTTTGGTGGATCTCCTGTGTAATATGTAAAATTGTATTGTACAAAAAAAAAGTCCTCTTAAAAAGAGAGCCAGAAGTCACCCCAACTGATTATAACCTACATCATGTGGAACTGGCGCTACTTTCTGGCATATTAAATAGAGAAGCCAAGAGATTATGTAAATCTCTTGCAAAGAACACTGGGAAAACATTTACCATCTTTCAAATTCCTAGAGAGTTCCCAAAATACTAATCTTAAATTCTTTGGGGTGTTCTCATTTTTTTATTATGAGATGACCTTTCTCATCATCTAGTTCTGGAGACCAGTTAATTTAAAGAAAAAAATCTATCAAGAAAAAAAAAAGAATTAGGGCCTTTCAGATATTAGCTATGGGTATATGTACAGCTTTTTTTAAATCTTGCAACTACCTTCTAGAAGATATTGTGAGTGCTAAGCACAGTTTTTCAATTGCCAAATCTTCTGTCTAGAATCAACTCTTAATCTCTTTATTCTGTATTATGTTTATGTATTGTATTCTGTTTTATGTTTTCTATATTAGAGGGTTTAGAAATGTTTAGGCAATGAGCTCTCCATAGATTATTTACCAGGTTCAAGGAAGTTTAATGCTGCAGTTTAGGCAGTCAGACACTTTCTATTGCTAAAAAATGGTGAAGATAGGCAGTAGAATTTTAGGTGATCCCCTCAAATAGAAGAAAAATTATGGAAAATTAACAAATATCTAGAGTGAAAAGAAGTTATATGTACATAGATCAGCAGCGTTATAAAGAAAATTGTCATTGATCACATCGGTCATGCTAGTTTGCAGGACAACAGTGAATTGAGAGCTGACCAGAGACAGAACAGCTAAACCGTTGTCTGTGTTCCTCAGCTGATCAGCCATCTGGTAAAACTTCTCTGCTGAAGATCCGTGCTGCCGGCTCTCTATGGACTGAGTGGCACTGCTGTTTGGGAAGGATCTGTTGAGCAAGGCACTTAGGGCAGGGGACAGGACAAGAACTGCAGTGCAGTGATGGAGCACACACTCATGGGAGAAAGTGGCCTCAGGGACACTCTGAACCTGTACACAAAAATATAAGTGAAAAGACGGTCCTGAAGAAGAACCTTACAACTGTTTTGGTAGAAAGGTAGAGTACTTTGGGAATTAATTACTGCTCCATTCTCACATATTTAGAGGAGTCACACACTACTTACCCATTTGAAATATGCTACTGTCACTTCTATCCGGAAAAAAAATGGTGAATGAAAAACACCCTAATTTGCTCATTTTGCTGCCAAATTGAAGGCACTAATGGAGAAAATACAGCAACACGGAAAAAAGTAGGTAAATTCCCTCTATAATCACTAGGAAAACACCTATAGAACTGAGTGACTACTAGCCACTAGCTAGCAGTAGCACTGATATCAAACCAAAACACAATAACCATGTTATTCATGGTTATTAAAGTAATCTCTGCCTTTTGGAATGGGACTAGAGAAAGGAAAGGATATTTTCACCTCCTTTGTTACAAGTATGAGACTGTTCAGCAAAGGCAGCAGCCGAAGGCAGCAGCTAAACTTGTGATGAGTAAAGAAGTGTGATGTATATTTATGTTTACTTGCATATTATTAGCCATACTTGCAGCTCTGTAATATTCATCTTCATTCAGTGCTTCACCATAGAAACTAAGATCTGTCTGCATGTGATAAATCTTACGCACGTGAATAACCTATAAAAACTATATTGGATGGGGTGACTCACAGCACCCAAAGTTCTGCACATACTCAGATGTGTACATGAGTACTATATAATAAATGTTACTACTTTAAGTGGTCACTATAAATGAAACAGGCCTTAGCTAGTTAAAATGAAATATATGACTCAACATGGATTTCTTGCTAGTAGTGCCCAATTTTCACTCTTGTCACTTTAAATATCTCCATATATTTATCTAGATAACTAAGTCATAGCTTGCTGTGGTGCAGGAAAAGTATGTTTACAAATCAAGATGAGCTAAGATAAGGATTTCAGATAAGAATGGCACAGAACTCTATGCTGACTCACCCATGTAAGCATAATAAGAGATTTTCCAGTGGTTTCCTGTAACTTAAATTTCACAACTGCTTAAAACATATGAAAAACACTTGCTCACGATGGCAGTTCATGCCTGGATGGTACCTACTGCAGAATTCTCCCTTGCCCAGCTAACAAAGCTGCCGATCACTGAAGTAAATCCTGAAGCTGAAGTAAATCCTGTCACCTCACCTCTCCCTTTGCTGCTCCTGATCCTTCGTATTTGGCTGCAGGTGCCAGTAGTCACCATCAGAGAAGGCCAATGCCTAGCTCTAGGACTATGTCTATGGGAATAGTCATCAACAGGACCCCAATCTTGTGGAGGAGGCACTGCGGATGGGAAACGGGAGCTCTTCTGCATCCTTCCTAGCACATGGCTTGGGAATAATGAGCAGTACTCACGTCTCGGTGGTCTATTCCACCTTGCTTCCTTGAACCTCAGCCTAATACTGAGCCCTTCCTGACCCTCAGCCTTCAGACCAGTGCCAACTCTCTAAGTTTTGCTGTTATTTTGCCATAAATCTGCCCATCAACAACACTCCTAGGCAGCACTGCACCAGCTCTCAGCTCAGACTACTAATTATACACATGTACATTATATATCTTCTCAGGGTGCTGGATCTGTTATCATCATTTGCAAAGAGGAAAATAAAATTATGTATTTGAAGGGAAGAAACTTCAAAAGTTCTTCTGCTGTGATCTGCCTAGATGTAGATTTACTGAAAGGCTCAGGGAAGGGTTCAGGGTGGAGCCTTAGCGCTTTGACTCTTACCTGACCCACATCATGTGAAGCAGTCATAGCCAGAGGGCTAGACTGTCTCTTAGTCTCAGCCCCAGCAAATTATATACATTCATTCAGTTGCTGATTACTGCAGAAATCCCATTTTTTTTCCAAAGGAACAGAAATTAAAAAAAAATAAAATCTAAACAAACTTATCACAGAATTTGATTAATAGGAAGCATTTACACAGGAAATAAGTAAGCTTGACTGACTTATAAAAATGGTGGTTGAAATTCTGCGCCAGTTCTTTACATAGATTAGTCATGAGTTAGTCTCTGTGAGCATATTCCAACCTCTCTGCAAGACTCGGTCATCAGACTCCTCTCCACAGTTTTGCCAAAGACTGTTTCTCTTGCTGGCTTCTCTTCCTCCTTTAGACAAAGCCACGTATCTACTATTTCACATACCACAGTATTTTAAGGAGTTTAATAACACATTCATGTTTTCATTTTGTAGTACTTTCCAAGAGTTCATCAGTGCTGTTTTGCTGCCTGTCTGCCGGCATCCCAGCTACATTTTAAAACTGAAGTAGAAACAACACCTGTATTTCAATAGCTAAATCTTTTAAGTTTAGGTCGTGTTGTCCTTTATGTGGACAGGATACACTGCCCAAAGCTCAAGTCAACATAATATGTTTATATTTGTAGTCAAAGGATGACAAAATATCGCATTACCATGTAGGAAGTGGAGTTCCAGACAGGCTAAAACTTACATATACCCTTAGCCTTACTTTTGTTGGTATTCCCATATAGCTAAATGAATATGTTCACTGGGCAAAACTTAGGCTTGTATATTTGTCTGTGAATGCACATATAAGCAGCATCTAGCTTTAATTCATTTCTCTAGTACATGTGCTTTATTGTCCAGTGTTTACTTGGTGATGGCAGTTTTTTTCCTCCAGACAGACCCCTACAAACCCCCAGTCTCATATGTCTTCTTTGATCTCTACTGTTTGCATGTTAATACAACTAAAAGTAGCACTTTGGGGCATTTCTCTAACAAATCACTGTTAAAATAAAATGTTCCATCACCTACACTGCTCCAGGCAATATAGTATGTCTACTATAACAGTACTGATTTACAACACAGGTGGGTTTTTTTCCATGCCAATTGGGAAATGCCACATAAAACTCTTCTATGAAGCCTCTACGTGACCAAACACATGAAGATACATAAATTTGCATGCAACTAGAATCAGTCATAGCATTCAGGCAGCTGTGCTTCGTGACCTGAAATAAAGATGATTCCTTTTCCATGTGCCCATACTTCTGCTTTTCAAGCTACTCACAACATCCCTTCAGCTAGGAATTTCGCTTCTAACCCAGTTATAGGGGAGAATAAAAGAAAGTTATTCCTTTAATTCAGGTTTATCTCCTGCAAATGAATTTGCAGGATGACATTGAGGATGACACTGAGGATCAGAAAAATGCAGGATGACAATGAATGACACTGAAGATCAGAAAAAAAGAAATTACGATGTCATTTTATACAAAAACCTATTTTACCAATCCTTTGGTATTTCAAGATCTAATGATCATTAAGCTATGAAGTATTTCCAGCATGCAGTTTCCAGTATTCATTCCTTGGACCAAAACACTTTTAGATACACGGGCCACCTACACTGTGAAACATGCATTAACTGATATCAATGGTCCTCACTGGATCGACAGGCTTATGCCAGCAAAGAACAGCTGTAAAAATGTAATTGTTTTTTATTCAAACCTTCAGTAGTGGAGAGGGTACCAGAAGATTGATTTGTAAATTTTACGTTTTCCCTCCCTTCTAATATTTCCAGTGCGCCAAAAAAAATCAAATAGCTTTTACAATTGCTGTATGAAATATGACACAGGTGCCTTATTTAAAGGCAACCATCTAGCTAAGTTGGTTAAAATGGCACAGTAACAATTCTGTAGGCAAATGAAGGTAACAGTATAGTAGAACATAATGCCACCAACTCATACGCAATAGAAGATTTTTTGCTGATATGGAATCAACTGAAAAGTAGAATTAGATGTGAAAGACCAAGCGACACCAAAATTTAGCTCACGATATAAAGATTATATCCCCTGCAATAATGGAGGGTGATTATATTTTATTCTATAACTTCATGCATGGTTGATTATACTGCATTGTGGTGAGGCAGAGCAGTAATAGCAGGACTACAAATGACAGAATTTTGCCAAGTTGTTACACATAGATATTAGTCAGCTTTGATTAAATGAATAACAAGGACATTAAGGCAAATTAATAGTTCAAGCAAGATCCAGTGGTATTTATTTGGTATTCGGTGGCCCAGGCACTGTAATATAATCAAAACTGATCAAACTATTAATTGTGAACAATTGTTAGTCACATTTAGCCTTTAATTCTGTTTGCGAGTCTTCTGTGAACAGATCATGACTTTTACAGATTTCTTTATTATTGCCATCAGTTCTAATTGCTCAAAATCAGTACATGAGGGGAAAAAAAGTAGCTTACAGGCTTCTTCGTACCATTGATATCAAATTTCAAGTCTACTGAAGTACTTATATTCAGTTTACTAAGAAAAATATGGTTACTTAGCTATCTTATAGGATCTAAGTTCCTTCATTTTTAAAAAATGAAAAAGAGGGATGAAGAAAGTCAAGGGAGTACTGAATTTCTAGCAAATATAAGACAAAGAGAGTAGTAGGCAGGCCTAATAAATGGTAAGAAACACTTGTAAAATCCATCCCATCTACCCAAGGAAATGTAACATTTAATGAAATGAGAAACTTGCAATTAGAACAAGATTTTCATTTTCCACCATATAATGGCAGAATGTGCCTAATAATTAATATTCCTTGAAACACAGGCAGTTCCATCTCCATGTGAGGAAGAACTTCTTCCCTGTGAGGGTGCCAGAGCCCTGGCACGGGCTGCCCAGGGAGGTTGTGGAGTCTCCTTCTCTGGGGATCTTCCCAACCCGCCTGGATGCCGCCCTGTGCTCTGGGTGTCCCTGCTGGACCAGGGGGTTGGACTGAATGATCTCTAGAGGTCCCTTCCAACCTCAACCATCCTGTGGTTCTGTGATTCTGTAAAATAGCTCCCTTGTAAAGTATAAAAGTACTCTTACCATCATCTGACAGGTAATTAAGATACAAAGGCTACCTCAAAGACTGAGAAATCTGCATCAACATTATATCCCAGTGCATCTCCAGCTAAGCGTTCATTTATATCCCCCTTTGTTTTTTTTAAAAGAAAGAGCTAGAAAAAAAAAAGAGTATCTCTGCAGTGTGAGATCTTCAGTGTGCACCAGTTCAATTCTTGATCAGAATGGATCTCAGCTCTGCCTAGAGGTAGCGATGAGCCAAAGTACAGTTAGAGAGGTTTGCCAGTACCACACAAATGTATGTCCCTGAAATAAAATTTCCCAAGTTTATCATCGATTTCGTAACTCATAACCTTGTTTCTTGTTTATCTTTTCTCCTTCCAGAGAAGCTGTGTTATGCTAGGCTACCCTTCATCCAAAAAAAAAACCAAAACAAAGAACTCATTTTTGAGCAATATTCTCCTCTTCGCTTACTATCTGGTGCTATTCTTGCTGCTGGAAAGTTAACTAAAAAAAACCCAAAAACAAACAAAAAAAAACAAGCTCTCTTGAAGCCAATATAGCATGACAGCTTAAATTAATAAATTTAAACTAACATCCCTAAATACAGGATCTCTAGCTGTTTTACCTTATTTTCTAGTCAGCTATTCTATTCACCCACTTCTGTTTATATTCAATATATCGTTTTCATGTGACATAGAAAAAAGATATGCTCCAAGCCAGCTGAGAAAGTCTGGCTCATTTTTTCTTGAGCCACTCTAGTTTAAAACAGAGCAAACTAATTTAAAACATGGCAAAGGAGTTGGTATACACACTAAACTGTTATAAAATCAGGGATAAATGATGTGACTGCTCAAGGGATCACTTGCCAGGTGTTTTGTGTCCCCACTGCTCTGTTTCCCGTTGGAGGCTCCCATTCCCTCCCAACAGTATCTTCCCTGAGCCTCCTCCTTGCATGTGCACACACTGTCTAGACGGCCACGCGATGACTCCTTCTCCAAATGCTCCTCACAGCTCCCAATGCATAATTGCACCAAGGAGCAATTTACATGATGGCTAAAGATTGCAGCACTGATGCTATCATTTCCATGCACAATTCTTTCCTTTCCTCTCAGGAATTCATATCCAAGATTGGGGTCTACCATTCAGAAAGCGTGATAGCAAAACTGCTTTTTTTTATGGACATGGACATAGACTATCCATGCACAAGGCACGGCAAGGTCCTAGAGCCAGGAATCTTGTTTGTTTTGGATTCTAACAGTGTGTCTGCTCGCTTACTCCTGTTTTATGTATTTTGAGAACATCTAAAGAACGACAAAACAAACACTTTGAGGGCAGGGGATTAATTTTGGAATGAAAAGCGAAATAAATGCAGATCCCAGTGCTCAGCCGAGGAAGCCCTACCGATGAGGACACAACCACTGTGCCACACGTCCTTCGCGTAGCACGGCCTTTGCGACGGCCATTGCCTGCACTTGGGCCTGCCTGTGCCGCAGGGCTCAGCCTGCCATGCCCTACATGGATGCGCGGGATGGCTGGAGAGCGCACCCATGCCCAGCGCTGCGCCCCGAGGACGTCGTGGATGTGCAGCACTAGTTCACACTGCCCGGCACCCCAGTTGGGCACCGAGCCCTTTCCCAAACACACCTCCCGAAACGCGCCCGTGACGGGCGGTCCCCGCAGGGGCTGCCACGGGACGGGACAGCCGCAGTGCCCAGGGAAAACGTCGCCAGGCGGGAGCGAGAGCGGCCGCAGCAGGAAGAAGCGGCGCCCGGGGCGGCCCTTGGCGCCCGGCCCTTCCCCTGGGAGCCGCCGCGGAGGCGGCTCCGCCTCCCGCCCGCCCGCGCCCTCATAAGGCGCGGAGTTTCCGCGTCCTGTGACTGCAGTCAGGTGGTTGCGGGGCCTTCTGCTCCCTCCTTCCCGCGGCGGCCGGGGAAAGTTGCAGGGAAGTTGCTGGGAAGTTGCGTGAGCGGCGCCCGTCGGGCCTGCGCTCCGGCGGCGCCGGCTGGCAGCGAGGATGGCGGGCGGGGACGGCGGCGGCTCCGGCGTGCCCGAGTGCCGCGAGCACCTCTTCAAGGTGCTCGTCATCGGCGAGCTGGGCGTCGGCAAGACCAGCATCATCAAGCGCTACGTGCACCAGCTCTTCTCGCAGCACTACCGGGCCACGATCGGCGTGGATTTCGCCCTCAAAGTCATCAACTGGGACAGCAAGACCCTGGTGCGGCTGCAGCTCTGGGACATCGCAGGTGAGCGCCGGGGCTCTCCTCTCCATCGCTGTCCTTTCCCTCTCGCGTTTACCTGCAGTGCTCTGTGCCTTTAGATACACTTAGCCACGCACTTACTCTTTCCTGCATGGACTGTGTTTATGAGATACCCCTTGCAGGTCAGGGGTAACTCTAGTAGCTGATGTTGCTAGCAGACTTTGGAGTGGCATACTTAATCTGAAAGTAGCTGTTGTCCATGCAGTTTGGTGTGAGTTAAGGGGATTTGTGTTCTGTTTAGCTCTGCATTCAGAGTATTGGGTTTGTGTGCTTGAAAAGCTACTCTGAGTACACTTGGGTTGGAGAAGTTCACCTCTGCAGACCGTGCAGAACCCCTCTCTGTAGATCAAACTTCTTCCCTGAAAGAACTAGAATACTTCACACAGCACAGGTAACTTTACTTATGCTAAGTTGTTAAACATCAGAGTACAAACTGGGATGCTGCTGAGAGGTCTATAACCTTAGCACCTGAAACTCTTATATTAGATTTGTAGCTCTCAGTTTATGTAGCCTGGATGTTAACTTGTATTCCTCCCTTCAGTGTCCCAAGTGTATCTTCTGGGGTATGAGAAAGTGGGCTTTATTTTGAATTAAGATTGTTCTTAAATAAGTGCTCCTAGGATATACTATAATGAAGCAGTAACAGCTGGGAATTACTGTAGTCTCCCTGTGGAGTGGAAATTCCTGAAACAGGAAGTGTAAAAATCAGGCAGCTGGGGCCTGCAATAAACCTGACAGGCAGTTTCAGTCCTGCTGGTGCTCTAAAGATCACTATAAAGCACCTCAAATATGATTTTGCAAATTAAAAAACCTCTGCTTTTTGTTGTGATATGCTGAAATGTTACCCTGTAGGAAAAACCAACACTTGCTTATTGCGTTTGAGGAACAAGTGAATTAATGGCCAATTTTCCCTTTGGATTAGAGTTTTCAGAATGATTCTTTTAAGGAAGGCTTTTGTGTGGGATGTGTGTTTTCCGTCTATTGGTAGTTCTGGTGTGAGTTGCCAGAACACTCCCAATATATCCTAGCAAGTCTGGCATCCCAAATCTTGAAGGCAGAGCACTTGATGAGGATACTCTGCTTTGGCTGACTACCAGCCCTGGGTTTAACTTCTCTTCAGTCCTTGGCTTTGGAGGCTGGGCTGGTTTTTAGCGCTCACTAAAGCAATCTGTTTCAATAGGCTAGCTGGAAACCTAGCTGGAATTTGTAACACAATTTGGTTAGAACTTCCCACTGCAAAAACAGAGTCTGACAGCACACCTGTGGATTAACTTCAGGATTCAGAACACTATTCTTTTCCTGATTATTGCCCTTAGTGTATCCTGGACATGGCTAGGTCAACACTCAGTTAAGAGCTGCTGTTAAGTCCCTGGAGGCTTGTGTTAATAGGGGGAGGAAATACAATTTGCCTTCAAAATTCTTATCTAACTGGAAATTTGGGCTGTCCTGTTCCCAATGGGCCGTGTCCTTCCTCAAAAATAAAAACAAGACAGAGAACAAAACCAAACCTATTTTTAGTGCTATCTGGGCTAAGTTTGGCTGGTGTAGCAGTCATAGCTTAGGTTTGCATACACTGGATTTTGGTATAAAAGGGCTGTTTAATGGTCTTAACATGGCTAATAGACTTAACCTGGGAATGTGTTCTACAGCTGTCTATATTCTAAATTCATATAAAGACTGGAGGATGCTAAAAGGTTCATATAGAAATTATTCGTTACAGAAAGTGAGCCAGAAGATGGTTCCTGAACAGTCATAGCTCATATTCCCTAAAGTCTTGCTAATTTATTAAAGTATATAACGAAGTCTTAGAGCATGTGATAGTCATGCTCCTTTAACTCATCAGCTTGACTGTCTTTTGGCTTTCGGCAGCTCATGTAGATAACTCTGGGTGCAGACAAACAGCTTGAAAGAGATCTAAATCTTATGGTAAGTGATAATACATGTGACTTTCCTCCAAGCTATGTGGTGTGGCCTTCTAGATGGATTTTTGTTGCCATTAAAATGGCTTCTGAATTTAAGCCTAGGTCATAGGCATAGCACAGCGTGTTGCTTTTCACTACATCAGAGTTTATGCTTACAGTCCACTGGAAGAAAAAAAAAAAAATGGATTGGATATTCAGGACTAAGGTTTGGCAACTTAAATGGGTGATAAGAACTCACTATAGCTCAATCTATCAACTAAGGATTATAATGTCCCTACTGTGCTGGCTTCTGGTGTGATTGTAACCAAACGGCTGAGTGCAGTGCAGGAAGTTCCTGAGTTCTTTTGTGCTGGCTAGCTGAAGGTGTGTGGTGGGGATACATACATACATACATACATATCCCCTTTTTCTTCGTTCTGTGGTAAAGCTATAAATTCCCTAATATGTTATGTTACACTCATGTCTCTCCTCTTTCTGAGGAAAATAGCTTTCCTTGCAAGGTGCAAAATAATGCAGATTCCTGCAGCAGAATGAAAAGGGATGGAGGGTATTGTGCCTATACCTGTATATTCAGCAAATATTCGGATATATTAGCTTGTCTTGACACAGGCTGTGGGGCTTTGAATAGTGGATGGGTTGTGTGTTAGACAGTTTAGCCACTGTCAAATGATCTTCTGTGTAGCACGAAACATTGTGAAAGAAGCTGAAGAGACTTCATGTATGAACATGCAGCAGCCCTTGCACAATTCCTGCTGTAGTTTCTTGGCATGCGAACTCTTTTTCAGAGTTTACCCAGGAAGATAAATTGAATAGTGTTAGCAGCAGGCCAAACTACTTCCTCAAAGCATGTAAGTAACTGGCTGAGGAAATAGAAGAAAATAGGCTTTATGAGTGTGCTGTCTTGCTGAGAGAGTAACTATGCTGAATACAGGCTAGTGCAGGAGGATTAAAATCAGTTAGATTTCACTGAAAAAACACTGTAGAAGACTGCCTGAATCCTACAGCATCTTAGTCTGATTGACATCTCTGATGGTAGCCCATGCAGTCCTAAAGAGCCAACTGAACACTGTCATTCACCTTAGCTTGAATGAACATGAAGCCGTCTAGAGGGGAAGGATGGCAAAAGTCCCCAGCAGTCACTTGAGTTTGGCTTCCCCTGGAGCATGTTCTAATGTCACCCAGCTCCTTTTAGAAACCTTTGAGTGAAACAGTCTGTTACCTCCAGTAGCTGCAGACTTCCAGGACTTACTGAAACTTAAATATTGCTTTAACTGGGAGAATATGGCTATGAAGTTGGCAAAATAGAAAAGGAACAACTGTACTAATGGGTATAGCATTTTTAGAGAATTACAATTTTCTGGAGTTGTTTGATAAGACTCACTGCGTGTAAGCTGAATAAAACTCTTGTATTTGTCCCTGAAGCGGTCTGAAATCTAAACTAGTATTTCCATCTTCATCAGGAAATATTTTTACTCAAATATTGTGTTGAAGAGCTAGAATTAAACATGTTTTTATAGAGGAAAAATAGGTGTTAGATATGTAGAGGTGTTAAGTTCCCAAGGTATTTAGAAGGCTAACTTATGCTTATCTACAGAAAGCCATAACAAATGGGAAAGTGGGTGCAGGAAACCCTGTGGTACAGGGAAGAGGAAGATGTTCTGAAATGTATTTTTCTGTAGAGAAGAAATCCCCAAGTGAAGTAAGCACTTGGAAGGGAAGAAAACGAGTGCAAAAAGGCCAGCCTTCTGGCCTGGATCTGCAGAAGTCATTTTTTTGTACTTGCTAATCTTCGTGTCTCCCTGGAATGAGGTATATCTTGTCTGGAGGGCTAGAGTGGTTGGTGATGGTGCACTTGCCTATGCAGCATAGTTTTGTACTGTTGCCTGGCTTTCTGACTGAGTTTCAAAGGCATTCCAGCTGTTACAGTATGCAAAATTGTTATAGCTTCAAGCAACTGTATATTTTGGGTTATTCTAGGTCTGGGTTTATGATACTGGCGTGGCAAAAGACTACCAAACTACTTCTGTATATTAGGTTGTGAACAAGTTATTTTAATTATAACCTGACCTCTTTATAAGGTCTATAGCAAGCCTTATACGATGTTGTTTTTTGCTGTCCCTTATCTTTATGGGATATCTAGAAAACTTCTTTGGTGTGCTATTCATTTAAGCGTGCCAGTGCTGCACATACTGCTTAGTTGCGTTTTCAGGTGAGCCTGCTCTGACTATGGAGAGCTCAGAGTAGTCTCTCAAGCAAGTCCAAGCTTGTAGCAACTTGTACTTGCCTGCAACACTTGAGGATCCATGCAGAAGTTCCCATTTTAATCCCTTCAAAGAAACCATTAAGAAATTGAGTAGCCCTGTATCTGCATGGAAACCAAGTGTATTTGAATGAAGAAGCGAAATGTGGTGGGAAGAGAGCGAAATGCGTTAAAAATGTGCATGTTAATGTCCATTAGAGATGCAAAAACTGGAGTTCAAAGCTTCATTTCAGAAACTGGAAGAACTAGCAGGTGACTGCTACGTAACTGCTTATGCTAGTTAACTTCCTTGTATGTTATCCAGCAATGGGGGCTCCAATTGCAGCTGCCTTAGTGTGGAGCTGGAAGCACGAGTGCTCTGGCAACACCTGAGGCAGGTCTGTAACCCAGAGTCAGGGCTAGAGAGACTTTCATGGGATGAAGTTTGGTCTGCTTAAAGGCAGAGTGAACAGAGAGAAGTTACAGGCCTTCAAGCTTGCTATAAGCTTGCTGCATGCACGCACTTTAGTATAAAATCCATATTAGAAGGATTACTTAAGGATAACATTAGCTATTAGTTTTGTGTCTCTTAGGACAAAGTTTCAGGAAAAGACCTACTCTTTTGAAGGAAGTTGTAGAGAACTGAAGATAACTTACTTGTAGGAGGAAATGACCCTTTTGTGGGAAGTCTCAAGTAGGTCTTCACTGCAACTCCTTTGGAGCAGCAGATTTATACATAGGAACTTTTAACTGGGAATGTGCTTTGCTGACCTTGGAGCTTTGTTGTTTAGACTAAAGTGCTAGATGTTGTGGCATTTAGTCTGTGTCAAGTCTCAGATGTCTTTGTGCACCACAAACATGACTGAAAGGATTCTCAGTGGTATCCAGATTATGGGAAATCATGTTTTCTTTTTGAATTCTGTTCTAGTTAAGTAGCTTGTTATCAAAAGATATCAATCAAGGTACGGTTTTGGTCTTGCTGGTAAGCAGCTTCTTTGTATTAAATGGCTGAGGGTGTTGAGGAGTACTGAATCTTATATGTGTTAAGGAAAATACTTATCACTTATTTCAAAAAGTAGCTTAGGTTGTTACTTGATACCACAGAACCTTTAAATACAACTCCGTAAAATTAGGAATGCCATAAGCATATGCAAAATGCTAGTGCTTTGAAGGTGATGTTAGGCAATCTAGTGTGCTAGTCCATTTTGGTTATGTAAAATGGGACTGGCTAATTATTTCAGTTAAATGGTAGGCTTGAAAGCAAGCTGCTTCGAAATAACCTCAGAACTGATTTCCCCTTTTTAAGGAATTCTAGAAGAAATATTCCTAAAGGTGTGAGGTTTTAAGCATTATGTAAAGCCTAAAGACTGACGTATTGAGTTTGTAAGCAGTTTTAATTTCTGCTGAAAATGAAGTGCTTTATCATGCTTAAAGCATGAAGATTGCTGTATTGATCTTGAATTGTTTCTACTGACAAGGAAGTGCTTTATACTTGGAAACATTATTTAATGTATGAGCTTCTAATTGCTATGAGATAAATGAATTTGAATCTCCACCTGATTTACCAAATAGATGAGGTGTGTATCAAGCATTTAAGCAGAAGCTTTGCATTTGCTGCAAGATCAGTGAAAATATTTCTGTAGCTTTCTAGTGCAGATAAAGGGTGCATGTTGTTTGTTCTGAGGGATATACAAATTCTACCTTAAATGGAAGCTGTAATACCCGAGTTCTTTTGCAGTGAGCAGAACAGAAACAGCATATACTGCTCAATAATACTAACCTTTGGATCAAATTATAGAGCACTAAAACTAGAAATGGTGCAAAAATCCATTAACTTTATTGGTTCTTAAGTTTTTTTTTTTTTCTTGAATTAAGTATTGACTAAATTTTCACTTTTCATGTTTAACAAGCTTAGTTACTAGCTGCTTAAGCCAGTGTTTGTCAAGAGCATTTCCCTGCAGAGCCAAATTGGGTGTGGACAGTAATACATCATTAAAAGCACATATTTTACATGAATGCAAATCTACTTTTATCAGCACTTGTTGCAGCAGTGTCAGGTTCAAAAGTTATCTTGGTGACTGTATCTGATCGTCTTTTCAATTTTCTCAGTGTGCATGACTGGCTGCAGCGACCTCTGTGCAAAACAAGTTTCTGTGCTTGAATAGCAAACAAGAATGCAGATCTCCAGTGTGAGACCCCTTGCTGAAATTCTGTCTCACAGGGCAGCTGTAACTACTGCTCCGAGTGCTCAGTTCAGGCTTTCTGGAGTGTGGCATGCTGTCTCAAAGGGAAGTAATTTCCAGTTAGAGATCTTCTGCTTGTATTGTCTTGTAAATTCCTGCAAGTGTTAAAACTAGTATAAACAGTAATGTGTGTGACCACAAAGTACAACGTGCTTCTCAATCTGTTTGTGGTAAAACATTAGGCATTACAAGCTTTCCTTTCTCTGTGGAGATGCAGAGCTAAGGTAGATGTGGTAAGATGACTCTGAAGCACAACAGGATTTCAGGGTTACTTATAGGGCTTGTTTTCTAGAAATATATCCTAGCTTTGGCCAGAGAAAGTCTTACCTCTTCAGTGGGGGTAGCTTCTAGATTAGCAGCAAGCGCAAAACAATATTCTTTGCTGTGCTGATTTTTAGCAGATCTTCAAAGAATTAAATGGGGTATGGGAACTTGTTGTTTAAACACTCCCAGATTAGAGTGCTGGGTAGAGTAGAGCAACGTGGCAGCAATTTGATACTGAATTCCAGTCGCACATAATGTGCCATGACACATTTACAGTTCCAGAGATTAACATTTTTTCAGTCTCGTGATAAACTTGTTGAGACAAACTGACTTTAGAATTGTTCTCCTATGTCTTGCAAAACACTGTAGGGCCACGCAGCATCACTGAAGCATTCAGGACAGCCCTGGCTGCATGGCAGGGAACCAGAGGAAATGGATAAGGGAATATAAGACACAAAATCTTAGCTGTGGTGGAGGACATGTTTGAATAAGCTTAGTTAAAGTAGGACCTACTCATTCATGCTGCTGCTGGCCCTAACTGGGCTATGTGGAAGGGACTTTCTTACAGGTTGTGTTTAGCAACTAGTTAAGAATTACTTCAGCCTTGGAGTCTAGTCAATTGGGGACAGAAACCTAGTTTTTACGTCAGGAACTTCCTTTCTTGGTCAAATGCTTTCTATTCAACTTGTAAGCAAAACAAGTAGGAATAAATGTGTAGAATTTTTTTAATACAAAGCAGACTACTCGCACTTTCACATATGATACCCTTGATGCTGGACAAAGCCAGCTCACCTTTAATGTAGAGTCTTGCCTCTACACTTAGACATGCTGTTAAGCTTTTGGGAACTAATTCTAGGCAACCAAACCAAGGCTATGGGCAACAAAAAAGCTTCACTTTTTTCTCTATAAGCTTTTCTGAGAGCTGTGCAGTTTTTCAAGAAGAATTTTTGGCACAAACTTGATATTCTTGTGAAAGCAGATGGTGTCCTTTTTCCTCTGCTGGGATGGAGGCGAAGCCAGAATAGAGCTTTGTAGCTATTGTGCCAAGAGGGGATTTGGGAAGCTGTCATCTGCAGCCCATGGCCTGCTGGCAGGCTGCTTCACTGCACACAGGTTTTTAAGGCTCTATCATGAATAAAATCTACTCTAGGAGATGACTAATTCCTTCCATTCCCAAAGCTGGTCCCAAAGGGCATACCAAGGTTTAAAGATTACGTTGCCATGATATCATCCTGGTATCAGGTGTAAATGCCCTTTCTACTCTGAGTGGCAAAAGCTCTGCCTCAAGACCGTGGGGAATAAACAGCATTGTAGATGCAAGAGTGGGCAAACTTGCAGTCCATGTTCACCTTATTCTACTACAGACTTCCTATGTAGCCACTTAAGCGACCAACTTTACTGAATGGAAAGCAGGAGCGCTTGAGAATACTTGGGCTTCAGTGTTCCTGCTGCTTCACTTCTAGGGAATAGAGCAAGCTTGTCTTTCATAGGAGTAAAATATAACAATGGCAAAGACAGGGATTGAAGAGATCGATGTCCATGCTTGTGAAAATTTGAGTAACTATTTAGGTTCAGCCCACGTGGCACAATTTTTAAACTCATTCCTACTACTTTGTAATGAAACAACACTGAATCTAAGGTCAGGAGTGAATGCACTTCAGATATTGATATAAAGAATCAAAACAACGAACTTGAGCTGCTGTTCTTACAGTGAGTGTTACATATGCTGTATTTTTAGAGATAGCATGTGCCTTACTGGTTTTGTGCAGGGAAGCCGTCTCAAGGGATTTGCCCAAGAAACTTATGTAAGTGAACAACTTCCATTGTGCAATTAACAGAAATGTCTGTGGAGTTTTGGTTTCATTGTTTTTCCTATTGCTCTATAGTAGAAATAAGGATAGTGATCTAAAGCAAAATCTACCTGGTAAGAAAAGTCCTTTTACAACATGAAACTAGAAGATAGGAATTAGCCTTTCATGACCAACCCTAAGAAGGACCATACCTCTCTAGGTGAAGCCTCTTCATTATTTCAGTCCAGAAGCTGAGGGTTGGATGAAAAGCTTAACAAACTTCATAAGCTAAGCTCCAAATGGAAGCAGAAGAAACTGTCTATATTGGTGTGCCTGGAAAAAAGATAGCTGATTGTTCTGTCTTGTCTATGCCTTGCTTTTATTTTATGAAATGGTCATGGACTGTAACAGCCAGATTTCTTGATTGAAACTAATCCCAAATATCTATTTTTTAATGTAATCTTTTTAATATACTTTGAGCATATCTTTTTGTCATAGACTAGCAGTGGTCCCAAATAAATCCTCCTGTCTATAGTATGGGTGACAGGCCTCCAGCACAGGCTGTTTGTGTATGATGTAGACAGAGTGCCAAAGGTTGTATGGTGAGGTGGTGGGTAGGTGGGCTAGGCCTGGCTAGTTATTCTTGCCTGCAGACCCTTTCTCTGACTATATGGAATGTTGTCAGAAGGTTGATTCAGTGATTAGTAGTATATATTCTCTTTCCCCACTTCAGGAAATGATACTAGCAGTGAACTTTTTTTTTTTTTTTTTTAAAAAAAAAAAGCTCTGAGGCTGTTTTCTATATTAGAAACTCAGAGCTGAAGTCAAAAATTGTTTTTAGTATTGGCCAGTCTAGGAAAATATTTTAAGTTCCTGCTTTATGGTGTCTTGGCATTTGTCAGCAGAACCACAGATCCCAAATATGAGTTGGATAATAGAGGAAAGCAAGACTCAGCCTGGATGTGTTTTGCAACCCTTACAGGTTCTACCAACTGCTACAGCTTGAACTGCAGTTCAACATTTGTATAGTCTACATGCTTGGTAACTTTGCATGCATAGCTTAAACAGAGATGAGGAGGTGAGAGACATGTAGCACTGTCTCTGGGTCACACTGTCTATTCTAGCGATCTAAAGTTGCTCCCCATGTGACACGCTTGGGCATGTCCTGTTGCATTGATAGTGGTTTGGTTAACCTACTTCCCGCCTTTCTAACCAAGTGATAAACTTCTCGGTCAAGCTGTGCAAATTTTGAGAAAGACTCTCAGCAGTAGTGGTTTGTCAGTACCATGTTACTGGATCAATCTCCAAAGGAGTCGCACTTGGTTTTCACTTGACCCTTGTAGTGCTCAAATGCACATTAGGTGTCTGGAGAAATTGGAGATGCACCCTCAGGGCACTGCTGGGTAATGGCTGTCTTGTGCCAAGCACTCAACTGTAGGACCATCTGACATGGAATATATTCTTGCCTACAGCTCCCAAGGGACGGTGGAATATGGTTCCAAATAAGAGGTACCTAACTTTAAGACTACTCTAAGGGAGAATTCAAACTTGAATTCCATTTTTTTTAAACTAGAATATTTCTTTAGATGCCTCTAATGGCTATGTTTATATTGCTCTTCCAAATTATTTATTTGTACTACTACATCTGTGCATGTATACCAAATATCCAGTCCCTAAGGAACTGAAATATAGCTTAACATTTCTTTCCTTCTTCCTACTGCATATCAATAGTTCAATGTAGGTTTTTATGGAGTTGGGAAAAGGCTATCTTAAACTTCTCCTCTATTGCTCTTAAGAAAAGAAAGGTTGGTGTCATCAAAGTATAACTCTACTAGCTCCCTCAGATCTTCTCCTATACTGTTGCTAACTAGTGTGTTGAATACTATAAATATTGAGCATATAGCAGTGTAGCATGCTGCACTAATTTGCTGTAGCTAGTACTGGATTCTTCCTTTCTGGAAAAAACCTATACCATCTTCAGAGCACTTATGTATTTACAGATTTGTATATAACTTGCTAAATATTGGTGGTTTTTTGGGTAGGGGGAAGGGTTCTATCTCCATTTGTCTAGTCGTTGATCTTATGGTAAGAAAATTTAAAATCCCTCAGCATCTGAGAAGCTTTTCTAAGTATTTAAACTATGAGTCCAAGAAGGTTATAAGGAATCCTTAGGCTATTGCTATTGACACTTATTAAATTTTAGAATAATTAGTATTGACTATGGGTTATCATTTAGAATAGTTGATCCTTGAGAAAGAACTTTTTGCAGTGTAAGAAGAGTATTTAGTTATTCATGGAATTAAGCTCTTAAACACACTGAATGAGTATAATGCTCAAAATCATTTGATGGTAGAGTAGTGTATTTGAGCTTCATCTGGGGACAGGAAAGCAGAGCATCTTAAGCACTGGAGGATGCTATTTCAATGTACCTTTACTTGCTCAATTTTTGATCCCCTAGGTCTCTTGATTGTGGTGTTCTTTAACTACTGTAATGCTATTGGGGATTTCTTAGCTTTGTTTTATGTATCTTCTGTATGATATCTCTTTTTATTGAAATTAAACTAGCTTTTAAATTAACTGAACTGAGTTTTATCACTCTGAAGGACAAAATGTTAGCAGTAAGTGCTTGGCCTTATTCATATTTGAGAAATTCTCACTATATATCAGAAAATCAGTGTATTGGATGCAGAGGCAACTGCAAAATGTCTTGGGCAGCATTATTCCAGTTGGCAGCAAACAACTCTGAAACAGAATTCTTCAGCTAGCCCTGCATTTGGGTTTTGGGGAGTGACTGCAGTCTGGATTCCGTTTGGCTTGTATAAGTAACAAATTGACAGGTCAACATCAGATAGTCCAATATCAACTTCTGGCAATCTGTTAAGCTGATTAGCCTGTCAAAGAAGAGTTCAGCTAACATGAGCTAAGAAAAAGATATTATTTGCTTCCTCATTTTTCCTGTTTTAGAGCTTTTATAACCCTTGGGTCATCTTTCTGCTTTTCCTTCATGATTTAAGTTTTGGAAAATCTTGAAACTATTACTCTCATCAGAGACTTCTTAGTTTTTATCCAGTGATAGTTCTTCTGATAAGCTTAAAGGGATTGTAACTAAATTCTGCTTTCTCTCAGAATCGTATAGTTTCAGAACTGACTAAGCTTAGCTTTTGCAAGATAGATGAACTTCTTGTCAATTCCATCAGTAGAACAGGTTAAGCCAAAATTCACTTCCATAACAAAAATAGAGCTGGCTTTTTCTAGACTGGCCATTTTGTTCTTCATTACTTATGCTCATGCTTATATGCATAAGAGTTGTCTTAAGACTTAATTCTACCCTTAAGTATGGTAAGTAATTTGGGAGAAGGAGACTTAATAGCATGATATATTCAGCAATCGCTTCTGAATCTAACTTGCTTTTTTATTTCCTCAATTCAAATAGGAGTTAAGAGCAGAGTAATGTTAGGGTAGCTTCACAGGGTAGCTTCTTTTAACTAAAGTATAACTGGCACAATGATCAATCTTACTGCTGTGATAAACAGGACTCCCTTTTTTTATTCCTTAGGCAGGGAAAGATTGCTGTAGGAACTTCTACGTCCTTTTTTCAAGGCAAGGCTCGTATTTTCTGAGTCTTGTGGTAACCTTTTTTTGTCCTTTTAAATGCCTTAACTTCTCCACTTTTGTGGAGAAGTAATACACATATGTATATGTATGTATATATTTTTTCTGTATGTATATATGTATGTATATATTTTTTCTGTATCTCTAGGTCTTTGGCTCTTCCAAAATGTGACTTGGAAAGCTCCTAAAACTGATGGAAGTTTCCTTTAAACTCAGTTGGAGGATTCTGCTGCATAGAACATCATTAGTTCCCCATATATGACATTATGCAATTATTTCACTTAATGTTGTTGCAATTACTAGAAAATAAGGTGACAAAGTGTGCTGAGTCATTTAGATGTGGAAATTGTGTGGTTAGAGAATGCAGAACTGTGTAGCATGTGGCCACTGTCATATATCCTTTTTTTTTTAAAAAAAAAAAAACAAAAAACTGTGTAGGACTTTCCTATAGCTTAGCCAATCATCTCCTCAAACATGGATGGATACCCCTCTGGTACCCTTAGGCTTGTGTCAAGGAGGTAGACATACCACCATGCTTAATGCTGTAGTGTCTTTTCTGCTGTACAAGTAGCTTTATTCCAGTCCCCTTCCTTTCATGATCCCATGTACCCCGAGTTTAAGTCTAATTTCTTCTGATCCCTTCTATTCTTTTCACCTTTGGGAGTCTGATCTACTTTATGTATTGTTTAATATTGATTATTCCTCCATGTGAGGAGACAACAAAAGTTCTGCTTGCCTTCGCAAGGGAGATAAGTTGCTGAACAGGGCACGGTGCAAGTGGAGTCATTTTACAACTTCTATCAGAAGCAGGGAATGATATTCAGACCTACAGACTTTGGATGAGTAAACTATTCTACAGTTTGCTTTTGTGTATGAGCTTTTTTTGTGAAGAGAAAAGCACTTGCAAAAGCTTTGCCCAAAAGGACTGTTAAATTTTGGAAAGGCGGGCCAGAATCTTTCTTCCTCCTTGGGAGGCTCAGCCTAAAGCATATGTGTTGTCAGTAGTAACTAGGTTGAATGGAAAGTCTTATCAGTTAGTACTGGATGCTTTCTTTCTGCCTTATCCCATGTACCTATTACCAAAAATATTTTCCTTAGGCAAGCTGTGTTCTACTATCTCCTTTAGATTAATAAAAAGAACACTTATTTCCTTGTGAGATTCCAGATGATATAAAAAAGCAGCCATCAACTAGTGTGTGGATCAAATCTAGCATCAGTGCATGTAAGTGAGGTGAAAGCAGTTCTCCATGGAATTCAAAAGCTTAGGACATTTGGGCTGCTTCAGAACAGAGGAGTGCTCCATACTGGAGCATATTGGGACTATTAATTTCTTTACCCTGAAAACCACTCCTGTTATTTAAATATCAAACACTTGCGCACACAAAACTGAAATTCAGTAAGCAGTGATTTAGCTTGTTCGCACTGCTAGGTGTTAGAGGCCTAAGCCCATATCTGTCTGCTTTCACCTAAATTTAAAGTACAGAAGAGTAATGTTATTGCAAATGTAAAACTTTCAGTGTAAAAGCAAATAAATTGATCTCTGTCAATAAACCAACTGGAAGTTAATACTTTTCCTGGAGAGCTGGAGCACTTCCTTCAAGCTATA
The DNA here is from genome assembly GCA_032353885.1 of Nothura maculosa. Lineage (NCBI taxonomy): Eukaryota > Metazoa > Chordata > Aves > Tinamiformes > Tinamidae > Nothura > Nothura maculosa. Next base: position 113,228 of record JAUBOD010000247.1, on the reverse strand, counting down.
GAGCACAAGCTGGTCTCAAAGCAAAGAGCAGGCCTGTTGTAGGCTTTCCCACCAGAAGTGCTGTCATATCCTACACTAAGGAGAAAAGCTGTCTCAAAGTTGACCTTGGCTTGTGTGTTTTCCCAGAGAGCCTGGTTACAACAGCCTTCCTTGTGGTGGCCTCTCCCTAGTCAGGACTCTGTGAGGAGACTCATCTGTCTCGTCTGCTGCTCTGCCACAAGGCAGACGCGGCCCTTCCAGTCTAGCAGCAGCAAGCCTTACTAGGAGGGAGCGGCGGCTTGATCTTCCTGCTCCTTAGCATATGGAGGAATTTTTGTTATGAATAACTGTCTTTTTATGGCCTTGGTAATCTTGCGCCAAATCCTGTGACTGCTTGCTGTAGTTTGAAACCTACAGTTTGACTTCCAGATAAACGCCAAAGCTGGAACTAAAGGCTCCTTTTTCAGCTTATCCCTATTGAAAATACATTATAGGTTTTATATGGAGAAACCAGGCTAATACCTCAGTTATATGTAGAAGCTTTCTCTGAGGAAAGAGCCTTGGGACTAGTGCTGGTAGCATTTTTAGTCATGATTTTTCTCCTAAGGAATACTATTTCACAAGTAAAATAATTGTGAACTAGTATTGGAAATGCAAAACAACTGGCATCTGAGCCTTGTCATACATGGCATACATAATAGCTCACTAACACAGGAGGGTAGGGGCAGGGCTATATTGTATAAACTAGGAGAATACTTCTGAATGCTAAACTCAGGTTTACTAACCTGGTACTAAAATGTGTTTACCATTATTGCAGGTGATGCTTAAAAATAAACTTTGTCACTGTCTTTCAGGCCAGGAGCGTTTTGGAAACATGACACGAGTGTATTACAAAGAGGCAGTTGGTGCTTTTGTGGTCTTTGATGTCACAAGAGGCTCCACTTTTGAGGCTGTTTCAAAATGGAAGCACGATTTGGACAGTAAAGTGCTACTTCCCAACGGCAGCCCCATCCCTGCAGTGCTTCTTGCAAATAAGTGTGACCAGAAAAAGGATGGCAGCCAGAATCTCTCTCAAATGGACCAATTCTGCAGAGAAGGAGGCTTCGTTGGGTGGTTTGAAACCTCTGCCAAGGTGAGTCTTAAATGTTAATTTCCTTGGGTGCAGAAACTGCTAAGCACTGGAGACTTGGACTA
>JAUBOD010000247.1:77317-89368 GCA_032353885.1 Nothura maculosa | reverse complement strand
AGGTCCCTTCCAACCTTACACATTCTATGATTCTATGATAAATAAATACAGAATTGAATTCTTAGGAAACAGTATGAGTTCTCTTACATGCAAGTTCTTTTTCCAACCCACAAATTCAAGGTGTTTTTTTTTTTTTTTTTTTTCCCCTCCTCGTGTAGGGATGCTGGAGAAAGATCACTGTGGATGACACTATGCCTTTCAGTGAAGATGATGATTTGTTACTACCAGCTACAACCTGTGAAACGGAACTTTGGCCAATGCTGCTGTCCAAAGCTATCATTAAACTTGCAAATACAGAGTATGTTTAGTTGGCTTATTTGTATTTTGTTTAGTTAAATTATATGGAATTTACAAAAAAAAAAAAAAAAGAGTGATTTTAATGTGCATGAGAAAAAAATTTTGCTGCAAATACTGTAATGGCACATATGCACTTTCCTGGAAGTTGGCACAATAAATTAGTAAATCCTGTTCCTCAATGATTATTGAAGATACAGTGATCCCTTCTTATATGTTTGTTAGCGTGTATCCACATAGAAATCTTCACAAAGGAACTTGAGTTACCTCCTTTTCATATCTACCTTATCTATCTGCCGTTTTTCCAAAAAGCTCATGTTAATTTTGTCCAAACAGAAATATCCAAGCAATTTACTGCAGTTTTAATTCAGAGGTTTAACCAGTCTGTAAGGAATGGAAATGTTTGTGTGAGCAAATAAAAGAAATATAGACACAGTATCATTATGTCATATTGTGATTCCTCTTTTCAGAATTTGTAGTTTCCTTTTTGACTGTTCTGATGCTAGATGTTATAACCTGTAGAGATGATGTTTTGCTAAGTAATGTCTTTGAAATTATAAGGAGTTATATATAAATATATATATTTTGAACATGTACCTACATGTAGCATGTAGTATATATATGGAATAGCTAGGAATAGTCTTTACAAGCTGGAAGGGAACGTGATGTAACGGAGTTAAAGTAAACAGGATTGGTGGAGGCAATCTGCAGTGTCCTTCATGTTTGTCCTATTTGGACTATCGCTTACATCCTAGGTAAAAAATATGGAAAGGCTGCAGAGACAGAATGCTTGAACCCTTTGACAGAGGAAAGGGGCTCCTGATTGTAAAGATAGGAAGGAACAGCTGAAGAGGGTGCATAGGATGCAGTCTGATGGGACTTCTGTTCCAGCTTATTTCTAAAAGAGAATAGACTTACAATGCAAATAGAATATAAGTCAGAGACGAGCGAAAGGAGACCCTCAAGGCTGTTGAGGAAAAATACACTTTGATAGGGGGGAAAAAACATGAAATTATTTAAAAGTATTTTGTATAATTTGATGTTCTGAAGGAGATGCTAATTTTTAATCGAAAGTAATCCTAGCTTCCATTTCTACTCGCATCAAAAGGTAAATTTGTCAGAAGAGCAATCCAAAGGAATTCCGCACAAGAGAGAGAACCTCCTTGATTTCCAACCTGCATCTCCAACCTATGCAAAAAAAGCCTGCAATGTGAGAATATAATGTACTAACATTTATGTTGCAACTGCTGACATAGTGCATTCAGAACACATTAATGAGCTTGTGACCAAGGGCTTGTTCTTTTGCAGTTTGCTTATCTCTTTCTGTGCACTGTGGCTCTCACAGAAGCAGTATTGACTGTAGAGTTGACCATGAGTTGATATATTACCACAGAATGGCTGACGTTGGAAGGGACCTATGGAGATTTAGTCCAAATTTTATTATATTTATATTATTTTTAATTATCTATTTTTAATTATATAAATAAATATTAAAATTCCATAATTCCATATTCCATCTGCTTTTTTGTTGTAGTGTACGTGAAAGTGGAAAAAGAGAGCTAGAGGAATTTACAGTTTTACATGCACTGACTGGATGGATACCAGAACTTATTCCTATCCAGTAAGTTCTAATAAAAAGTCACTTTTTATTAGAAACTAAATGTTATTTAATTTCATAAGGTATTAAAGAAAAATAAAGCTGAACCTAAAAATTAATCAGCATAAATTTGGGGAAATCTAAGTCTTTTAGTTCTAGCACTAGAAAAATGTGCCTTCAAGGTATCTAATTTTACTGTGTTTTTCTTTGCAAGTCAGATATTTCTCATGTTAAGCTGATAATTATTCTAATTTATAATTTAATTGATATCAAACCTTGTAGGGAAAACAGAGCTAAGGGTTAAGTTTGTATCTCATATGCTATAAGTGGTCTGTCAGGAAAAGAAATATTTTAATATGGGAATGTACTATAGAAAGTATAATATATGATGTGATTTTGGAAGTAAATATATTTGGCTAGTGTGATGTTTTCACTTTTTAAATTGAAGCAGCTTATATTCTTTATTTCAAATAAAAAAGATTTCCAACTTCTAAAAATATTTTTTCTTGTTTTCTATGTTTTTAAGTCCCTTTCATGTTTCTGATTTTCCAGCATGACATCCTTTATTTAATAAATGATTGGGATCTGTACTGCAAATACAGGTTTTTTTTTTTTTAAATTAATTGTGCTTTTTCACCTTCATTTTAAATGAATAAGTTGTTTAGGTGTAGTTGTTTTGATTTAGGTAAATTTGTTTACGTGTTATTGTTTAGGAGTAATTGTACTCCAGTATAAAATAGGATCAGCCATGACCTATTTTGTTCTTCATTTCAGCAGTTGTATTTTTTTTGTCCCTTTTACCTTGCAGTTTATTTTTTTGAAATATCTCTGTCCTGCAGTGTGCCTGTAATGCATGGGTTTAGATATATAAATGACCTGAATTTGGTTCTTTATGCAGTTCATTCTTACAACAACAAAAATATATTAATGAATCTGACATTTATTACAAATTTATTAACTTTTGCAGAGGGAAAATGTGAATATCAGAAAATTATTGTTGTAATAGTATGAAGATAGCTTCTGCTTGCTTTACAACCAATTATGTACATAAGCATGGAGTTAGATTGCATGAAACTTATTTATGGTCCTGAATTATTCATGCACTTTCAGTTTATTTCTGGAATCACTGATTTTCTGTGAAGAAACAGCATGACATCTACCATCATATCAAGGTGCTGTTTTAGCTCATGGAATCACTGGAGGATCCATGGAACTGCATGTTCTGAAAAAAAAATAGGGAAAGAGAGTTTGAAAGTACCATTGAGAAAAGCTTTAAATATGTAGGATTAAGTTATTAAATGATACGATTGCAAAGTGGTGTATAAATTTTCCACAGTCATTGCACAGTACCAATATTGGGCCATAATTTTGTCTACTGAAAGACATGAGGAAAGAATGTTTTTACTAGCTTTCTTAACCAACATCTCTCTTTCTTTTGAACATCTTTTTTAACAAACATGTTACATTTCTGAAGGTATATAACATCAAGTAAATGTTGCTTATTTACTTGAATAACCTAATCATTTTTTTTTTTCGAAGAGTTGGACTGTCAGTGGTGGTGATAATATTCTCTAAGTGAAGATCATGAATATTGCAAATACAAGTATCATTACTGATTGCATGGATTTGTTTTTTTAAGGTCTAGTAACATGGATAAAGTTTGGGAGTTTTTGAAAGAGATTGTGCCAGAATTCAAGCTGCCAAATGGGGAAACTCCAGAACTTGATACACCTCAGCCACAAGTAAAACCTAAAGAGACCAAAACTTTCGAGTTAAAAAATGAAATTTCACCTGGGAATAAGCAGTCAGAGAAACCTGAGAAAGCAGAGAAGGCTGATAAAACGGGCAAAGGTTTGTGCTATATTTGTAAGCCAACTATAACTAAAGTGAGCATCACGGAGAAGTTCTATTTTAACTACAGATCTCATTCGAAGCAGTAACAGACTCCCTACTTTTCTGTTCCTAGCATTCCTGATAGAATTGTATTCTAAGGCATTCAGTACTTCCCATGTAAGCCTTTATTTTCTGACCCATAAAACATTGCTAACTTTCCTCCTTGAGGTTGATAGTTAACCCAGAACAATAGAATAACTTCTGAGGAAAAATAGTAATAATGTTTTTTGATTTTTTTCCCTTGGAAATTTTCTAATACTTTTATTGATTTTTTTATTGAAATATGCATTGCCTCCATCTCCTGAAACAGCAGTTGTTGAGTAGTAGTCCATTGGGAGCCTCTGGTCATATTTGACTGAATCCATGTGGAAATTACTGATGCATGGGATTAGGGACTTGAAGAAATAATTTGATGCTCTTTCACATATTGCAAACTTTATAGCAGGTAGATGGGAGTTGAGCAGTAACTGAGAAGTAGGACTAGAATGTCCCTAAACCTCTCTCAGTAAATCTATATTTAAATCTTAAGAAAATCCCTCTTATTCTTTTTTAAATGAATTATATGAGCTCTTCTAACTGGACATTATCTTCTTACTGGAATAATGATCCTCTTTTAAATTTATCTAAAATGTCAGTATACTATTTATGGAGTAGTAGACCCTATGACTGAAAGTTTTTGTCTGAAAAGCAAAAATACTTCATCCCATATTTTTTAATGAAAAAAAGCAGAGCAGAAAGAAATTGGAAAGAAGAGAAGCAGAGATGGAGAAAAAGAAAAACACAAGTCTTCACTTCAGTCCTCACGAGTCTCATCAGATGCCCAAAGCTCTCTTCAAACCTTGACTGAGGGTGAGTGCTGTGCCTTCAAAGTTAGAAATATAAGCAAGGAGATACATATAAAGAAAATAATTTTGTTTTTAATTTACATTTTTCTAATCTAAATTATAGAGGGTATTAAATACACGTATTGAAATCAATTTCCTGCTTCTTCATGCATATCCTGATTAAAAATTGTCCTTTAAATCATTCAAATTATAGCAATCCAATATTGCTGTTTGCCAACAACAAATATTACAAGAGTTATTCATTTGACTTCCTATGTTTTATACTGCTAATGGGGTTAAATTTTCAAATGTATTAATGGAACACAGTTGTTTCAATGTTAGTAGTTATAAAATAGAAAATAAGATATTTCACCTGAATGTGAAGGGAGCATGACCAAACAATCCAGTATATCATGAGGAAAAGAAAGAAAGGAGGAGCAGAAGGATTAAAAGATGAGTTCTAGAAATGAAAGGACATTAGAATTATCGAACAGTGTGAAAACGTGATGTTTTGGTCTTTATTCTGCCATATAAAGATGTCTATTTACACATGAATATAACGTTCAGCCAGGAGGTTATGCAAAAGGACAGAGTTTAGGTCTGATGATCAGGTAACTCTTGTCCTGGATCTGTTTCATCAACTGAAGATGAACAGAAAACAGAGAAACAGAAGACCTTTCATCTCCCCCCATTTACTCATCTAGACTATTTCTCAGGAACTTCTGAGCTGCTGCAAAGAGAATACAATTCTAGTGAAGAGGTCATTAGCTAGGAATTGGGAGTCTCTTCTTCAGACCAGATATTTGTTTTTGGCACACTCTGTGTGCCTTGATGTCATTTTCACAGTTAGGAATAATAATAACTTCTATGTCACTTTTCAATGTCAGCATAGTGTTTGAAGAATATAATTATATTAAAAATTTGTAAGTCATACAAGTAGGTCTATAATTTTAACTGTCAGAATAAATTACATGTGTAATCCTTATGAAAATATCCATAAGTTCTTTCCAGTTTCCTTTTGCTTGTTCAAAAGTTATTCAAAAATAGAGAGAGGAGTTGAATATTTTGATGTGTTTTTTTCAAAAGCATGTTTTCATTCTGCAATATGTATGTAAATCCTGAAAAGCATACGGGTTATTTTTCTGCTCACGTGTACACACACACACACACACACACACACACACAAATAAGTTCTGTTAGCCAGAGCTAATCCATACCTCTTATGCCTGAGCAGAGGGTATTATAGGCCACCTGAAAAGTTTGGTAAAACATTATAACTCAACATCAGCTCTTGTTTGTCAATAAAAACATTTAAGAGGAGCGTCACGTTACAGTGAGAAAATATGTTGCAAGTCTTCCTTTTTTAAAAAAAAAAATTGCATCATTAAGATTTTTTTTCAAAACCTAACAGTTCCCATCCTTGCCCTTTCCTTTTAATTGATTACCTACCATTTTAGACAATTTATGCATTTTGGGTATATAAATTCCACTGGTACTTTCTGAGCTCCTTGGAGATTGAACTGTTTGTTGAGCTTGTGTAGCATTCACTCAATCTGTAAATGAATTTGCAGAACAGTAACTGTGAAACTTAGATAGCTACAAAGATCCAAAAATCTTCAAAAACGCACTGCAGAATTCTTAAGTCCTCACTGATGGATATAAATAATAGGCTTTGCTGAATATGTTTTGTACAATATGTCATAACATATTTCACCTAATACAATTTTATCAAGACTATCAGTTTTAACTAGATTCTCTAGGCACTGAGTTCACACTAATCAAGAGTCCACTTTGTGATAATTTGTGTACACCCTCCTTAGTTTTGATCAAGTAATGTTTTATTTTTAAAAGGTGCTGGTGTACAGCACAAAATCTTTTTAGTATTCTAATAGTATTATTGAAGTGAATGCCATGTGCTTGGTAGCTCTAATAATTGTTTCAGTGCCCTGCAGACATTTTATTTCACAGCCCATCTGGGCTGAATATGATAGCTTTAGATTCCACCTGGTGTTTGTTGAAATACTGGTATATGAGAAATACATCTCAGATGAGAGTAGTGTGGCTTGTACCATTCTGTACCTCATGTTGCACCTCATAGTAGATCAGATATGTCAGTGGAGAATTGAGATCAAACCTAAATTATATTTTTGCTTTTGAGTAAGTTGAAACCCATAGTTAATACAAGAGCTTTGGTTGACATGGAAATCACAAGCACGGAGCAGGAGATATTAAGAAGACACTGAGAAGTAACTCTAGCTTACAATCAGCTTACAGTTGATTAAGAAGCTGAATTTCTGGAAAAATGTTTAATATGCAGAGGTATATTAATTTTTTGAGAAAAAATACTGCTTATGGATTTTTAACATATTTCATAAATTGTATTTTTGAGGCACTCGCCTGTTTTCTTTCCTTTTCTTTATCTTTCCTATTCCTTTTTATTTTTTAATTATGTTTGCAAGCAACACTGTTCTGTTCCACAATTGCAATGCAGGTACCTGTTCTTAAAGCATGTATAGCTGAATGCTCACTAAACTTATGAAATCTAAGAGATAATGATCCTGCATTTGCAGTGCAGCTAAAAGGAGCAAAAGGAGCTAGATGGAGCAACAATGTTCTGATGAAAGAAGATGTCACAATCTGTGTCCTGAAATCTCATTTTACGTGTTTTAGAGAAATACTAATAAATAGAGAAAACTTCCTTTTAGAGAAATAGATAACTTCCTTTTTGAGTTGCTTTTTAGGTCAGACCACAGACCTATGTTTCAAATGTGGAATTTATTTCTTAAAATTTTAACTTTCCTGAAGCATGAATGAACTGATTGTCCGCCAAGAAGTCCTTATTTTCTTTACTTTTTTTTTCATTCAGGAGTTAATGTGAGGTAGGCACGAGTGGATTGAATGGATTGTAGGGATAACCAAGTGAACGTGGTCATGTTGTTCTGCCTTACCAGTGACAGAAGCTTGGGAAAACAGGTTTAGCCAAAGGATGTGGAAGAAAAGCTAGGGGATCACATCCTCACACTTTCTGAAACACTCATCATTACCTCTTTTTCTATCTCCTTGATGGGAGCAAGAGTATTGTCTTGATTTTAAGGCGTTCTGTCTCAAGATCCTTGTCTTCACTTTCATTTCCTTGGCAGAAGTGGTCACAGCTCTGGCTTTTCATCCTTTTGTTAGCAAAATCCAGTTTTGCTTTCACTGCTCAGGGACCTTTAGCTACTACTAGCCAATTAGTATATTTTCACTTTACCTATATTGATAATGTGTACTGTGTTACTTCAGGATCTACTATTTTTCATATAAGAAGAAAAATAAAATAGTGATAATCAAAGCTACTTATGACTTTGTGCATTTCTAAGCAGTACCTTCTGTTTTTCATCTGTGTTAGAGAAGTAAAATATTTAAGTGTGTCTGAGGCTCTAAATATACAAGTATTAAAACACTATATTTTTTTCCAGCCATGGTTTCTCTTCTATGTACTTTACAATAAGCTCCTGATATTAATAAAATAAGCTAGTCAGAAAAAGAAATGATCTATAAGAAAGTAGAATAATATGAGATAGCACAGCATTTATCTAATGTTTGTCTTGTTTTAAGAGATATCCATGTTTTTTCTCTAGATTCCTTAGTGTTAACCCAGCCACAAATGATCGTGTATGCTAGCTGTGTACCACTAAATGTGTTTGAAGAGAAGATTTTTACATTAGGCCAGATGGTAAGATACTGTACAGAACAGAAAATGTTCTATATTTTACTATTAAGGTGTTTATTTTTGTAGCAGTTAGATTGTAAAAAAGCATAGCACAGTAAAACAGTCCTCATGTAATTACTGTCAGTGAAATTTATATTTTGATTCTTCCAAATACTGATCATGCATTTTCCAACTATAACCCTGATCATCCTTCAGTGTTACTTCCTTTTCCTCTGGAGCCCCCAAGTCTCTGATTAAGGAGAAAACAGATCATCATGAGATATTTGTGAATGGAAAAAAAATAGCTGGACTAATTATTGTAAGTGCTGCTACTTGAAAAACATGAATTATAAGGGTATTTTAGACTATAGTTTAGGCCTTCTCTAATATATACTTTCAGATTGGTTGTTCTATAAGAAATAGCATGTTTTTGAACATTTATATCATTAGTACTATAACTGATGAAAGCAGCTGGAGAATACTGAACATATATCTATATAAAAAACAATACTTAAAGCACTTAGCCACTCACTCTCCACAGAAAGTTATTTATAAATACCAGAGCAAACTTTCTTGATTAGATTCTTAATTAGATTTGATTTCTGTATATTTTAATCATATGTTACATAATTAGAACATTAACATTTAATCTGCCTTTTCAGGAAACTGATAGGCTTCATTAGAATAAAGGGAAGACACTTCCAGAAATGTTTTGTAGGTCTTACACTTAACTGCATTTAATTCTTGCACTGTCTTCCTTAAAGTTGTGTATTTTATGTTATTTTAGAGATTAGCTTTATCTTTGTGATTTTATCGTATATAATTTAAGGTCTTAGACAAGGTTGGTATTTTGCTGGTAATGGTCACCAAGAACCATTTTGTAAGCAGCAACAGAAGGCTTATGTGTTTCTAGACATGTAAGGTCTTGAGTCTGAATCTCAAACTTGGCCTCAGTCCATCAGGGTATAGAGATTATTGAGAAAGAGGCATGACAGGCTAGATGGGATAAGGCAGGTGAATCTATATGTCTAAAACAGTATTTTGGTGAAAAAAAAAAAAAAAGATAGAAGAATAGAAGCAGATGGAAGGTAAATAAAAAATCCAGTGTATTAGGATAAGACTCCCTAGACTGCAATTTCATCAACTGCTGTCATATCAGAATTTCCATGGGGGATTTTTGCAGTTTGTGTTGTAACTGGGCTTCCTAGTGCATATATTCTTGGATATAAGGAGCTAGAAATTAATTTCTTCTTACACTTCCTCAAATAAGATGAAAAAAATCAATTGAGTTATTCAGATGTGGCTCCTGCTCAGCAACTGGCAATATCTGGCAATGTCTCCCTTTAACGGCAGTTAGCCTACTCCTCCTCAGTCTCAGATGTCTTAGTTAGATTTCTAAGTTATTTATGTATTTAACTATGTGTTTATGTGTTTAACTGTGGCCTACCCATAGACATTCCAAGATGAAATGAATCTTATAAAGAACTTTTGAATTTTAACATGATTAATTTTTCTTCTCCTTTTAAGACACTCCAATAATTACAACTACAGTCCTCTCTGCAGAACATACAGCTGTAGTCTAAGGAAGCTTTTCCAGTGAGCAGGAATGATCGGAGACTTGTTGATAAGCACGTTAAAGAAATAAGCAATGGGTGACTTATTTAACAAGCAACAGAAGATTTTTAAATAAAAACTAAGGAGATACATATCTTGAAAAAGAACATTAGTAGTGAAGAAATAAAATATCTAAGTATTGGACCATATTTTAATGGAAGAGCACCACTCAGTGTCCACACTTATAATTGCTTCTAAGCCTACTGCTCAACTAGGCTCTGTTGTTACAAGTCTGTAATGCATTTTCTAAACTAGCCATAAAAAGCTTATTTTTAATGACATTGGTTCAAAGTGATACTATAGTATCTTATAGTATCTTATAGTATCTTATGAAGATGTCACAAGCTAGCAAAAAGACCAGTTGCTGTTAGTATTCTGCCACTTTTTCTAAAAGCATTTACACAGCATTATGTAAGGACTATTCTTCAGGAAAAATATTGTAACACATCTATACTTAAACTAATATCACTGTTATTTATTCATTATGCTAAAACCGTATGCCTAAAAGCATGTGGTTATATAAATAAGTTGAAAGAAGTGACAAATCTATTATGAAAAGTAAAATACGTGTATATACTTGTAGCTATTGCATAATACATTTTCTACTGAAAATCAGTCTTTGCTAGAATGTTTTTTGATAATGCTATTGTCAGGTGAACTGTTCTTTTTTTCATTAATAATCCTAAATTATTGGATGCCTCTGCATGCATGCTGTTGGCTTTTACAAGAGGAGCGATGAAAAAGGAGAGCTGCCCTTGGTCAGGTTGTCTTTCTGTATTTCATAGGCTGATTCTTCAGAGAAGATGAGGCAATATGGACTTTCCCACCTGTATAGCCATCCTGTCCTGATTACTAGAATTAGGTCCTGCCCCTTGGTAGCACCACCAAAATCGCCAGAGGTTCCTCGCTGGAAAGTTTTCCGTCAGAAAAAGGAAACTATCGTGACATCTGAACCACAAGGTTCGTCTGGTCAGGCCTCCAGAGCAAATTTTGTACACTTAGATCATTATAAACATTCCCATGTTTGTATTTGCAATTATTTTCTTTTAGTGTAGTTTCAGTGGAACTGCCTGGGGGATTGCTTTTCTTCCTTTGGTGGTGGGGTCTATTTTTATGTGATACCCTCCCTCAAATTCATTATTTCTTAAATACTTTAAAAAGTGTCTTACTATATTTCTAGGAATACTGTCTACTATGTTGGATAAAATTAGGAGGGGTTATAATGAGAACACTGCCAGAGCTTTTTGATGTAGAGTCATTACACTTTTTAAATATTTGAAATGGTGACTAGTCCTGCTGTAACTAACAACTTAGTTTTAGGAGTAAACATCTGTTTTAGTGTTTGTTCATGCTGTATAATAAAGTTTCATGAGTGACATGAGGTAACATAGATATGAAAGCTTTTCACGTTTAACATATACTGGAATAAGAAATAGGTTAAATCAGACTAAGACATAATGGTGCTACCATAGTTCTGAGATGATACTTCATCTGAAGCCATGCCAGGTTTTTCTTTTCCAGTCAAGTATGTGAGAGAATACTTAGAGATTCTCTCCTGAAGTCTTTTAGAATTATTAAGGGTGATATTTCCAATGGAAATTATTTATCAGGGAAATCTATAGTGTTAAGTAGTAGTAAATATTTCATATGAATATATCTTTAATAAGTTAAATCTTTTACAGAGCCTATAATAAAGAAACCTGAAGAACATGTTGAGATTGCTAGTGCATTTTTGAATTATAAAATTGACGTTCTCACAATACCAACAGATATGTAAGTATTCAATGTAGTTCCAACATTCACATCATTCTGTTGATCAGTTGTACTGCAAAAATACAATGGCTAATTTTTATCTGTCTCACAGGGGAAAAATCTGTGTGGTAGATGTATTTTAAAGCACATCAAGATCAAAGCAATCTATTGATTTATTGATAACATAATTAATAGGCATTCAGAGAACTGTATCATTAAAATCAGCAATAAAACAGCTAAACCATGATGCTAGAATGTCAATTAGCACACACAAACTTCAGAACCCCTTCTAACAACTACTTCTGATCACACACATGCATGCAATCTTATGCATGCTCTGGCATTGCTGGCTACAGACCAACAAGAAGGTTACCCTCTTTTCTAGG
>JAUBOD010000247.1:61968-77217 GCA_032353885.1 Nothura maculosa | reverse complement strand
CACACATGCATGCAATCTTATGCATGCTCTGGCATTGCTGGCTACAGACCAACAAGAAGGTTACCCTCTTTTCTAGGGCTGCAGGCCCTTCCTTGCACAGGCCTCCCATGGGAGTTGGCATGCCCTAAGCTTTATAAGATGCTCCCTGTAATCTACTATTCCACATAATGGTGAGAAAACACCCCAGCAGGGGCAGTGAGCATGCGGGAGGGCTGGATCCCTTCTCGTTGAACCCTGTGCTCACAGTCCCTTGGCTGCATGAACAGTTCTGCAGGGATGGCCTTGCTGGCAGAGCAACCTTTGGTAGCTCAGATCAGGAGCAGACAACTGCAACTTCTGCCTGTGTGTCCCTATTCATGTTGTGTGTTTTATTGTTTATGTTCCTTTTCAAGCTGAATCCTGTTTCACTAGTGTCTGTGCATTCAACCACAACTGCTTTCCTGCACTGCCTATAACTTTCCGGTACTGCCTATATTGATTTGCTGATGTTGCTCAGTGAACTGTGCGCATTTCACCTGATTGGTAGTCACAAAAGACTCAGCCTTTATCTTTTCTACAGAATACTGTCCTGAAAACATGAAAATTTTGTACCTTGGAATCTTTATTTTTCCTCAAGTAAAACATAGAATTGAGCATAAAATTGTTGTTTGAAATGATTTGTGGAGCAAAATCACTGTAATCTTAATATAATTTTGATTTCTAACACTAGATGTCAAGGGAAAGGGTCAGATATCATTAATGAAAATGAAAGTGCAGTTATATCTCAGAGATATATCACTTTACTCAGAGATTTTATTTTGTCTTTAAAGCATTTTGCTAGTTTCTCCAGAATAATGGTCCAGAAGATTAGAACATTTGAAAATTCTTTTAGTCAGAATAGAAATATTAGATATTTTTCAAGGTCTGCCTTAAGTCTTCCTCAATTATTTGTAAATAAAAGTTTGACAGTCTTTTAACTAGATTAAAGGGAGAATCATTGAATAGCTAGTTAGTATTTTCCTTGATTTCAGAGTGATTGCATGATATGCCGTTTATACTGATGATAGTTGTGTTTTCATGGATTTATGAGTAAAACTGTCAGCTACCAGTTCATTTTTGTAGTTTCAGCATATACCCTACTTTTAGTCAATATTCAATATTCAGCATAAACTACTGCTCACAGGCAAGAGAAGAAGGAAGAAGAAGAAGGTTCTTTATTTGTTTATTTTTTTTTTTCCCCCCCATGCATGAAGCAAGGGTCTATTGTCAGGTTATTATCAGTTATTGTCAGTCTATTATGAGCCAGTGATAATGATCAATCAGTAGAAAACACTAGAACTACTGATCTCCTCTCTGTCAGATTGAACCTCTGGCAGGGGAATCATGGAAGTATCCTGTACGGAATAAGCATTAAAAGCTTCATGTTGTTTTTGGAGGATATTTGATTTTTTTGAACAGGAATCTGGTTTGTATGTTGGGGTGTATGCATGTGTGTATTTGCATCTTTTGAGAAGTACTCTCTTAATCTGTATAAACTATGTACCTGACAACCACTGCGTTCTCATCATAATTGAAAGGATTTATAGTAAACTAGTGTTTTTTTCTGAACAGCAGTATTTTTCTATAGAAAAAATAAGATCAGATTATTATGGAATGTTCTGGGAATATCATAGCTGTGCTGGTAAAAGTTGCGATTTACAGTTAATAGTACATTAAATTATATTTTTATTGTATATTTAGAATGTTTAAATAATACCTATAAGTTTATTAAAATCAGTGAATAATCATTAAAATGCAGTATTTGCATATTAACATAACTATAATTTCATGTTTAATAAATTGCTTCCTTGTTCACTTATCACTTGTCAAGGACCATTTTCTTAACATACAAGTTTCCATGACAATCAGTTAATTTAGTCTTTCAATTTAATTAACAGGTAGTAAAAAATATAGTAAGAATTATTATCTTATTAAAATAAGATAGCTGCATAAATAACATAACATTCACGATTGAGACAAACTGTTTTTAGTCTCTTGCTTTTATTCTAATTAAATATTTTGACGCACTCAAAAGAAAGAGTTGTTGCTTGAGATCTTGATCTTTCATTATTTCGGTCTTTAAGAAGAGACTAGATAAAAAAGACTTGCATTTTTCTCTGATCTTTATTACTCTAATAAAACAATTAAATATTTACATCTGATTGGCACGTGTGCAACATTTTTTTGATCTAGTTCTTTTTGTTTGTTTAACAAGTGAACAGTAATTTTTATTTCTGTCAGTTATTTTCACATCTGCCTCCACTGAAATCAGAGAAAAAGCTCCATTTACAGCAGGAGGAGACCTTAAACAAATTGCCTTGGTTTTCATAGACTTTAGCTGTCTGGTAGCCATGGAGATCAATTGTGACAGGAAAGACAAAACTATTCCACTGGCAGAAACACTTTTTTTTTTTTTTTCCCCTCACCTTCATTTGCATGGAGTTTTTTGTTTTGCTTTGTTTTCTTCCTTGGGGATCATACAAATTTACTTACTTCTGACTGTGTCACCTAGCTTTGCTTTTCAGACTATTTTTTGTAAAAAAAAATTGGTAAAAATAGTAGTTATAAAGCCTGTGTTTTGAAAGCCAATGCATGGATTAATGTATTTGAACATTCTTTTATTTTATTATTTAGTCACTTTCCAAGGACTACCATGAGAAGAAGTATTCCCTCCGTATGCCTTTTCCCTTCTCTTACTGAAGAAGATGAAAATGATATTACTATGGATATGAATCAAAATATGAGACAACTAAAAGCAGAAGATAACAAGGTAATAATTATTCTGTTTATTTACAACAATGTACTTTTATGTTGCAAAGGGTAGTGAAAGACAAAATAGAAGATACTGAGTACTGAAATATAGATTTAAAAAAAATCTTTTTTGTAAGATTTACTTTCTCGTTTTATATAACACACCTATTCTTTCATTTTATAGTTTCATTGAGGCCTGCTGGGTGAGGTATGTGTACTAACAGTTCTCATTTTAACATGTTTCTGTAATTTATTCCTCAGATTCTTACAATACTATTACTAATACTATAAAATATTTTGGGTTGAATTCTTACATCAATTTGATAGGGAAAACTTTACCAAGATAGTCATGTACCTTTAGGAATAAATGTGTATTTCATTAACTAATTAACTCAATTTCACCTACAGTAAAGGATGTACCAATGCACATGGCTACCAGAACAATTTAATCTTTGCAAGCATATAGCATAAAGATCCATCCTCACTTCCTCTTCAGATTGTATTACAATGCCATTCTAATATTCTAGATCTGAATTTCAGTTGTTTTAATTTCTTTTATATCTATTATGTGTATGGAAAGTATGCAAGTGTGGGGGGTATATTAGTGAGTACTTAAGAATTAAAAATAAAACAATTCTTTAGTGAAGGAGAGGTCTTTGGAATGGTATCTATTTTTAACTATTCTATATTTTGTGTACATTTTATCCACAAGTAATAGTTTAATTAATACTTCATGACCTTTTTAAAGTCTTTTTAATAAATGCAAGTCAGGAAACTCGTTACAAAAGCAGCAGGGTAAAAAGCTGTAAGTAATTTCTTAAAATGTATGATAATTATTAGTTGTATGACTTCAATCTCTCCAGCTGTACAAACACAGATATAGTTAATTACAAAGTGATAGATATCTATATGCTCAAAGCACAACAGTAGCTTGGAACATCACTTTTATTTTCCCTTCCTGTCCATGAATGTAAAAACCATTCTGACTGTAGAATGCTGGTGTGTTTGCCCCAGTAGGGCATGTATTTAAGGAAAGTCAAGGCAAGTATGAAAACACGTGACAGACATTGATAAAAATGGAAATATAGGAAGAAAAATGAGTGTACCTCTGCTCAAAAGTAATCTGATTCGATCTTGGAGTGTAAGAAGCTATGAACAGCTAATTAGCTTGGATATTTACTTTTGCTGAAATTGAAGTATGCTGGGCCTTTCAATAGCTGAATTGGGTAAACTAAACTGCATGCAAACTGCAGAAATGAGTATCATTTTTTACTTACTGAATAATTTATTTCCATATCAAAATCTTAATCAACAAAAACAAAATTTTAAAATTATAGAGATAGCTCTAGGAGGGGAGTTGTTGGTGGGATGGGAGGTCTTTCTTTCCCTTACTTAAATACTTGAAATAACAGTAAATATCTACACAGTACATACCTAGTATTTTGTTTTGTTAAGCAACTAGTGGTTACAGAACCATTGGGAAGAAGAAATGTTTTTACCTTCTGGTTTGAGAAAATGTTGAACAGTAACAAGTCAAGGAAAAGTTGATCTAACTATGTTTATCTTCAGAATTTGCCAAAGGATATTAAAATTTTTAATAAACTAATCTGATTACTGTTGTCAGAAATCTTAAGCAGAATACTCCCACTTGATTTATTGTTGTGGCTTCTTCAGCCTTACATTACTTGGCATTCATTACTACTTTCTAGAGCAGAAGAGTTAAAAATCACTACTCTCTCCCATTGATCTAAACACAGTACACTTGTTAAATATTCATGTGTACCTCTTCTTTTCCTGAGTTTTAGTGATGTCTTTAAGCATGGAAGCTCAGTCATACCTTCTGCTTTGCCACTGATGTCAGTCTCGGTATTCTGTTCAGTTTGCTAGCTGTGTTTGTGCCTTTATTTGTTAATATTCTCCATAAATATTCCAGCACTATGGTGTCATATCAACCTTTCTCTTCTTCTCATACTATATTTCATATGCCCAGTGAAGAGGTGTTGAGTCAATAGGACTTCTAGATAGACAATAAAAAAGTCTATTTTAATGAGTGACGGTATGTTTTGGAAACTGATTTTGATTTGCACGTGATGATGATTCCCCTCTTAACTTTTCAGGAAAAGGAAATGCACAAGAGATGTGAGAAATCTGATTAAAAGTGAATCCTCATTTCAGATGCATGTACTTTAGAGAGCATCTTTCTTTGTAGGCTTGTGGATACCCACATATTTATACAGATTGGGACAATGCTAACAGTGAAGACTACTTAATAGACAAGATGAGCTGATAATCCAGTATTTTTAAGTTATTCCTACATACTGGTTTGGACACATTAGATCTTTAATTGTTCTTATTATTGAACTGTTGCTTTGTCTCAAAAATCACTTCCATTACTCTCTCCCACATCATAGCTAAAACTAATTCTAATACTGAATTTAATGAAAAGAGTAAACTCAATAAAATAATGTGTTCAAGTGAATGTAGATGTGAAGCCCTTCTCAGGCCAACATCAATCCCTAAAATGTAATACAGAATTGGATCATAATAGATACATTAGTCTTCTTTTCCTTTTTGGAGGTAGTTTAAATGCATTTTAATCATAAAAATAAGATATTTGGAACTTTGCTGTTTCATTTGCAATTAATTACAGCTGAAGTAGTTTTTCTAGAAGAAGAAAGTATCCAGAAAAACTAGTGTAAAATGATTGCCATGCACCATTTCTACCATAAATAGAAAGACACCAGGTTTATAAAAGCATCCTATTATTTGGTGAATTTCAATAAGATAAATACATAGCTAATGTTAAGAGATTGAGCAATACAAATTAATTAGTAAAATGAACAGGATATTTTATAGTAACATATTAACATGAAAACTGGCAAATCAGATTTTAAGTTTATCAGCATATTTTCTTCCCATTCTGCATGCAGATCTTGTAGTGAATTTCTCTTCATCAATTTGATTGACGTGCAGAAGGAACGTTATGTAACTAAATTCTCCCTGGGTGCAAATGTGTGCATCTTTTCATGTCTCACAGTTGGATTCCAGTTTTCTTTTATCTCATTCTTTGTTGGATACTGTGGCAGCAGATTTGACCTTTTCAGACAACGCAGGCTTATTAAAGAGGAAGGATGCCTTTAGTTTCCCTTTCTGTGCCAGTGTTTTTGTCACTGTTGATGAGGCAATAGCAAAATATAATGGGAGCTTTCTAATACTGCCTGTTGCTCTAAAATCTGTGAGTTTTAGGTAGACAGACACATCCCATGCCATTAGAACTGGACAGCTGTTGATTGTGTTACTCTGTTTTCTGCAGTGCAGATGTAAGGGAGCTTACAGGATTCGTTATGCATTTGTGGCTCTGTTACTGAAACAGGCTTAGATAACAGTCCTAGGCATCCATATTGTCCATGTTCTGTTTCTTCTTCAGTGGAAATTCTAGCAGAACAACTTTTGAGGACTTTTTGTATCCCTCCAGGCCTTCCAGCAGCCCGATATTAATTGCAACACGGTGGCTCCACAGTAAGCCACCTCATGTCCATACTAGAAGCATGGATTGTATACTGGTATCATAGAATCATAGAATGCGTAAGGTTGGAAGGGACCTTAGAGGTCATCTAGTCCAACCCCAACATGAACAATGAATGTGTAAGGAAGTGTTAGGCTTGTGGTGCAAACATGACAGTTTCTAAGATTTATAAGCTAAATCAAGCACATATACCTTGGAAATACCCAGAATTTCTGAGAAACTTGAGAGATTGTACAATTGCTGTGTACCTGTCTGGTAAATCCTGAGCATCCTAGAAGAAACCTGCGCGTGCTGGAACCTCACATATTGTAGACTCCCATACCGAAATACAACATCTCTGTGTGTGGATTCTTTCAAGGTTGGAAG
Source organism: Nothura maculosa (assembly GCA_032353885.1). Classification (NCBI taxonomy): domain Eukaryota; kingdom Metazoa; phylum Chordata; class Aves; order Tinamiformes; family Tinamidae; genus Nothura; species Nothura maculosa. The sequence continues at coordinate 70,556 of JAUBOD010000247.1, read as the reverse complement.
GGGAGACGTCTCAGACCAAAGTGCTGAGTCATGAATGTCACATGAGAAGTCATTTCAGTTTGTCTTTCGTTTTCTGAAGTTGAATGTAGAGAAACTTGGAAACAGAAACTGAAGTACGAGGGGTGCTAGTTGCAACATAGTTTTATGCAGTGCTTTTGCTCTCAAAAGTTACATATACCTCTAAAAAGTGACCTGCAAGAATTGAAAATATTTCAATTACCCAATTGTTCAACAATAACCCTTTCAAAAAGCTATATATTTTACATCATCATAAGCCTATCATCAGGCTTATCATTGTTTGTGAACCTTCTTTAAAATATAGATTTAAAATAGAATTTAGGGTCTTTTTTGTGCAAAAAATGGTCCTTTCAAAATCTTTAATTAAATGTAGTAGTAATGCAGGTAAATTGTTAGCGTTAATTTATTGATGAAAACACCTCCTAGTTTGAGTTAGACTCCTGGATCTACAGTTTATTCTAACATCTTTTTCTGATTAGTTCAAGGAAGATCAAATATCTATATTTTTGACAAGTTGGTAAGATTTTGGATTATTCTGGACCTTTTATGCCATGGACATGCTGTGAAATGCTTGAGAAAGAATTTCAGCGATGAGTTAAAGTGCAAGGGTGGGGCTATGACATGAGAATCACATTTAGAAGTGGAATTACAGCACATAACAGTGTGCAGCCCTTGGGTATCATGGTCATGCTGTAGTCTAGTTTGTTTAAATTATGCCAATCTGCCTCTCAGAACAGCTTTCTACATTGCACTGAGAAAAGCATAAAAGCAGCTTTGCGTCAGTGTAGCCCCTAAGCTTCCCCTTTGAAATGCAGAACAGAAAATCATCATTTATGCTGAGATGTTGTCTAGCTCAGTGGTATCAGTTTCTGCATTATCACCTTTGACATTATGTTTAAAAAAAGTATGTGTATGAGGAATTGAGGCAGGAGAAAGAATGCTTGGTAAAATAACAGCTGGCATGAAAAGAAGCTTGCAAATTAGTTTCAATAGCTTTCCTAGGCTCCAGTATTTTTCTGTGCAAAGTTTAAGCTGGATCATTTAACATGTTAATAGTACCATATCCAACTCAGTAATGGCAAGGAAATGTGGAACTTTCTCCATGTTGCCAACCTCCCTCATAAAAAGATAGTGAGCCTTGTGGAGAGTTAAGTCATATTGAAGGTAGGAGGTAAGACAAAAAAAAGAGCATGTTTTAGAGCTTATTAAATATTTTTGTCTTTCAAAGAAGATATTGCACCTCTGTTATAAATGTAAAAAACTGACTTTCAAAAGAGCTGGTGAACTTATTTCAGCTGCAAATGTAAGTGGATATTACACAGAGATTAATGCAACTCCTGTGACTTGGAAAGAGGGATGTTGACCAGAATAAAACTGCATTTAGCAAAAAGACAAGAGCAGGCAATGCTTTTATTTATGCTGCTGATGAAAAACAAAAGATCCTAGAACAATGAGGTAGGCTGTTTCAAGTTACAATTGTATATATGCTTGCAAGCAAAGAAATAGGTGCTTGCTTGAAAAGGAGCATAGTTCTTGTTTTGGAGTAGAAAATATTTAAAACTATTTTATTGTCAAAGAGCAATCATATCACAGCTTTTTTTAATAACAGAGGAGTAGGTATTTTTTTATCTTCAATTCCAGATCCCATGTAATTTCCTAGTTTTTAGAAAAGCAATCTATCACCTGGTGATAAACATATAGATATTACAGTGAATTATAATATTTCTGTGATACTTTTCAATATTATTGGCACAAAGAAAAATAAATAAAATGTTTATTTTTTAAAAAAAATATCAAATGTTATCCCCAACACATCATTGTTTTTCACTTATAGGAGACCTCTTTGCAGCAGAATAATGCAGAGAAGCCTGAGAAAGGTAAGAATGTTTTAAGTTTATATTTGGATTTATGCTGCTTTCGTATGTTTTGACATCATTGTTAATCTTCATGTAAAGTAACAACATTACTTAGTTATGGCTATTTATTTTACAATAAAAGCTTTCAAAGAAATATTTTTATATTTAATATTTAAATATTAATTCTAATATTATGTTTCATGATGTTATCCCAGTTAAAAAAGACTCAAAATAAAAGGTACTCATTGTATCAAAATTCTACAAGTAAGTAGCCGAAAAGATATTCTCCAGTTTTTATCTCACAGCTCTGCATCTGTTTTAGCTCAACCTTATACAAGTGTAGTAGTTTGCAGCAAGTGACTCTAAAACCTGTCACAACTATATTGGGATATTGGGGGATTTTTGTAGCAATCACTGCTATCAATAGATTCTGAAGTTAATGTATGGTCAGAGTGGTTTTTTTCAAAATGCTTACTCAAAACTACTCAAGAAATACCCATTAAAGGAAAGATAATTAATATTAAATTATTATTATAATTTATCCTCAGAGAATTTTCCTGTTCCTGAGAGCAAGCTGAAAAATGTGCTGTGGTTTAGCTGTGCTGGAGTAGCTTCCTCTTGTTCTTTTTCTCTTTGTGCCTATCACTTAGTGCATGTCGTCTACTGAAAGATCCTTAGCTTTATTATGAATCTACACAGAAGGCAACATGGGAATGCATAAGGAAACTGAAGGGTAGATGTAATAATACATGGTATAAGTCTATTTGACAAGAGATCATTCAGTAAACTGTGTTCTGCCAGCCTCTGGCCTACAGTGGTACTAACTCACTTGAGTACTGTAACTATCTTCAGTGCTCTGGTGCTCTTTTCACTGTCTTCAGGCCATCTGAACTCATATTTTCTCATCTCTCTATGGAAAATCCATTTACTCCAGCTTTATATAATATTGCTAATTATCGTGGAATTCAGTGAGCGGAATCCTGCCTGTGGTACACGTATGATTACTGCCCTCTAAGTAGTACAATTCTTTTTAAAATCTTAATTATTAACTGAAATCTTGAGAAGAACCATAAGGAAAGAACCATAAGGAAATCCAGGAAGAATACCTGGATTTAATGCTTTGCACTATCATGCACTGTATTTTATATGAGATAATTCAGATACCTGTTATTTCAAAACAATTTATTATGAGTCTTCCAACTTTACAGAACATCTCAAAGCATAAATTACAGACCAAAACTGAAGGAAGGGAATCTTTAGAAAGTGTTTTAAGAGAACTAGTGTTCAAAAGCACTTTTTCCTATAACTGAAAATTGCTCAAAGTCTGCAAAGCATTTGAATGGAAATAAATGACCTTATCCCTTTGGAATTTGGTTACAAGCCATTAGACAGTTAAACATGTGAATAATCTGGAAGCAGAAACATTCTTTCTGTTCGCTTGAAACAAGCTTGAAAAGTCTCACAAGTATTCTTATTGAGAGCATTGGTATTTCACAAGTAAATTGCTACATCTAAACACAAAATATCTTGGATATATAATTGATCTTCAGAAATTTTTGTTGTCAGCTGGCATAAAATCCTTGAATTCAAATATACTTTGCCCATTTATGAAGCTCTCTGCAGTGTTTAGTTTTAAAATATGTTCATAACATATCCCTCTGTATTTGATTAGGATTTGGATTTGTTCAAAGAATGATTGTTTTTCATAATTACTGACAATTATTTGCTGAAATAATCTTTCATTTGTCAGCCTTAAAATACTAATTAATCCTGTCTCTTAATCTTGTCTTTTAAGATATTTACTTCACATTTTATTTATAGATTTCTTCTGTAAATCGAATCCTCATTACATCATCCAGTGCTTGTGGGTTCTTATAGCTGTTAATTGTACTTCTTCTGTATGGGGTAAACGAGATAGCAGCTTGTTACATTATTTCTTTAATCATATTTCTGTTTGGTGCCAGAGAACATCAGAACATTGCACTGTATTTGGAATAAGTAAATCAAAAGGGAAAAAGTATGTTTTTTAACAACTTTCTCACAGGGTTCTCATCTCTTCAAAGAGAAATGAGAAAAATTTAGGCCTTTTGTTGACACTATTTTGCCTTCCTTTAGGTGCACTGGGAGAGATACCTTCCCTCTAACTCCAATATGCATGCATAAACATCTCTGTAGAGATATTTATGTATTAACCTCTGAATAGGACAGATCCCACCTTCTGTTTGAAGGTTGCAGAGATATGTTTACTCTATAGATTCTGAGCAACATCGACTGACAGTGCCCTTGTTATCCTGAATAAAGAATTTTAGCATCGAGCCCCAGGAGGACGATTTGGGACAGCTCCACTCTGATGATGGCTGTGTTATAAACTTCCTTGGATATGTATGTTTGTAAGCCAGGCAAAGGGTTTATAGCTTGCAAGTATTTTTTCCAGAGTGTAAGCAAGAAAAAAAGATCTTTGGCGCATTTTCTTACATGATGCTTTTATAAATTCTTGAAAAAATAGTTGTGAAATAATTGCAAAATAATTTAGAGCCATCCAAATCCTAAGGGTGACCCAAAAGATCACTGTGTGTTTCACTGATCATGAAATATTAAAAGGAAATTTTAAAATGCATTATTTACTTCTCCTAATTAGCTTTCTCTTTTGTTGTACCAGTCGGAGAGGATGGCGTTTCAGCAAGACTTAGAATAAACTACAAAATTACTGCAAAATGTGTCTGCCCAACATATGTATATATTTCTGTGTTGGTATTTTATTATGAATCTGACAGTGGGTGTTCTGATTTTATAAGGAAATTTGTGTATTATTGTTCACGTCTGTTTACTTCTTTTAAGTAGTATTTGGATTTTTGCAAGGAGCCTTACAAGCTGACTGCTCTAGGTAGCAGAGGCAAGGTTGCACGTCAGTCTTTATAGGTCTTAGTGTCCTCTGCAGTTCAGTACGGTTATGATCCTTGGAGGGTTATAAAAATGTAGCATTCTGCTATACTTTCTTTTCTCTGAAATGAAGGTTTGGAAATGGGGTTATGTTCTTCTTTATTTAGGTAAGTTCAGCTTTGCAGAAGTTATATGTGTGCTAACCAAATATGCTTATATGAGGGAGCAGTTGCAATTAAAATCAATACAGATTTGTTTCAGTCACTTTTTGAGTATAGGGATGATGCTATTTTAATGTGCATGTTGTCAATGTATTGAATCGTGTCTTCTTGTCCTTGCAGAAGAATTACATGAGAATATGAATTTTGAGGCATCGCAAACATCACAAATAGCTGATACTGGTATTAACTGCCAGATGGTGAATAAATCAAAGGCAAAAACTGAGTCAGAAAAGAATTCTGTTTCCAAGGAAACTTGGATTAGCTTTGAAGACTTCTGTATTTGTTTCCAGTAAGAAACAGCAGTTTGGAGTTTTTATTCTTTAAAATATAAAGTATAACAATGGTTGAAGTTGGAAAGTGAGTATATAAAAGCATTATCAACAGATATGCACTGCATGGATATAACTATACTGCCTTTTAAGGACATCCTATGACCCCTGCTCCCCTTCAGCCCAGGCTTACTGTCTCTATGGACAGTAATCTGCAGGTGCAGCCCCAGAGTGCGTCCTCCAAAGCGCACAGAGGGACACAAGCATCACCTACCAATAGCACGTGCCAGAATGCAGTGCGGCTGGAACATGGTAGGTCATGGAGCATGCCGTGGTTATCGTGCTCATGTATCCTAGTCAGTCAAAGTCTGGGTGTTTGGGATGTCCAATCAACATAATTATGAAACAAAGTTGTAAGGTTTTCTGTTGCTCTCAGCACAGTTCATTTTCATCAAATAGATTTCTTTCCTTCCCTTCGAAGTAAAACTTTCCAGGTATTTATATTTCTTCAAACATTAAAAAAAAAGATAATGCAACTGAACTCATGTCAGTCAGGATTTAACTTTGTCTGCAGTGCTTTTATAAAACACAAAATTTAGCTTGTCAATAGAAAGACCTATAAATAAAAACAGTTATAGTATGAGAATATTTGATGAAATTTCAGTTTAAGCTGTGTAACTTCAGTGATGCTATTTGCCTGTGATTTTGTTATTTCAGAGTTTGTTTCGTTGGACTTGTACAAATTCTCTAAATTGGTGGGCTGTAGACAGCGGTTTGCATTTGCAAGGACAACACTTAGAAATACAGTGTTTTGACTTTCATACTTATTAGTAGATATTATGCATGCAAAAGCATGCAAAGCATAGAGTAGTCAGTTCTAGATCAATGCAACATTCATTTTCCACATTTATCCTTAAATCAGTTTAGCTTTCCCACTCTTGCAGAGCTTGTTCCAGAAAAAAAAAAACTTTTTTTTCCAGAAAAAAAAAAAACAGTTTTAAAATTTCGTATGGAAGAAAAGATGTAGCTGATTTTTTTTTTCTTTTCAGTTTTCAGATGTGGACTGGGAGCTAACAGAATGTTAAGCCTGTTGTTTTAAGTCACCATCTAGTTATTGTCACCTTGTTTGCCTGTCATTTGCTTTTTGCTGACATCCTTGGGTTTTTTTGCCCTCACTATTTGGAGAGTGTTTAGCTTGTTTTTCAGGCTTAAGCAGCATAAAACAATGTGATTTTTTTTAAGAATCCTATATTTCCCAAAAAAGAGTACTTTTCTCAGAAAATTCACCATTTTCCTCATTTTATGTTTGTAAAAGATTTTGTTGTCAATCTGTTATTTTCATAAGTGTATTTTTTTTCTCTGATGAGACATTAAATTCAGAGGGAGTATATGAGGGCAAAGGTATACCTTTTACCCCAGCAGAACTACAGAAAAGGCGATAGGTCATATTGGAGCTTGTTAAGACTTGTCTGACTCATTTTTGGGACCACTATGTCCAGATAGCTACTGCCTTCAGAAAGAAGAATCCCAAGCAAATTAATTCTCTTCCCTTTCAAAGTCCTGCTCACTGTAAGCTTGATACAGAGAGAATATAAATTATGAATATTTTTTAACTTGTCTGTGTAATTTTAAATGACTGCTGGTCTTTTGAAGACTGTGGCTATATTAAGCGTGTCAAGCATTTGTCACTTATATTTCTGTCCTTAAAGGGGAAAGAGTTGGCTTAATTTTGCATTAAATTGGTAGTAGCTCTTGACAAAATCTTCTGGATTAACTTAGGAATGTTTCATTTTTCAGAAGATTTTCGATACTGCTCAAAAATCTTGTATTAGTTTCTTGGAAATAATTTCTTTTTGTGGTATGTCTGTAACTCAGATACAATGAAAATTAGATGAATATTCCAAATAGGTATTAACTTTGAGAAAGGAGGACTATTTCAGAGTTTTTAAAGTTGATATGTCTGATTATGTCCTCAGTCAAAGCTGAAGTCATTTATGTTGCCTTTCAGTAAATCAAGGCCAGAAAAAAAAAATTGTCAGAAATCTAGAGTGCTCTGGAGTGCATTGCGGAGCTATGTAAACACTGAAAATTTGAAAAGAAGCATTAATAAGCTATATAAAAAGAGTTCTTCCTTACAGTAATACATTATATTTATTAATGTAACTTTTGGGTAGGCATGGAAATCTAAAAGCTTATTACCATTTATATATTCAAGTACGAAAAATTAATGGCCTGGCCTCCACAGAAATATATAGAAATGTGGTAAAAGTAGAAATTAGTCAGCTGCTTTCACTAGAGATGGGTTGTCTTTTATGACACTCCGAATGTTTTAACATTTATGACAAATATCTTGGAGTCTAATTTATGAAAATGTAATCCATTTGCTAAGTAAAATACAGTATCATATGCAATTAAAAACATTTACATGGAATATATTGTTGATATAAAGATTATTTTCTTACATTTATATTATTTCTTTTATTTTCTTCTTAGGAACCTGCATGTTTTCCACAAACCACATACATATGCTTATAACTATCAAAAGGCAGATTTTAAGGTATATGGTTGTATTGAATTATTAAGAATTTATTAAATCATTGCCAAGAAATCTTTATTTTCTAATACATATATACTAAATTTTGTTGATACATAATAGAAATACTATGACTGAAAAAACAGTAACACAAACATTGTGTGGATACTTTTAAGATTACAGTCATTCCAAAAAATGCTTGCTAACAATTATCCAGAAGAATTTCACTGTTTTTAAGATGAAAATAAACAAAAGTTATGGATTGCTGTTGCATAGTAATATAAAAATACATTGCGTATGTAAATCATGAAAGTTTGTAGGTGACAGTATGCATTAGAGTGGATAAGATCTCCATGCTCTTTTTATCTTGCCTTAAATGTACTGTATAGCAATTTAGGAACTTCTTCAATTTGAATTTATTAATGATTTAGATTCCGAAACCACCTTTGAACTACTCTTTCTTCTCTTTACTTGTTGCTTAAACACAAATCAGGAATCCAGCTATGTATCATAGCTTTTCATTTTCTCTTTACATGCTAAGTACTTTGGTTATATTTGTGAAATTCCTATTCTAGAGAAAAGAATTACCCGTTAATTACTGAGTAATTACAGTATATTTTTTAACCCACCATTACTTGGCAATTGATGTTATCAGAAGTTCATTCCAGCTCTACTTTTGTACTCTAGCTGGAGCATAATTGTAGAGAAGTGTAAACTTCAGGCATGAATTCTCTATAAAAATTTGTATCAGAAAGGTTAATTATATGGATTATATTCCATAATTGTTGTACACCTGTAATTTCATAGTCCT
>JAUBOD010000247.1:0-59863 GCA_032353885.1 Nothura maculosa | reverse complement strand
AGATTAGTTGAATTGTTAAAGAATGCTGATGCCGCAGGAAGTTTCAAAGCTCTTCTTTAAATAGATTTTATGAAACATGAAAGGAAAAAATCTGAGGTAATCTGCCAATAGTCCTGCATAGCTTTCCTCATATTCCAAAATTAAGTTGTGTCAAGACCATATTACCAGTGCTTAGTATGATTTATTTCTCCTTCCACATAACTCAAGATAATCAATTTGGAGTATTGCCTGGTTAAAACTAAACTAAATAAATTAAATTAAATTAAAACTAAATTAAATATATATTATATATAATAAACAAATCATATTAATTTTAAGTATATGCTAATAAATATATTACATATAATATTTATTCTATGACTATTACATATTTAATATTTTATTGATTTAATATAGTGAATATCAAAACCTTTTGATATTTTGTTAGTTTTTTAAAAAAACGCTTCCAGTGAAGAAAAGGAGATGACATTGTAATATCTTGCCACAAGCATAATATTATCAAAGAATTCATTGCAGCCTTTTCTGTTTTTGAAATAATACTAATCACTAGTTTAATTTTAAAGAGATGAGATGAAACATATTTAAAAGTAATCAACTTAGCTTCCAACTTTTTTCTTCCAGGACTTCCAGGAATTATAGGAATTCCAGTCTGTAATTCCTATAATATAACTATATCAATAACACAATTCATATAATTCCAGGACAACAAAAAGAACTTCAGAAAATTAAATAGAGCTATAAAATATTTTAAGTCCATAAAAGCAAACTGAAATGAGGGAGGGTTTCAGATAAATAGGCACAGAAAGAAAATACATGTTCATACTACATCAACAACCTCCAATAGAGATTCTATCTGTGTTGAGATTGAAATAAAACCATAAAAGGCATTATTACATTTATAGGCTAGTTTTGTCAGTATATGAATTTTCTCTCTGCAGTTTCCAAAAGCGGCATATCTGTCTTGTGGGGAGATACCACTAGAAATGGATACGTTTGTATCCATCTCTGAAATAGTCAAAATGTTTATATTTCCTTTAGAAAAAAAAAACAAAGCTTAACAAATTATGTTAAAAAGCAAAAATAAAACAGTGAATTTTCTGATTGCCTCTGTAACCTATATTTGGAAGCCCTTGAGAAGCAAGGAGTTAGAATAGCAAGATTTGAGGAGCAAGTGAAGCAAGGGAAGGATTATCGTATGAAAATAATTATTGTATGAAATATAATGCATAAAATGAAACTATTCTTTTGAAAATAAAAGTTTAAGAATCTCTATGATAAAATAAGGACTTATTTTTGGTTTTCTTTCTCTTTAATGTAGGCGGCATGTGTTGCGCTTCACTGTAAGTTCTCCCATAGGGCATCATCTTCATCTGTGTAGCATGGTGCCATGTGTCTTTGGAGAAGAAGATACTGTGATGTCAAGTCTTGAAAAGGTATACATAGCCAGAACTATTGAAGGATTGTGCTAAATATGTTACTACTATCTCTTTTTAAAACAATATATTGTCATATCAGAAAATATAATTGCTGTATTTAATAGAATAGTTAATATTAATTTTAATATGAAAAAAATAATTGAAACGTGAATTTAACAGTAGTTTATGTAGCACTGTAATGTAAGGGTCCAATAGTAGGTTAGTATAGTGTCTCATGCAAATGTATGATATTTATTGCAGGAAAGAGGTTTAGCCCCTGAAAAAATGTCTCTGGACCATCCCCTTCTCTTCAGATGTTAGAAGAAAGATTTCTCCTTGTCCTAAAAATAAGGCGGAATTGTATGCAGGGATCTTCTCTGTATTTTTTGTTGAGAGAACAGTTTCTCTGAATATCTTTTGCAAAATGGTATACACATTCTTGCACACAAATCTTGGTGAAGATTAACCATGCCTTAGGCATCATCTGTTTGGACATTGTATTCAGCAGGATACAAATACTCATCTGTATCCTTTTACAAGACAAGCAAGGCTGTGTATTTCACTAACAAGCACCTTATTTATCATTAGTTCTAGGACTAGTTATACAGGCAAACTGAAAACTATAACCAGATATATTATGCTGCCTATTTTAGTGTTGTATTTTCATTTTAATACCTTAAATCAGTGTAAATTGGAATGCTTTTGATACTAGTATCTAATTAACTTTACAGTTGATAAAATTAATTGCAATTGGTTGTTTTAAGTAAAGTTTGATACTTTAGCACATTTATATATATATATATATATATATTCACACTATTACAATATCAAAATAAAACATTAGAAATCTTGAAACAATTTGACTAACAATGGTTGCTTTACTTCTGTCTCCCCAGGAGAGCTACCGGTTTATAGAACAGGCTACAGCTATCCTGAAAGCTATTGGGAATGTGATAAAAAAATTCAGCAGTAAGCTTGAACTTCCTAGAGCTCTGAAGGGGTTGGAACTGACACACACTCCTCCTGGCATCCAGGATGTGAGAAGAGTTGAAGAACACATCAAGGTGAACAAACAATTTTAATAAACCTACGACTAAAGACTAACAAAGTTAACATTGTCATTAGCTTCTTCAAAACAGTGACTGCACTTTCAAAAAGAATCTCCTGAGTGCTCCACAAATGACAGAATTTGCAACTGCGTACTGTATTGCTCTTGATATGAACAAATCTGAATATGCTCAGAGTGGCACATTCTAAATTTTCTAAAATTTCTAATTTTTTCTTGTTTTCTTAATTTTCTTGATTTTATTGCTAATTTGGGACTTGAAAGCCATGACCAGAAATTCAGAAAGAAAAAAACAGCATAGTTCCTTTCTGTGCCCAGTAATAATGGTATTGATATTACGGTACTGAAGGCAGTATTTCTGCATTATTTGCTATAAGAATATGTACTATATTCTTATTTAGCTCTTATGCATGATGAATTCAAAAGTCTCCATATGCATGATTAAAAAATATACTTTTTACCTAAATCTCTGTAGTTTAGCCCTTCAGTGCATAAACAGATTACTACTAAAACACTTGTTACAGAAGATAGGCTAATTTGTACGTGTATGCACATTTTGATAGTACTGTTAAGATTTTATTTTTTCAATAAGCAATTTATATTTCAGCTTCAGTAACTTTTACTGGAGTAATGAGGAGCTCATGCCATTTTGTGTATTTTAGAAAACTGAATGAAAGGATATTCATACGTTTATAAACACTGATATTAAAAAAATAGCACACACAAGTCACTACTTCTGCATATGGGCTTGCCATGAGGCTAGAATTTAGCAAGAAAACAAAACTGAGGAAGAAGTCACAACTGGTTCCAGATACATCTCTCAATAGCTCTATTTTTATGCCAAGTCCAATGTGAAATATAATTTGACCTTTCTGAAATGGATAATGACAATGCTAAGGGCATATGCTCATGTAAGATATGTAGTAAAACTTCAGGATTTAAGAAAATAATCAGCAGGAGGGAACATCTATATCCCCCAAGATAACTAGTAACAAGATAACTACTCCCGCAAGAAAACTTGTGCATAGTTTAAAGAAAACAAGCAATTCAAAAGAGAGGCACTAAATTAGCTAGCAGTTTTTCAAGCATAAAAATGTGGGAGTGATCCATCTGCAATGCAAACAATGAAAAATTGCTTTGAACATAAGTATGTAAGAAAGGAGATTGTTTCTTTACTAGTATTAAATCTTTCAAAACAAAAGAAGTCATTATTGATGTTACCATACATAACTCAGGATAAAATATTTCAGTAAGTAAGAACAATCTGAAATAAGAAAAGTGTAAAGAGAAGAAATATCTGATAAATATTTTTTCTTTATTTTCTGTTGCCATTTTTTTTTCTATTCAAATTGTGTCTCTGAAAAGCAGTCTAACATTTCCAGCTGGTGGAAGAAGAAAAGGGAGATTGGATTTCTGCTTAATAAAGAGGATCGGTATGATGAAATTAGAACCATCAATTTGGTCACATAAATAGCACACCAGATTTTCTCCATCAATATGTTTGTATTTCTGTTAATGATGTCATCTCCATATTCAGTAAACATGGAGATGTCGGTCTCTATTCTAAAACTTAAAACAAAAAAAGGCAATCTTCATGATGATGATAATCATAATCATGTGTTTCGTGCTCTAGACTAAGACCATCATTTCATTTCATTGAAACCACTAAGATGCATTAGATGATAAGTTTTTGTTCTAGGATCTGTTCTGTATATAGTAACCCAGATATGAACAGGTTTCATTCTTGACTTGAAGCATTTTAGTCTAACAGTAAGGACTACTTTTTTGATACTATCTTTGCTAGAGGAAGTTAGAAATTTAGACCGCTTTTTTACAGAAAGAAGAAAAGAATGTTTGAAACATAGATAAAAAGCAATGTAAATCAGCTTTTAAAAATGCATCTTTTATCTCTCTTTCATTTTAGGTTTTCAATAATGCATTTTGGTGTTTAATCAAACATGTATTAGCCAACAAAGTTCCTTCCAGTTACCGATTGGCTTTCAGATCCTTTACTTTGGATTTTAAAACCATTGAGATCTCTGAGGATGACAGTGTGTCTTCAGGTACTGAATTGATACTGCTAGACACTTAAAATGTATTTGCCTTTTGTTAAGGTAGAGGGAATTAACTTTTCAACAGTCTTGTATTTTCTTTCTTAGGTAAGTGTGGTTTGTATCTTATGAGATGTCTAAATTTTTTACTGTTAACAGGAAGTGTTTGAAATTCCTCTATGAGACATATCTCAGAATATAAATATTTTTTTTTCTTTTTCTGGGTGTTTATGTTTTATTGACCAAATGCATAGCTCTTTCATTTTAAGAGGCTTATTTTGCAATCTTTATAACTTTTAAATAATAACTTATTAATAGAAGATTATTAATAGAGAGTTTATTTATGATTCAAAATGGAAAAAAGAATTAATTTGAAATATTTGCAGGAAGATACATTGCCACCATTTGAAGTCCATACTTTCAGGAGGGACTTCACATCTCCTTGTGCTATTACAAATTTATTGCATGAACTCTTTGTTCTTGGTGAAGCAGAATGCTATTGAATTCCTTTTCTCATTGAGTTCATGTTTCCAAGTTGTTAAAAACAAACTTGATTAAAATTTTCAGGAATATAATTCCTTTATGAACTTTTAGTAATTTAACTTTTGTTCTATAAGAAATCCTATATACTCTTTGTTTGACACTTTCATGGAGGTTTTCCTCCAAACATCCTCTCTTCAGAGAGGCATTGGAGTGAATAATTAGTCAGAATTACTGAATTACTATATTTTTCACAGATTTATATCTTATGGCAATGGTATAGGTTATAAGACTCAGCATACTGACATTTACTAGAGCACTTTAAAAAGTCACCAACACCTTTCACATTTTTCAAGATTTCTGTATTTCAAAGAAAATTTAGTACTTAGCAGCAATAGAAGAGAAGGCATTTTTAATTAGATTTGAATAATCAACACAGATAAATGTATGCAGTTGACATATTGCAACAAGATATTATATATGATAGTTAATCATAAGATGAGTTGTGACAGGGTATTTTTAGAATTTGGATTGGAAGAAAGAAAAAAAGAGAAAGAAAAAGTGTGGAGGAGACCAGTTTTATTTTAGTTTAGTTTCTTCCAGTATCTAATTTATCTTTCAAATTCTTTTCCTGTCCTGAGGAAATATTGCTTAACCTACACAAACGTAAATACAGTAAGTTCCTATCAAATTGGGAAGAACGTTATTTCACCTTAGTTATGTATTTTACTCTGCTTAATAATTTTACACGGGAAGAAGCTATTGCTTTTGTTCAGATGTCCCAGAAACGTAAATGGAGACATCTACAATCAAAAAAATAAAAAAAATAAAAAAAGGAAGCTAAGTGGTGAGAAAAAAATAGGTAGCTAAAATGAAAACAGAAGTGCAAGATGCATTGTCGGAAGGTGCAGAAGGTCTGATCTTTATTTGGCCCACATTAGCACTGCAGAATTGTCATTTCAGTTGCTCGGATTTTGTGAAGTTTTGAGTTAGAATCCCATGGAAAATCGCAAGCATCAAGGTGAAGTAATGTAAGAGGCAAAAGAAATCTTTTCTTGTCTGACTGTGATGCAGGAGGGGAAGAATAGATCAAGTCAAATCTGAACTTTTTTAAATTTTTTTTTTGAAATACCTCCTCCATTTTACATTAGCTAGTCTGTTTTGCATGTTATTCATTAGTCCAGCAGGCGTAGACCTGCGTAGTAAGGTTTCTGAGAAGACAACTTGAAAATAATCTAGTAACATTCATTTGTCTACCAAATACTGCCCACCCCTCTGGAGCAGCCAGCACAAGCGCTGTGAGAAGCAAACAGGAGACCACAGCCAGTAAATATGAGAGGAAGTTGGAAATTACTTAGGCTGAGTGCTACTGCATTGCACAGCTCTTCTGTAGCTGTCTGGACAGAGAGAGGTAAAGAGCCTCTGCCCTTTCGGTGGTCATATGATGCTGAATTTACAGAGGCATGTGATGGTTCCTATGAATGGAAGCGTCTCACCCTGAGGTTACGCAAGTGAGGCTGGAAAGTCTTAATGTCTCATTGCTGCCTGCCCCTGCTTACCTTGTGCTGCTTTCACTGGGCCCTGTAATCAGTCAGGTGAGTTTATGATCTCACTGGAGGTCTGCGGACTGGCTTCCAAGCCTGGAGCCTCAGTCACTTGACAATCATTTAGGCATAAGTCAAAAGATACATATCTTCCTCAGGGAGAGTCTCAGCTTTGAAGTTGTAGGGTACTTTGTGTGTACTCTTCTGTAAGAACACCCTTGTCTGAAATTTTGTTTTGCTCTGAAGTCTGACTTCAAAAAATTCAAAAATTGACGATAAACTTCTCTGTGTAAGACATAATTTAAGAGCCCTGTTCCTTCTCTCTTTTCTGAATAAGCTTCTCTTTCTTCTATTAACTTGGTATAAGAGTAGTGATCATATAGTTATGCTGTAAGGCTGGAGAAATGATTCTAGACAATTTATTCCTGAACTTCTTTAAGATTTGCAGTTTAGTTGCAGCAAGAGGTGAGGAAAGTGTCGTTACTGAGAGTATATAAAATGCTTCTCCAGTATATACAACGTAGACCTATTTAAAGTCCAAATATTTCATTCAGATTTTTATTTTGACTTCTCTCATACAAATAAAAATATTTTGGTTCTAATGACAATGTATTTAAAAGATTAGAACAAAATATATTCAATCTTTTGGAATATATAATTTCAGAAAATTCTCAGTGCTTCCAGTTGTCAGCATGGAATTAAACTTTTGACAACTTTGAAGAGACTTAGATATTTAAATGTAAAAAGTAATATGCAGTGTCACACTTAGAACTGAAGAAACTCTGAAAACCCAAGTGTGTGAAAACCCAAGTATTTATGGCACTTGCTTTTCAGCTTTTAGAAAATGCCATCCCTTTAAGCTCCTTTGTCTCTGAATAACCCTCTCCAGAGTAGAAGACTGAGACTCTGCTACAATTGTTGGCCACAGCCATAAATATTTACTCTCCCTTCCAAGTGAGGCCACTGTTGAGTTCCACAGCATTAGCAGGGTCACTAACAAGCATTAGGATAAGAAGGTATAAAACAGTGCTTTGCCACTGGATTATTTAATTGTAAAATAAACAAGCATATAGCTAGAACAAATTCAAATTCATATTGAAGTGTAGATTATTTTGACACATAAATGGAAGAGTATAGAGTAAGTAGACCTCCTCAGAGATGCAATGTGATAAGACACAAGCTAGAAAATGGGAAATTACAATTGGATGTTAGGAAAACTGAACATCTGTTCAAGACTGAGCAACCTGCTCTAAGTTGTTGCTGGTTTAAACACGGGCTTGGACTATGTGACTTCCAGTAGTCCCAACCTATATTACTTTATGTTTCTATATTTTCATTTTATAAAAAGTTGTTGTGCTGAGCATATTGTTAAGCCCTAATCTGCTGTCTATTGAAGTAGTATTGTGTAACCTTTCAGAGTGTCTAATTGTTAAAGATTGCCTTTATGGGTTCAGAAATCAGATAGAAATCAGGAATAAGAGTTAGAAACACAACCAAATTTTAAAATGTTCAAGAGATGTTAGATTAAAATATGTAATCTCTTGTCTGAAGACAGCAATCTTTCCTTCAGTTTGTCACCGTTTTTAAACTGGATCTCAATACTCTTCTCATCTCTGTTTTATTGGAGCTTCCTCTTGAAACACTTTTTCCTTTTTTTTCTTCCCTCTCTTACTGCCCTCATTCACTCTCTGTGCGGTTCCAAACTGGCTTCCCAGCTCTGCCTGCTTGTAGTGCTGCCTGCTCAAACACTCCCACAAGATCCTGATGCTGATGGCTGCCAGGAATGCAAGGGTTACCCTAAGGATCTCCTCAGGAACCCTGTCAGAACTATCCAGTGTCTGTTCCACTTCCAGTCCCATCCATGACAGATGATAAATGGCTTTATTGAGATTCTTAGCCATATTCCATGGCTGCTTAGTGAAAGCTGAATTCATTTTAAACAATGTCTGTTTTAAAATTGTTAGTTAATAAAACAATCAGTTCAGTAGAGGGAAACATTTAAAATCTTGCGAAGCTTTTCTTTTAAGATGTATTCAGAGTCAGATTTTAATTTTTTAATCTTTAAATGCTTTTTAATCTTTTTTAATCTTTAAATTCTTTTTGATCCATGTTTGGAAACTTATTTTAAAATTAAATTAGAAGACAATTTAAAAAATACTGCAGTAGAAGTAAGGCATCAATTATTTAGCCTTTGGAATTCGTCCATTATTTGCATGGTCACTTTATGTAATTACACAGTAAATTACCTTTATTTTTATCATGAATTAATATCTGGTGTTTTTTATATAGGAATATTGCCAGTGTTATTTATGTCACAAGTAGAGGTTTTATGCACAAACTACTCTATTTATGGATTATATTTCTCTCTCTCTTTTTTTCTACCCTTATAGCAAGCAGTGATTTCCATTGTTGTCATTCTTTGTCATTCTCTTCTTTCAGAGACTTTTGACACATCTTGCCTTAGTAGCTGGCAGAACAGAATTCCCACTCCTGAAGAAGAAGCAGCAGCACTCAAACTTCAAGCCAATTGGAGGGGATCTTATGTTAGGAAAGTGATAAAAGGCAGAAAGCCGGGTATGTCCTTTATAATATCTTTTTAAAAAAGTTTCATTTTGCATCTTGTTCAGATATTTCCTTTAAGGATTTTATTACTAATCAATATCTGGTTAAAATGAACTACAATACAATAAAAAAATATAGTAGAACCTCTGAAAAAAATGAGAATATTGCTCAGTCTAGCTCATTCCATAGCACATACGACACTAAAAAGTGATTGAGGTAGAGGAAAGACCTCCCAGATTTGGTAGATGTTAATGCAACATTAATACATTTTTACCTTAGAACTGGACTGAATGTTTTCTATTTGGAAAGTAAGTAAAAGTTTTAAATACGTATCCTTCTTTTATGTATTTCCCACAAATAAGTTTCTATGAGTTTTACCAAACTCTATATAGTCTATATAGTCTATATAGTAAACTATTTTTAATAGTATAAATTTAGGCTGCAAGAAATCAAAATATTATTGATACAACTCTTTTCAAGAGTTTTTTGATAGTATTTTCAAGAGTTTTATACTGAATTAAAGGAATAGTGTTAAAACCAGACCAGCAGATTTGTGTTGGGTTTTCCATCACTGCAAACTTCAAAATCATAACTGTGCAGGTAAGAAAATATTTAATTGACCGTTTATATACTATGAAATAACAATGAATGTGTAACAAGACTGTTACACAGCAACTCAGAAGAGGCCTCCCAAGGAAGAAGCCTCCTTCCGTGGGGTACACGGCCTCTGGTTACTGGCTAGTTACTGGCCTCTGATTAGACTTTGTGCCACTGATCACAACCTTAAGAGCTCCATCATTCTCTGCTCATCTAGCCCATAGTTTGTATGTGAAAGTGAAATGAGAGGTGTTGTGGAAACCTTACTGAGTCCAAGCTAGACATCACTCATTGCTCTTGCCCTTCTCTTTGAAGTTCCATCTGAATTATCATCATTGAAGGTTTTTCTTCTATTTTAAATTTACCTGCATCAACTGAATCCTTGAAGTTCTCTTTCCTACCTTCATCTCCTGATCAGTAATCCAAAGAAGTTCTTTCTACAAAACCTCTATCCTAGTGTTTTCTGCTCCAAATATCCTAATCTACTTGTATTTGCAAAGTAAGTAGATTAGGAAAATTTTAGCAAACTTTCAGTAGTGTTATCAGTTCCTGCAAATCTCAGAGCCCAGAATCTTCTGTTCTTTAGATTAAGTTTTAAGTATTGAGTATTCCAAAAGTCTTTTTTTTCTTATATATAATGTCTTTCCTATCATTGTCTGATTTGTCTGCACTCCATTACCTTTTATTCTGATCATTTCTTTCCAGTGCTTCACTTTTTTATTCAATCATATGGCTTTTATGCATTTTTTCTTCATTATCTATACTACTTTTTCTTACTTTCTTACTTGTCCTTACAGTATTCTCACTTTTCTCCTATCCTTTTTCTCTCCAATTCTGGCATTATACAATAGAAGAGAATTTTGCCAAAGTTTAGTCAGGAAGAGTTATACATCAGATCTGAACTAGTTTGCCTCATCTTCATTTTTATTCTGTGGATATAAATATGCATTTTGAGAGGACAGCATGTCCTGTCATCTGAGAGGTATTGATCACAGGTAGGATAAATTACTCTTTGCAGCTGCCTGGTTCTTTTTGTTCTCTGTAAAGATTGCCTAGGCATCCACTTAGACCTTAGCAGTATCTGCAATTAAAAGCTCTGGAAGACAAACTGAGTTTACTGGGAGCAGAAATCACCTCTTATCTCATGCTAAGATAGTGTATATTACAAAGACACTCTGTAAATCAAAGATGGTATTGATCTCCTCTGATTTTGCAATAGCAGAAATGCTGGTAAATGCGAAGCAATAATGTGATTAAGGGAATTTCCTCTATTAATGATTAGTTTTCAGTTGCGTGAGACTTCTATAATTTTTTAGATAACAAAACACCGATTCTTAAGAAAATTGACTTCTGTGAGTATTTTTTTTTCCACAAGAACTTTTCCAGCATGGATTTAGAGATATATAAATTTTCTAACCTATTATTTCCATTATTTTCAGGCACTAAAGAAAACGCTAACGTCAAAGAAACCTTGAAAAAATTGTGGGCTCTGATTGAGTTAAATTCTGAACAGTATGCTATAATGTTGTTGAGGTAATAATTTAACAAGTAACATATTGCATAGATTTTGTGAAGCCTATTGCATAGACTTGACATAAATTGCTGGTTCACGAAGTAAACATTGCAAGAGTATTACTAATTTTAAAATTGCAAAATTCAGTTAAGCTATAAAGAATAAGATTCAGTGAAGCTCAACTATGACAAAAAAGTGGCAATAATCTTTATACATTTTACTACGTGCAAGCTGTTTTCTTGCAGCTTGAACTAGAATTCTGCCTTCTATTTTTTTTATTGTATCATATAAACTGTTTCATAAATATAAATCTGATAATGATTCTTTGACTAAACACCTAAAGTTGCTTTAAAGAAGCATTTGATTCCTGCTGTCTTTTTAGGGAAACCTTATCGACGTTAGGTGACCTACAAAGGATGCCACTATACAGAAATCTTATTTAATTCTAATACAGTTTTTAGCATCAAAGGATTTGTTTGTAACATTTTCTTCAAGAAAAATAGGTGTATTTCCACGTGGATCCTTTCCCTGGTATTTAATTATGGGTTCTGCAAAGTCAGCTATGCTAATTACAGCAGTATTCCTTTAAATTGTTTGCAAGCGTGGCACTGTTTGGAGAGTATGTGTTTTCATGAAGTCTTTCCATTATCCCTCTGCAGGTGTTCACATAATGCCAGCAGTAGCTCAGTTGTGTCAATGCTGAGAACTAAGAACTGGCAGTAATTACTAGCTGTTGGTACAATTTTTTGCTCCTTATAAGCAACAATTTGAAGTATTTTTTTTTCCTTCAGTTTTTGTTGTTTCTAATCCACATGACTAAATCAGTAAAACATTTCCATGCAGACATGAATATCAAGTCCTAGTTCCAAATATTTTTAGATTTAAAAAAGAAATGATTTTCTTTTATTTTTTTTCCTGCAGTTGACAGAGGTGTAGGAATTTTGTGGCAGTTATGAGAGTAGGAGCTTTTCTTCTTTCTCAGCCCAGACAGTGAGAACTACTCTCTTCTTGCTAACCTTTACCTGACTACTCTTGAACTTAATTCACATAGTGGGGAATTTTATATACTGGCATTCATGTTGCTTAGTCCAAAGGAATTTTTTTGATACTGCTAGTGATTAATAAAACTTTGTGATGTCAGCTAGGGACCAGTAGATTAGCTGTAATTTCATAGAATTTAGTAACATCAGAGGGTTTACTTACCTTACTAGTAAGTATTAAAGGTTTCTTCTTATGTGAAAGGAAAGCCTTTCAAGGTCTTTAAATAACCATTTAAGTTATGTGGTTATATTATGCAATCATTTTTTGTTCCAAACAGCCTTAAAGAGGAGAAAAAAAAGATTTTTTAAAAAATTTCCTCATGGAACTGTAGGTTTAAGATGACAGCTTAATGTGAGTTTAATGTGAAAATTGAAGCTATGCTATCTGATTTTAAAAGTTCAAAGGAATATTACAGAAGCCATAATATTTGGGGCTGCTAGAAGCAATTGCACTTATGGATAGACTGTCTGATGCAAATATTCATGTTGGTAATTACAGGCCATTAGCTCTTGAACTTGAAAAGCACCTTCCCTGTCCCCTCAGATTTACCATTTCTGAGGTACTGAAATACATTAAATGCAGTGTCGAGGTACTATATTTTTAAAAGCAAATAAATAAATGCTGGTAGCACATTTTGTACCATTACTTTACACTAACACAAAAAGCAGGGTTTTTCATGATTAGCATACAGTAATGTCAAGTTATTTGCCTTCTCTTCATTAGATTTAAATATTTTATCTTGTTTTCCGCTTTCTAGAGAAATGTTTAAAAGTCACTGTAGTTCAATTGAAAAGTTTCCGTGTTATGAAGATGAATGGTCCAAGATCTCATTTACTGATTATGTTGTAACATATGCTGATCAGCCACCAAATGTTTGGTTTGTGGTTTTTAGGTGAGTTCATGCCTTCTATAACCCTTATGGAGAAGCAGTATTTTTTGATTCGCTCTAGTTTATCACTTACCTGCTATAAAAATATCATTTTACTTTCCTGCAATTCTAACAGTTGCTATTATTGTGTGTTCCAGAAATCATTTAATTACTGAAAATAAATTCGATACAATTTTAAAGTGAATTTTTTATTTTTTTAATAGAGAGACGTTTTACGTTCCAGAAGACATGCTTATAGTGCCAAAGATGTATACATCTATCTCTGCATGTAGACTCCATGTAATTGATAATGACACACTAGAGGAAATGCCACATGTCTTTCTCAAAGTGGCACCTCGCATTTATCCCAAGAATAAGGTAAGGGTAAAGAGTAGTTGCAAAAAATATCTTTTTAAAGATAGAAACCATCGAAGGAATGGCCTTAATTTTCTTTGATATTTGTGGTTATCTGCAAATGGAGATCTATCTTCCAGCTTCTCTGTGCTTTTGTATACAGTGACAATCTATCTGGTAAATGCTGATATAATCCAACTGGCAAAAATACTTTCAAGAACCAGAAATCCTAATAAGAATGAGGCACAAATTGCCTGATGTGTAAGTCTGTGTCAGTTATGCTTGTACAAAACATACCTCTTCAAATGATAGTGATAATTGAAGCAAGAATGCCAAATATAGCTTTATATATGCTCCCCCCTCAAACTGAAGCAGCCTTACTATATTAAACTTAATTTATAGTTATACTATTAAACATAAATCTCACAACTTTTCCTCCTCCTGCCTTAAGCTGATTTTCTCAGTCTTTCCTTTTATATTATGTTTTCTACATTCTTAGTTATTGTGTCTCTTTTCCCCTCTGAACTCTTTGGAATTGCTCTATTTTTTTCTTATGATTTTTATCATTGTGCATAGTAAACTATGCACCAAGGATTATCTTGAAGCTATGCAAATGGTAAGAAATGAATGATTAATTTACGCATTTTGGGGGCCTTATTCATACTTGCCACATATATTTGTGGCATTTATCCTTTTACCCTTTTTTTTTTTTTTCCCAAAAACATTGCTAACTTATGCTACTTCAAACCCTAGATGCTCCCCTAGAGGATTAAATTCTGATTTTTTCCAGTCCTGTATTTGTGGAGTTTATTATTCTTGAACAAATACAGTATATTTGCTATTGATTTTTATGCTACTTGCAGGACCATTTCCCCAGTTTAAAATTATATTGATTATCAAACCAACAGCCACCCACTTTTCATCGTGATCATGTTTCACTCAAGAATGACCAGAGAGACAATGCCAATAGCTTTACTGAAGTCAAGATAGATACTATCTGCTGTTTCTCCTCCACTCCTATAGTGTATTTATCCTACTATAGATGGAGATTTGATTGCTTTGATATTTATTCTTTGGAATCCTTTTAGCTGTTACCTTTTTGCTGTATTAAGAGGGGTGAGAATAGTTCATTCTCTTGATTATTGCATAATATTTTCAACCATTGAGACTATGCAGACTCATAGTTTTCCACATCTTTGTCCATTAAAAAAACAGAAACCAAAACATTGGCTTTGGCTTGTGGTCTTCTAGTATCTTAACTGTTCATTATCGGACATAAATAAAAAGTTTTGTGATTGCTTTAACCTATTATTTAGTTATATTTGAGCCAGTTCAGAAATTCATCATACCTAATTAAACCCAATCTTTTTAATTTATCCGTATAAGCATTTGTGACTCCTTTCCCTATTCTAAAGTGCTCTTATCAGTAATATTAACGATACTATTCTCATATGCACAGATGACCTTTTAGTGAAGGTCACAGGTTCACGTTTTAGTCTTCCCAGTCTCATCTACCAATAGCAAGGAAATGATGTCAATTTAGTTTGTTTCCCTCCATTTATAAAGGATTTGGTACAACTTCAGTGGACCTGCATATATAGCAAAAGTTCTGCTGATGTTTTGACAAGACATTATGTGATTATTTTAAAACACAGGATACAGTGGTATTTTAATTTTTACCTTTCCTTTTAATAGTATTTTGTTAAGAAAAAGAAGTCAACAGTGTAATATAGTAAGAAATTATACAGCATGCCTGAATTCCAAGTGTCAGTGTTAATACAGATCAAGTGCTTCTTTTTTGAAAGAACCCACCGTGTAGGTGTTTTGTTTCAAAACTATGAATCAGCAACTTAACATCCGAGCTAAGAAATACATATCAGCAGGTATTGTTATTCTGCTGCCACAGCCACTCCTGCGACACATTAAAGTTCTTTTGGAAATGATTCATGCTAAGGATAAATCCCGCAGAGCAGCAATAAAGCCTGTCTGCTTTCTGCAGCCATTACAGTCCAGACAGAGATTTAGCTACTTGTTTTTCAGTATTTGGATTTTCTGCATTAAATTTTTCTCCTTCAAGGGTCATATTTTCTATTAATGGATACAGTTTTTAATTTACCTCAAGTCTTCTGAACATATTGTAGAAAGTGCTAAAGAGATGAGCAGTCCTCAAACTTCAAATCAGTAACAAATGTAAGAAGATAATCATCATTTACAGTCTATTTAGTATAGAAAATATAACTCTAGGCAAAAACACTGATCAGTTATTCTCTTGACTACCTGTGAAAGTACCTAAGGAAATTATCTTACTTTCCAGAAAGGTTAATTTTCAGTGATATGCTAGGGGGAAAAAAATGCTTTTTGATTTTAGGGATAGTGAATTGAAACATGATACCTAGGGTCATCATATTTCTCCCTGGAGGTTTATAAGAATAAGACATAAATCTGACAGGCATTCTCTAGGTCTATTTGATTGTTTCTCAGTAGTGACTGATGATTACTTAATGGTCTTGTCAGACTCAAAATTCAGTTACTGTGCCTTCTAATTAATTATGATCTGCTGAAATGGCCGCTCATCTAATTTTTTAACATTAATTCTGAATTTTCTGAGTATGTATTGTGAACATGAAGCTTGGAGAATCTTTGTAAATCTTTATAAATAGGCACGCAAAGGAAGATATTTTTCTCACATATACCTTGCTGCCAGAAAGCACATGAATATGTAGCTAAATCTCTCTCAGTTAAGAAATTCCTATGCAGCAGATTGTATTTACCCATATTGTTGCAATGCCTTCAGTATGAATGGACATTTTTCCATTTCTTTTCTCCTCAGTGATTGAAATTATTTTCATCTTTATCCTTTTCTAAAATTACATTCATATATGCAAGGACTAGTAGCTTTTTCTAAGTATCTTCTGCATAAATTACCAAAAATATTAGTTATCTAATCTTAACACTGGTCACCTTTGAAGTTAAAGTGATCTATAAACTGAAATATGTTGCTGTCGTTGACTGTTCCTTTTCCTCACATTTCAAAATCTTTTCACAGTTTTAAATTATGATAAATTAAGTTTTACTACACATCTCTCTTGTAGATGCAAAAACATACATGTTAGCCTTTCTAAGTAAGTAATTCTTTTGCATAGCCATAGGGGATTTTTTTTCCTCTGGTGCATCTTCTAAGAATTCCTTACTCTACAGAAAATGAAATTTCACATAGTCTACTCAATATAGCATTAAAAAAAATAATGCAGCAACTTAGTTCCCGTAAGAAAAGCTGCAGTGGGAATAGATTTAGGCAGCAGGGGAGCAGGTGTTTTTTAATCTCACTTTAAAAGTTATTTCAGAAGTGAAGAACTGGATGTTGTTCTTTAGAGCAAGCTCCCTCTGATTTTCAACAACAGCTGAAATGAGCTATTTGGCCCAGCTCTGACGAAAACACAATCCTAATTAGGCAAACATTTCAAGACAGCTGAAAAATATAGACAATTAAGGGACCAAGATAACATATGAGGTCTTTCAGAGCAGTTTGGAGAATGTTTATTTTAATCTTTGCCATCAACAGCTTTTTCCTTTTTTTGATCAAAATCATGATGTTCAATAGGTGTTATAATCTTCTGGAGATTGTGTGCTAAATTGGCTGAAATATTGCCAGAATTTTAAATTCTAGTAAATGTGAAAGCACTCTGTTATGCATTACACTGCATATTATGAGAATATTGCTACTTTAAGCAGTGTTGAAGTTCAGTTTAAAAATCCTACCTTTAATGTCAGAGAAGTTTTCTATGCTTATCTTGCTTGATAAAGTTCAGATTTCTGAGTAATTCCATGCATTATTTATCTTTTGCTTATCTTTTTGCATTTTGTCCAACATCTTGTTTCACTTTTCAGTTTTCATGTTTGACTTTCTTTTTCTCTTTGTCAATAGGCAAGTCTTAGCTCCAGTCTTACTACTTTCAGTTCATTTTATAGACTATGTTTGTCCTTTGCTTTATTATTTTTCTATTTAAACTTCAATGCCTACACCTGATTTAGGGCACCAAAAAGTGATTGCTTGGATTTTTACTTTCTTTTATTTGGACATAATATGTTGTCTTGTCTTGTGGCAAGAATTTGGTATGATAATTACTTTTATAGAAGATAGTCCTTAGGCTGAACAACTGGAGAATGTCTTTTGGAAGTGCAAGTGCTGTTTGCTCAACAATAGCAACGTGTAGGCTTGATGGAGCTAGCTCTGAACTTGGAGTTAAAGTTATTAGCTTATGAAATTCTTTCATATTGATTTTTTTCATTCATTATTTACAACTAGTACTACTACTACTACAACATATACTTTTGGTGTGATATCAAGAAGAGGAAAAGAAAATCAAAAGTAAATGGAAAGACTTTCCAGAATAGAGTACCTCATGATATATCACGATACTACGACATTCTTGCTTACGAAGTACATTTTGCTATAGACAAAAAGTCTGCTGCATGCAGTCATAGAGTGCATTTTGTGTAATGTTGTTTTCTAATGAAAATGCCTTGTTTTTTACATTCAGAAAGGATATACTTTTATGGCTGAAGCACATACTGGTGACTTGCATATGGCATCTGGGAAATGGAAGCTCCGGCTCATTGGATCCCACAGTCCTCTCCCTTTCCTGTCTCGTGAAGCTATAAACAACTTGTATTCTACTAAAGAAATTAGAGAGTATTACATACCCAATGACAAGCATGTCATATTCAGGTATATATTGAAAGAAGAATAACTAGATTCAGCTTTTTATATGGACCACTGCAGCATCCTGAGAAGAGCTTGACCTCAATCTCGAAAACTAATCCATACTTCAGTTACTGAAATTCCATAGTACTTTGGGGGGGAAAAAAAAAAGGTGCAACATAACAGACATCTTGCAGGTGTGGAGAAGGTGGCATGGAGTTTAGTGTATTTTTTCCAAATAGTCACTGGAAATACAAATCAAGAAATACAACACTTACTTATTTGATTTGTCAGACCAATTTCCATCTTGTGGTAAGAAAACTTGATTTAATCATGAACTTATACATTTGCTATAACAGATAGGTTATTTTAGGAGAACATATTTAACAAGAACATGATGATTTAGTGTTCTAAATTCTTTTGTAAATGACTGATGTTGACTGAAGCCAGTTTATTATAGCCAAGTAGTCCTTCAGAAGTTACATGAATGCCTACTCAACATTAAAAAACATTGCATGTTTTATAGCTTAAACAAATACAAAATTCATTTCATAGTACCATGCTGGCTATTCGTTTTGTTGCAATATTACTATGCTTAAGTTTTTATAGGAAAGGACTACACAATAATCCAGCACAAGTCCTGCACTTAAAGTTTATCACATGCAAATTTTTAAGGGTACATCTCTAATATTTTGCCATGATTCCTGGCAGAACAGTGACAACTTACTGTCAGTATTTCAAATCAATGGGTTATTCTTGGGATGAAGTCTATTCAACATGCTGAATCTGGTCCACTACAGTTAAAAAAAAAAAAAAAAAAAAGAGTTGAAACGGCAATTGTTTTCCCTTTGCTTGTCAAAAATCTATTAAGAATTTTATTTAAAATTATAAATATATTTTTGTCTTTAGATGTTGAGAACTCAGGATGACAGGGTGTTTTAAGCTCGTTTGTTTGCTTTTTTTGCTTGTCTTTGCTAGCTTAGGTTAGTCTAACAATTTTAATTAAAAAAAAATCCATACTTAGCATTCTCCTAAAACTTCAGTTAACTTATAAAGTTGTAAGTGTTGTAAGTGGCAATAAAACTATTCTTTGAATTTCATTCTAAGACTTTAATTCTGCGGTCTTTTAATTCCATTTCACAATATTTTAAGATGACCAGTGTAACAACAACTGATAATGAGATTGCTTCCCCTTTTAAACTCAAACCCTATTTTTTCTCCTTTACCATGCTACTTTTTAATTGAATCACTTCCCTGATCTTCTTTCCATATTTTTGAACAAATTCTAGCACTACATGAGAGAGGATGTGCATCTGGACATATGGTAGAAGAACAAAAAGCAAACTAAACACAACTGGGGTACCCTATTATTTACAGCAAAATATGCTTATACTGATCAGGGATTCACAGCACTAAACTACAGTAGAGAAGACCTAGCCCATCACACTGCAGGAAAACACTTAGCCACAAGTTTTTAAGTGTGTACTTCCAAGTCAGCATGTGTTTAGGTACTTTTTTAAAAAGGAACAATCTGGTGTAATTGTTTTGCTATAATTTTGCTTTTCTCTTTAGGTATTCAGTAAAAGTCACAGCATCACATATTGCTACTGTGCAAGTACAAACTTCTAAATCTGATGTGTTCATTAAACTACAAGTCCTAGATAACGAGGAAGAAATTGTGAGTGCCACTGGAAAGGGACATGTAGTCATCCCTGCTTTTAATTTCTTGAGTAACGAAAGGTATTTGAGTTCCTCACGTAAGTATTGTATTCTGTATTTGATACATATATTCACTTAAAGCTTACGTATTCTTACAGTGGTTTTAGATACAGATTTTTTTTCCATGAAGTTCTTCATTTCCTTGTGGTGAAATCAGCAGCATTCTTGAAAATGTGCTTCTGAAGTTGCTCTTTGGTGGGTTTTTTGTTTACTTTTTTTTTCTTTGAAGTTCATGTAGAGATTTCATTTTGAAACTATATTTTTCATAGGCATTCCAGGTTTGCTGAAATAGCATAGTAGTTTCTTAGCAAGTCAGTTACTGTACTGTCCATGGACATCATATCACACTGAAGTATATTCAGTACCATACATATTCTACTTCTGCCTGCCATAGGCAGTTGACTGGTATGTTGGCAGAAGTATTCCTGAATGACATGATTGTGCAAGCATCATCGATAAAATATTATCCCCCTTTCCCATCCACAATTCATTGGCAGTCGGAGGGGTTTTATAAATGTCTTTTACTTCTCACCAGCGACATTCAGCCAATTGATTTTTAATATATGTACTTCTATTGAAATGTAGCAGAGGACTTGATCCCAAAATATTCACTTGCTAGTAAAGAAAAAACATACTGAAATACTGCAAGCGTGACTTGATGATGATGACAGCAGAAATGGGCAAAAACAGTTTCATAGTATTATCAGTTTGATACAATCCAATAGTTCATGTTTGGACACTTACTTGAATCTAAAATCAAGGCAAGGTGAATTCCCCTGTTGCTTACAGAGCCTTTCAGTTAGAGCTTTGCTTAGCAAAAGTGAATATATACATATATATTTATATAAATAGGTCCTCAGTGAGAGTAATTTGATGCTACATCACCACCTGGTGACAATTGCTAGAACTATTACTGTGCTTGAAGCTCCTTTTCGCAAGGGCAGAATTAAGCCTTGCACAGGATTCCAACTTTTGGAGCTGACCTGTCTTTATGGCAGCATCATCTTCTGGCCATTGCAGAATTCTTACATGCTTCCACTCTTCAGATTTAGGACAGAGAAAAGAGGAGGGTAGTGAGATAGACATGAAAACCAATTAGAGCCTAATGAAGATAACAGTCCTTAAGTCCTTCTTACCATGATGAGAAGAAGTAAGCTCTTCCTGAGGGTAGTTCACATCTCCAAACACCCAGAATCCAGTACTCCTTCAGAAGAGCTTATCTCTCTCTATTGACTACAAGACTCTGCCTTTAGTTTGTCTCACTGCTCCAAAGATATTTCTTGTGAGTTATCTGCAGTATCCCTTGATAACAGTGCTTAAGCAGGAATTTTGAGGAATTCCTGCTCATCAGAAACTGCATGCAAATAAGGCTGTATGTGGAATTATTCTTTCAAGTGGGATCTGGCTTGTTTCTTTTCAGAAGGTTTTCATTTGGGTGCAGAGGAACATGAAAGATCTTGATCTCTAAATAATCTCATTTTCTTCGGTATCCCAGTGCAATTCTTTTGAATGACAGCCCCATGATTATGGTTTCCTCTGATGAAGAATTTGATGATAGAAAGCTGAACAGGCTGTATTTGAGTGAGAATGATTTGGGTGCCAAAGATTTTGAATGTCATGGAGAAAAACAAGTCATAATTTGTAATTACGAGTTTGAGATATCTTGAAAGAAGTGTTTCTTCAAAACATCTCAGAGAAATACCTCTGAAGCTCATTTCCCAACTGTTACGGATTTTCTTAGGAAATAGGGACCACTATTTTACAGAGAAGAAAGATATTGCATGCTCAGTGATCTGTCATTTGACTTCCTGAAGAAACAATGTCTTTGATTCCATTGAAGTTTCTCACTGCCTACTTAATCTTTGGTTTGGCATTGATACACTTGCCCATCTCCCATCAAATTTGCCAAATCTGGCATAATACCTCTCTCAGTTCTTCCAGACCTCCCAGGACATCTCCTCAACATACATGAAAGTGTCTTATACTGAAGTGTTGCAGTGGTACAATACCATCCTTTGCTTCTAGAATAAGACTTGTGAAAAGTAAAGGCTTCTGTCCCCAGTAAAGAATATATCTCTTTTCCAGTTGATGGCCAAGCTGTTATTACTGTAACTCCAGTAAACCTGCTTTTTTGCTCTTATTCAATTTCCAATGTGATTTTCCCTTTTAGAATTCTCTTTCCTTTCCCAGTAGCCATTCATGTAAGATAGATAGATGGGCATTACAGATAATGACACTAGATGCTATAATATCATAGTGGATAATATGAGAAATAGAGTTCTATATTGTTAGGGCTCCCTAAATCTGGTAAACTGGTTGAGGTGAGGCTGCTATAGCTGTAAGGCCCCCAGACCAACCAGCAAGGCTAAGCAGGCCCAATAGGTACATACACAGAGCACATATATGTATACACTTTACATGCATGGACATGCAGATACATACATGTATACATTTTAAAGGGAACCTTGTAAGCATAACACAACATAAGGAAATTGACTGTAATAATTCCTTTTTTTTCTTATAATTTCTAGTGGCATCTGTTTTGCTCATGCTGTAAACTCATAGATTTTATTGAAATGTAACATATACTTTTTTCTTGTAGCAAGCAAAGCCCAGCTTATTCACAGTACTACAAAGAAAGAAGCAGAAACTGGAATATCCAAAAAAAGAAGTTATATTGCGTCTCCAAAGACTACCAAAACTTCTCTAAAGCCAGGACTTGTACAAGAAGGTCCACATATATTAGATGATGAATCTTTTCTGACAAGCTTTGAAAAGAGAAATGGAAGTCCACAGCTAGTAAGGGACTGCGTATCATAGGGATTTGGAGGGAAAAGTGATGAGGGAGTATTGATAATTTTTTAAACAAATGTGGAATTCTGATAACCCTGAGATAAAAACAAGGAATTCAAAACTAAGATTCTTCCATTTGGAAGCTGCAACAATATGGGGAGAGTAATATGAATATATTTAATGAATATGAATAACACATGGTCCCAGGTACATACTGGTTTTCAATTTGAGGACTTTTTTCCCTCTTTACATGTTTTTCATTGCCAATTCTAAATCAAGTCTAGCATAATTTTAAAGTAAGGGCTAAGAAACCTCTGTATTAAACTTGAACTGCTGATACTTCAGTTTTTGATTTTTTGATACTTTAGAGTTGATTAATTTAAGAGAATGTCAACTTTAATAGTTTTACTAGACAAGCAAGAAATTTATTTTCCCCAAGAAAAAAAATGATTCTTGACATATAATCTCCATGGGTGTTCCACTGATTCAGAACTGGCTTTAGAGTGAGAAACAATTCTTAAAAAGACTATTGGAATAATTTTCTGTTCCGTATACATAATGTATAAAATAACCTACTAACCTGCTACCTCCATTGCAAATGCAGTCAGAAATGAGCACTAGCATTGATGCTGTAACTGCTGTAGTAGGCCTCAACACGAAAGACAAAACACTTCGTCTCAGTTCACCATGTACCTAGGAAAATACTGCATGGGTGTCTTTAAAGGAATGCAGTGTCAACAACTCAGTTTAGCTTTTGCTTGCTAAATATTTATTTTTTAATTCTATAAGAATTAAAATAAAATACTATGACATTTAATACTGTGTTGTTAACCTGGTGTGAATACTGCAATGTGAAAGCTTGTAAATTGATTACATTTTTCATTTGCTGAATTTTATAGCTAGCAGTTTACTTCTTTATAGGACTTTTGAATGCTCACTGTAATTGTTATATCACCAACCTATTAACATATTGTATTTTGTTTCACAGCTTCACAAGTATATTATACAAGCATTAGTGTTACATAATAGTTGGCCACTGACTGAGAGTGAGTTTCTATTTGTTCAGGAGTGGAAAGAAATGGAGAAAAATGAAAACAAAGGTATGTCACTATAAGTTTATCAAATGTGTCATGTTATTTTTTTTTATGGCCAAAGCCATACAATTTTTTTTTCTTCTATTTCACTGCTTAAGTGAAATAATTAAGCAACAAAGCTCTTTGCTCAGTGGTTCGCAGAACTGGAGATTGATTGCATAATTCTGTAACTTCAGAACTGACAAGAATCAGTGTGGTCTGCAAAATCTACATGATGTTCTTCAGGCTTAGCTTTAGGAAGACAGCTAGAATATGTGTACATGCACATCTGCTTCTACAGTCAGAAAGACATGTTGAATGTCTTTCAAAAGAAAGACCCTGAATATAAAGGTACAGGGTTCTGTATCCAATATAGAGGATGCTACTGAAGATAGAGAAGCATAACTGCTGGTAACATAAGAAAATACAATAACAAGAGGAACAAAAGTTCAGTTGTTTTGGGATATGAATATGGTTCTCCGCTAATGTGAGAGAAATCCAGGCAGAAAGCAAGAATAGGAAAATCCCAAGTATATGTCACTTATTAAAAACA
This sequence comes from Nothura maculosa, assembly GCA_032353885.1. NCBI lineage: Eukaryota > Metazoa > Chordata > Aves > Tinamiformes > Tinamidae > Nothura > Nothura maculosa. The sequence goes on along the minus strand of JAUBOD010000247.1, from coordinate 35,532 downwards.
GGAAGATTCAGAGAAACTACTTATTTTGTTTCCAGATTATCTTAGAGTTTCTTCACAAGTGTTAGAAAAAAAAAACAGAAATAATTAGGATATTAGTAAGCAAAAAAAAAACAGAAATAATTAGGATATTAGTAAGCATCTTAGAAATGAAATAAATGCCTCAGATTTGCTTCTACTGTAACTAGGAGACTGTCAGAAAAAGATTTAGATCCTAAATATAGATGCATTTACTGGTTACAGAAAATGTTTACAAAACGGAATTTTTAAAGACTTTTTTCAGTCTACACATGTCAATACATTAACTTATAAGCATCTCCTATACTTTAAAAAGCTCTAAAAACAAAGTGTTATTTATCAGGCATTCTTACAAAATTAAAGCTTTCTAAAGTTATAGCCATTGCGTTCAATTTAAGGCAGCAATGTTTGTGAAGACCAGTGACTTGCTTTCAAAATTTCAATTTTTTAAAAAATGTTTCTCTCTTTATCAAATTTGTTACAGATCTATATCTCCTGTAAAGGTTCTTTTATTTGTGCAGTTATTGTTTGAATATTCTGCTGCAGGAGATTTTTGTAATATTTTCTAGGATCTTCACACACACACACACACACACACACACACATATTCCAGAAGTGGAAAAAATTTATCTGAATTTATCTTTTATCTGACCCATTTTAATCTAGCAGTTTGTCAGTCTGAGCAAAATGCATCATGCAGTAACAAATTATAAGAGATCCCTAGAGGAAGAACCATTCAACTTGGGCTTTATATTTTGGTTAGGCCATATAAGAATAAACCTCACAGCTTACGTATGCAGCACGTCTCAACTCAATGTTAGCAATTTTTACCGTTAGCTAAACACTAAATTGAAGGACTGCATTGTGAGCTGAGATTTCACCTTCAGTTACAGAGTTTGAAAGCATCTTCCTGGTGAGAGTTTAGAGTAACACAGAGTAATGCTCTCTCACCATGTGATTTGCTACAGCAAAAGCACAAAGTCTCTCTTGTCCAACAAATAGGTGCCACCTAAGTACTGACTGTGTCACCATGTGTGTAAAATTCTAATTAGCCTAAGTGAAAATCTGTTCTTTTGGTTTTCTACTTGCTTGTTGACAAGTGTTTCTAAATAAGGATATATTCCATTTACTTTCAGGTCACATTAACCTGCTTTTTAATATATATAAAATTTCTGTATTATTTTAATATGTTTTTTTCAGGATCAACTCTGCTCAGAACTCGTGCATTGAGTTTTAATTTAAATACTACAAGGTTTATTATTTATTAGGTATTGCTGCTGATGGTTTTAGTCTCAATATGTAGATTCAGAACTTTGGCCTCAAAAAGTGTAGATTGATATCTACATTGGTATGGGAACTTATGTCTTGTTATGTTATGCCATCTGCTTGTGTGCAAAGGACTAGAGAGGCTAGAAGAAAGAGTTTGCATATTCTGTGGAGCAGAAGGCTCTGTAGGCTGAGTTTAATTTTTCCTAGGACTGAGTTTAGATATGTCAGCAATTATTTTTTGATATATTTTATTTGTTTTCTTGTTTTATAGATGAGGTGACATTTGAGATCTTTCCATTTTTTTTCAGCTAGTGGTCCAGAACTTTACAAAAAATGTATATTGTTGTTTTGCTATAGTCCCTACTCAATTTTCATATTTGAGGAGCAATGGCATGGAACCTTATAGATCTGCACACAGACATCTTTTTAAGCACTTACTTCATCAGCTTTTAATTATTTACAGTCTTCACAAGATCATGTTTGCTTCCTAGGTGCATTTATTCTAACTTTCCTTTTGATTATAGACTTTTCCTAATAGATTTTTCCTTTTAATGGTAGATTGGTTTATACAATACACATTCTGTTACGATGTGTTATACTTCTGATTACAAAGTCCTAACTTGTACTTAGCATACCAATCTTACTACTGGTGTATATCCTTTCAAATAACTCCACCATGGTTTGAGGTCAGTTAAACTGCAAGTTTCTTTGCAAGTTCTCAGCTGTTATTATTGAAGCTTGTCGATATCACCAACGTGAGTATTCCAGTTCACTGTTGCCCTTTGCCATTTAAACTGGCTTATTTATCATCAGCCACACTCAAACTAGCTGTCAGTGATGAGATGCCCTTTTCTCTAAGGATCCCTTTTAAAGGTTGAGACTTATCCTCTCATAATTGCTGCCTTTCAAAGTAAACCACATCCATTTTGCATTTCACATTAACTGAGTCTGGGTCATTAACTAGTTTGCCCAGGTTAAAGGTCACCAACCGAGTTTTAAAACAGCATGAAATGCTAATATTTATTGTATTTATTACTTAGCATTTATTTTATATAATGCTGCAAACAGTAAGATTTATCTGGACTTCTTACTTTAGATAGCAGGAAGACTTGCAGACTGGATATTTGGAACAAAACAGTATTTAATCACTGAATTATTTTCTAATCGTGAACCAGTAGGAAAGCAATTTGAAAACTAAGCTTTACCATTTTAGACTATTTTGCCAGCACCAGTTTTCAAACACATAATTCATATAATAGTAGTGTTGACACAAAGCGCAAAGGACATCCTCTCGCCATGTGATTTTTAAGAAAGGTGCAGTGAGCCAGGTGGAAAATTCCAGCAAAAAAGTCTTTCAGATAAGAATTTCAGATACTGCTTTTTCCCATAAGGCAACAGTGCCACCTGGAGGAAGTTTTATATTACAGCGAACTAGTCACAACATCTTTTCTTCACCTTGGCCTATTATTTTCCTTGTTATCGCTCCCTGTTTCCTCTTACCTTATCTCAGTACAAAAAAAGCCCCAAGGAACCATTCACAGCTCCCTGATATTGCACTGGGCTGCATCCAGTGTCACTGCAGACATCTCTGGAGGATGATCCCCAAGAGGCGGGACTTTCCTTTGCTACCAAGGCAGGGAGGCATCTGGGGCAACCTGACATGGGAAGTTTTTATCTAATACCATTTCACTAATGAAAATTCTCTTGAGTGTTCATATAAACAATAATTTATCTTTAAAAATTAGTAATTCACTGAATAATGCATAAACACAAGCCTGATTTATTGTGCTAATATGCCATGATAATGTCAAACTAAATGAAAAGCCATTTACATAATGATGTTATAATTTCAAGTAATGCTGTATTTATTTTTTAATTTGTGTTTCCTCTGCAGTTGTTTCATTAACTTAATATTTTCAGAGACTGTATACATTTTTGCTTTCATTCTTTAAGATATGCTTTTTTAAAACATTGAATCAATTTAAATGTAGTATGTTGGTAGTATTACATGCATGTTGGTATATTATTTAAATATGTTTTTATCCATAATAAACATACAAGGCACAGATGTGATATATATGTGTATATTACATATTTTATCTCCTCATGCTATTTAAATAATGTACCAACATGCATGTAATGATATGACCATGTTACATTTAAATTGCTTCAGTGTGCAGGTTTTATATTTACCATTTTATATTTTTATATAGCCCCAGGCATGACATTGTAGATCTGCTCCAAATCTCAATGGAAAATCTTCACTGAACTTGAGATCAAATCTTGCACAGAAGTGAAGAGGGAATAAAAGATAATATCATTAAGTGAAGGTGCATTATAATTTTTGTTAGATTCTAAGCCAGGCAATCACTTCCTATTTTTCCAGGAGAAATCACCTTTTTGTTTTTACTGACTATAGGTTTTTGGCATTTACTTTCATGTTTCAAGCCATATAAAGTTGGTGTGAAAATGTGAATTCAGATTGGGATCTTTATTTTTCTTGTATTTTTGTGCATCTAGCCCAGGCAATTTCAAATACTATGCTTCTTATGAAATTAAAGGTACATGCTATTGCAGCCCTCTTTATTTATTCCTCTTTTTAAGCAAGAGAATATATCATGCATATAATCGTAGCAGCTCCCACTAGTTAAGGCAAAATAAAACCATTAGGAATGTGAGTTCTCAGCATCCTTAGCTTAAACATGTTTCATATACATAACATATACAGGTACTAATTAAATAATTGATCCAAAATGTATTTTGATTGGTCTGAGACTGATCACTTTGAATTTCTTAAATATATATCAAATCTCATGTATGTTTCTTTTCGTTCTCTTCCTTTCATTTATGATGCATCTACTGCTCTGCACTCTTTCAGACTCACTAAGGTGTGAGACAAGAGAGAACACTGACTTTACCTACTTTGAGCTTCTCACTTGCCTTGGTGCATAGCAGTGATAGAGATTTATGCAGATTACATAAAAGAGCTGAGACTCACACTGTGACTTTGTGCATTGCAGTCTTTTTGTCTGACCTGTACACAAGGCAACAATGCAGTGATTGATACGAAGAGATCATAGCAATCTCACAGCTAATCCTTGGTACAGTGCTATTTAGGACAAATAAGGATGCTAGAAGTTGACCCCCTTGAAAGTCTGGCTTTGAAAGTTTGGTCCTCAACTTCTTTCTTAGTCCAACAATTAATTTTAGAGTGATGCTGTTTTGAAGCAGCTGTTGTAGGAGCAACTATTAACTGATCTTTCTTTTTCTTTCCATGTGTCTGGTTTGCGTTGCTGTTTTACCCTGGATATTGTATGGGAATATAAACTTACGAATGACGATGATATCTCTAATTCATCATGCATCATAATTACATATGAATAGTACATGGGGAAAAGAACGAGGAGCACAGTATTTCCCTAGTGTTTGATTATTCTGAAGGACAAAAATCCACAAGTACTCCTAAAACCAACAAAAAACAAAAAGATAGAGCAACTGAGAAGACAGAAAAAGACAAATGGAATAAAGACAAAGGATCACCTGCATCTCAATCTGAATCTCAGGTGAGAATAAATCCAAGAAATGTATATTCTTCTATGCTCTTCTCTGCCATCTTCCTACACCTGAGAAACGTTAACTGCACATGTGAAGTATATATCATGCATTTAGAGATGTTATGTACTTATTTCTTTGCTTAAATGTGAAACAAACCATGGTCTATTTCCTTTTGAGGTCTAGTTTCTATCTATGCAGATCGATGAATTTGCCTTATAGGTACTCTCATTAGAATAATTTGCTGTAAGGCGCTCAGAGGAATCCAGAGAGATGAAATTCCTATCACGTGTATCTTCAGTGTCTTCTGTTACTATTGTCACTAGCTTGTGGTATACAGTGACAGAAAAAAAAAAGTGGGTACCAACCTTCTTACAAGTTCACAGAATCACAGAATCTACAAGGTTGGAAGGGACCTCTAGAGATCATCTAGTCCAAGCTTCCCGCTCCAGCAGGCACCTAGAGCAGGTGGCACAGGGCGGCATCCAGGCGGGTTTTGAAGACCTCCAGAGAAGGAGACTCCACAACCTCCTTGGGCAGCCTGTTCTTATTCTCTGTGTTAGGATAGTCTGAGTGTTCTATGGTTGACCAAAAGGCTACTGTATATGGACTGCAGATGGACTGAAGGAAGGCAAAATGATACTGAAAATTCAGCTTTTAATTTGCTTTTGCTGGTATTGCTTTAGCTTGGATTTTTGCTGCCTCATGGTAGGTAGTTTAAGCAGAGGGCATCTCCATAAAGCTTTCTAATGAAGAAAACTCTACTGAATTGTTTGAATTGTGATTAACTAAATATGCAAGCCTCCTTATGAATCACATGTACACCTGATCATACAGAGTTCTGGAAAACTGCTTTCAGAGTAGTCAGGACTGCTGCTGCACTTGAGCCTGTTGGACATGAAGATATGATACAAGTTCAGCCTATGCCAGGTTTCTGCCTTCATCTGCACTTCCAGGGCATGCCGGTCATGCTGGTATCACAGCTCTTGGGAGCTCTACAGTCTGCCACTACAACAGATGAAAGGTTCAAGATGAGACAATGCTTGAAGATAAAGATACCTGCTTTTAGTCTCAATGAAACCTGCCTGAGGGAAGGCTGTAAACAAAATAGCTTCTAGAGATGGTGATTTTCCTTCACTTTGGCATACATTATGTATCTAGTAATGTATGTCAAAGTCTGCAATGACACCAGGATGTAGAGACATGACTTTATCCTAAATAGTGATAATAGATTTAGATCAGTAAATTCATTTGGATTATGCATGTTTACTATACTTCACTTCCAGCAAGCTGCTTCAAGCAGACCATACTGGACTCTACGCATAGTTAGTGAACAGAAAGAGGCAGAAGTTCTGGAAGTGAAGAAGGACACTGAGAGAGCAGATGAGATCAAAGCCATGAAACAAGCATGGGAGTCTGCAGAGCCAGGAAGAGCAGTCAAGGTAATCAGAGCTTTGAGGCAGCTGTTACAAATGCAGGAGTTGTGAAGGTAGAGCTTTTCCCACAATGTGAATCTAATTTCAGGTGGTTCTGCACCACTTTATGGAAGAAAAGGTATTTTACAGACTTTAAAGAATCAAACGAGCTGATGTGTGTGAATTCTGGGCAAGAATCCAGATCACCTACTGGCATTTTTTTAGATCACCAACACTTTAGATGCTTCAATAAACAGAAAAGTGTTGCTTTAGAAAACCTACTAACTCTACACAAGTGCAAAGCTGCCACTATTGACAGGTTGTCTGTTCAGTTGCCTCCAGCCAGAAATACACTGACTATAAACATGCCAGTATATCTCATTATAAAGATGCCAGAAAGATTTTTGTGGAAGATCTGATGCTTGGCCATATCATCACTCAAATTGTCCTGTACCTGCTTCTCTGTATGAACTCACTGTTTTGGAGAAGCAATACTAATTCAGATGTCTCCGCTGTATCTAGTATTATTTTTGACACCAGGATTGCTTAGGATGGAAAAAAATAATTTAAACTATTCCTAGTGAAGCAAAAGATTAAACTGCTGATTCAAAACAAGAAAACCATTATATATATATATATATATATATATATATATATATAAACAAAAAAGCATACTTCGTATATCTAAAAATCATCCTCTTATATGACCTTCACCAATGCCCATTAGCCTAGCTTAGGAACATTTTGTCTTTTGTTTATTAACTTTCAGAAATGAACCTAGTCATGAATTTTCCTGATTCTAGATTTTCTTGTTTCTGTTCTGTGTATGTGAACCTCCTAAAATTTTCTGAGAGCACTGTATTAAACTTAGATCAAAGGAGCAATGCCTTTCCCTGCAGCTTTAATTGGCTGTGCTGAGACTGAAAATGTAAATGTGATGTCCTTAAGATTATCTGGAAATGACTCTCCTTTGATGTGTAGAGAGTCTCTTCAAAATGCTGGGTCTATCACTGTATTTGCCTTTTTTTGATCAGAAATGCAACTGAATTGCAGTTGAAGTCTTCCATTCTGAATGCCTCTTATGCCTATGGCTTCCTTCTCAACAGTTATCATTAAGAAAATTGCAGCATCCACATGTAATATGCTAACAAAATGGATGTCTCACTTGAGGGTCTGTTATATGTACTAAGTAATTTTTCTTCTCCTTTCTTCTTGATCTCCCTGCCTCAAATATCTCTCCATTTCCTGGGTCATGTGCCCTATAACAGTGGGAATTAGATGCATTACTCTTAGATGACACTCGATACCTCTGTTCATTCTGGCAGCCTGAGCCCTTAAGAGAAAGCCTGGTGAGCTCAGATCAACTTTTAAATAAGACAGGCAGTCTTTGGTGATACGGTGATACCTGCTTTTGACATTAAAGAGAATTGAAGCCTAAAGTGGTACTTTGCGTAATTTCCATCTTATTGAGATGTTAACCTCAGAAAGGTTACCTTAGCTATTCTTACAAATATACTCGTGATGCCCTTGGTGTAAATTACTAGTGATTGTTTCTCATCAATACAACATATTAAAACTAACTTAAAAAAGTTCCAAAAGTATCGAATTGGATATTTAATATTTACAAGTTATTATTTCAAAAAAAAAAAAAAAAACCCTAATCCAAATATACCTTGAGTATGACTGTGACATGAAACAAGTCCTGTTGTGTTTATCTTTCCTTCCCTCTCCGTGCCCATGCTTCACAGTTACTCACTGATAATACTCCCTTTTGTCATGGTTCATGTTTTTGTACATCTTACCAATGAAGTACACTTACCTGTAATAAAAAAGCAGTACCATATCTCAACTTGAATGAAACACGCACTGGATCCAAAGCCCTATTATCTTATTGACCACTTAGTTTCCTGCTTTTGAAAAATCTCTGGGATTTAAAGTATTCAGTAAAATTCTTCTGATCTGGACTAAAACTTTGTTCTCTAGGCTTTTCAGGAACGAATGCAGTTTATTAATAAGTATGCTGTGAAAAGTTCAGAGGAACCCGTAGCTGAGACTGAGATCAAAAGTTTATCACCTAGTCCAGGAGAAAGAGGTAAGGGTATAGCTTTCTGTTAAGCATTTCCTGTTGTTTGTGAGCATCATAATTTAAATATAATAAATCTCCAGAGATGCCTTCTAAATTTAGCAGTTCTGTGGTCCTGTCTTTAATTGTTCTGTTTCTTTTGGTGCCTGGATGCTGCCATGTTATCCTGAAGCAAACTGTAGGCGGTCCTCTAGTACTAGAATTGTAGCTTGAAATTAATTTGGAATATTTTTGGAAATTCATTGAAAAACACTCCCTCAATTCCAAGTCTGGTAAGAGAGGTCACTAGTGTAGAAATACTAAAAATTTGTTTAGTATCTGAAAGTCAGTATGTGCAAAGGCTTTTTTATATTTATCAAAGTGAAATAAATATAGTATTCCCATAAGCAGTCCCCATTTAGTAGTCCCATTTAGCATTTAATTGATGTCAGTGGTTTGTTAACCTGATCTCCCATGACCCTTCACAGTCCTCACCAGCAATGCTGCAGGCCCTAAGTACTGTCAGTGAATGGATCTTCAAATCTGAATTCCCTTGGAATCTGAAAGAAAAAGATGTCTTGAAAGGGTTAATAGTTTTGTGACTTAAGACAAAATTCAATTTATTGTTATTTTTTTTTCTTTCTTGTCACTTAGTGATAGTACTTGTCATTGTCTTTTATAGATAAAATTTCAGAGCACAAGTGAACATGAAAGCTCATAGAAACCAACTGCACTTAACTATAGTTTTTCATGTGAATGCATTTCCAAGTGTTACAAAAAAAAAAAAAAAAAAAGGCAACGAGAAAGATCAGTTTTAAACCTTGTCACAAACACATTCATTAGAGGAATCCATTTTTTTTAATGCTTACATATCCCTTTCCTCTTGCTGGAGATGAAATTCCAATAACATTTTTAGAATCTACATTGATTACTGCAGTAAATAGGGTAATAAAAGTTTTTTCAAGGAAACTAACTGCTATTATCATCAAATCTCATAAGATTTCACAGAATCTTTTCAACATATCCAGTCAAACTGAAATAAGGAAGCCTTGAAATATAGTACAACTCAATATAGTGTCAAACTTAATGTCAGATAAGCTATTATAGTGTGAGAAGGCTATATTAAAGGCTTAACTATTGGATACATAACATTATTACTATGCATATTGTTAAAAATAAATTGTGCAGGTTGTCAATTTTAGATCATAACATTTCCATTTAGCTTTGTTATACTGTAGTAGCTGATCTCACAGTTCTTTTTCATTTAAAGATTAACACATATGGGTAATAGAAAGAGGGAAAAGTATTCAACGTAATGACTAGCTTTTTATTAGAGACTAAATATTAAAATTTAGAGATGGACCAGAGATACAACATCTATGTCAGGAATTCAGTACCATGTTTTGAGGGAAATTACAATCAAAATTTTGCACTCATTTGTTACAAAGAAGGGATTAATTCTAAACCTAGAATCTGAGTTTATACAAGTTTGGAACCTGTTTCAATCATAGACATTTAGGCTTTTTTAACAACTAATTTTATCTACTCCTACACATTGCACTTTTTTAAAAAATTTGATCTGGTACTTCCCAAGCTAGATCTCTGCCCAAAGGTTAATATAATTTTTAAACTGTACCTGAAGAGTTTTCATTCAGATTTTAATTGATTTGTTTTCCCTAAACAAACACGATTCTTTACTGATCAAATGTCGTTCCCATGTTCTTTAACCATTTTAAATTGGATATAGCTAGTTATATTTTCACTGCCTCAAGAGTAGTGTGGATTTAGCTAAGACATATATATATACATTTCCCTCTGACATACTTGTTGCAGCTACTTTAATTCTGTCATGAGTATTGGAAATAAAAATAAGATTTTTCTAACCTACATGGGTGGGTTATGTACGTAGGTGAGTTACATACATAACCCACCTACATGTAAGAAAATTCTTTGCTGAGAAAAAAAAGGAAAAAAACTATTTAAAAAGACAAAAGGGGAAATTCTCGGTGCAGCTGAATAATGAGTTTAATCTGTTTGTTGCAGATTCTCTTACTACTGGGAAAAAACCATCACAACCAATTACAGACTCAGCCTTACAAACGCAACAAAAAGAATGGGAGCCTATAGACTATAGTGTCTACATGAGGTAAACTGCAGCAAGTACAATTAAATCCTAGTGAAGCACAGACATGAAAGGCTACTGAAGTATTCTGATATATAAGAATTTGTAAAGGCAATATATTGTTTATGCAATTGTAACTCATTCTTATCTGGAGAAATATATGCTATTATACATGTGAATTTAATTTCTTTTACATTTCTTTGAAGGAGCTACAATTCCATCACACAGTTATTAAACTTGGCATGGAAATCCTGGTGTGTCTTTAATTCATCCTTTATGTTGTGCAGACAAAACCACATAGTAAAGAATGCCACATAGTAGAGGCATAGCTGCCACCTGGATGTGGTTGTTGTATTTTAATTTTTCCTATGTGTACCTTCATACATCCCGTTATAATTTGTGTCCTTGAAGACAAGACACATGTCAAAGGAACTGAATTAATTCTGTGTCAGAAGAGTAAGACATAAAAATCTGAAGAAAATGCATGTGCTGGCCAGTGTGTTTAAGTGCTCATCTTGAAATAAGTGCATATGACATTCATCAGCATGTAATGCTAGAAACAAATGATGTATTCAACAAAATACAACTGATAATCATATTTAATAACTAATTATTTTTTTTTCAAAATAATTATATTCTTTATCTTATGAGTTACTGTAAGGCTATGTACATAACATACATCTCTGTGTTTGCTGTACTACAGTTCATGCTTATGCTCATTTGTACTCAGGGTGACATTTGTGCAACTCATTGACCCTTAAAAGATCTTAAAACATGCTTAGTAATTCTTCAAATTCAATTTGAAAATAAAATGACTTTGTATTGAAGTGAATAATATTAAACGGTAGAAAACAGCGTAAAAGATATTTCACAGGCTTGAGTCTTGTAAGCATTTCATTCGTCTTCGATTCCTTAACTTTTACAGAAGTCATTTAAGACAAATTACAAAAATATGTTAGCCAGTTTGCTGCCGATATGCCAATGTCAAAAAAACAAAAAGCTTTTATTTCAATGTGGAATTAGCTTAATATCAAAGAATTCTGAAAATCAGATGCTTCTTGCAAATTAAAAATTAACTTCATTTGCTTTTACATACTCAAAGATTAGTATGATTTTAGAAGTATTTTAAAATAGACACTGAAGTGTATACTTTCTCACCTGTGTTGTATAAGCAGAGGAAAAGTAACTGCTTAACTCTATTTAAGTTGTTGCATTGCAGTATGTAACATAAACGTATGTGTCTTACCTCCCAAAACTTAATTTAAACTGAGACAAATATCTTTGTGTTTCCTGCAGAAAAACATTGTCTGAGGCTATTCTAAGAACTGAGTCTGTCATTCAGCAGCAAGAGATGCATAAAGCAGAAAAAATCAACCATTTTAGAGAACTTCGAGAGCTGGCTTTGGAAGAAAGGAAAAAAGAACAAAATTCTAGAACTATACTGAAGCAGAATACACTTGAAATGTATGAGAATCTGCAGGTAGGTGTAGCTGTTAATGACATCCAGCACTAGCACAACTGTCTTGTTTTAAAGTAGATAACCGTTCTCAAGACTTTTGTATTCACTACCAATTACTAAACTGGTAATTAACCAAATCAACTAAATGTAACAGATTGAAATTTCACTTGGGCAAAAGTTAAAACTGAAGCTGCTAGAAAAAATACAGTGCTATATAACATTCTTAATATGATATTCTCGGTACATTTCCTGGTATAGCTCTTTGGAACAGTGCTATTTTAAGAATATCACCATAGCAGCAATGAAAATAATTTGAGCATTTGGTATATATGACCAGACACATATCAGATAAAGTTTGGCCATTTATCTGTTGTAGAATTGTATATGGTGTTCTGGAAAGTAATAGGGAACATGATCATTTATTTAGAAGGGTGAGCCCTTCCTAAAATGTCTAGCAGCTCAGAGACACAGCACAGTATTAGTCTTCCTGGAACATGCATAAAACTAATAAACAAACAGGTAGAACTATTAATCCTTAAAGAAACATGGCCACAAATAGTAAATTTATAGGATTTATGCATGATCCATCCCTGACATTAATTCAAGCAATAATGTTGGTGAACATATCGTAACAAAATTGGCTTATGCTTTGAAAGCTAACAGAAACAAACATTTTTGTTACACAATGGTGAAATGATAACTTTTAAAATTTAACTGACCCCTCTCCAGAGCTTTTAAAATTGGATAACAGACAATAAAAATAAGTTTAAATTAGACCTATTAATGTACAGCAATCACTTGAAAACATCTTAGGAAGTTCCCGGGCAGATTCATGTATAGTACTTAACTAGAAGCCCCTGGCTCCTTTCAGGCTTCTACTAGTGACTTGCTGACTCCCTAACAATAATACATGTCAGGGTTTTCAGGAATTGCTGTAATTGCTGATGCCTAACACATTACATACCTGAAGACCAGTTTCTTTTCAGAGAAGGGCCTCAGCTCTATCTAGAATGCATGACCATTGAAAATGTTTTACAGTAAGAATTTAGAATCAAAGATACTTGTGAATACCTATACTGTGCTGATCAGTACCTTTACAGCATCTTCATCTGTAGATCATAGAGAACTGTACAAAGATATTCAGGTTTCCCCATTGTCCAGGATGGAAAGTAAGGGAAAAGCTTTTGAAAGGGCCCAAATCCCATTTGGCCTAAGGTTTATTGAAGGTCAGTGTGATTTAGGCGCCTTTATGCTTCTCAAAGTGGGACTTTGTCATCTTAAACAACTCCTTTAAGATCTAATTTTCAGCTGTACTGAAGTGGCTTAGGAGCCAACGTAAGTTAGTAACTGAATCAGGACTAGATCCAGATGGGTAACAAATCTGCTGCCCTACTCTGCCTCCTGCACAATTAGCTTAATATGCCAGTAATTTGAAAAAGATTTTCATGAACATTCTCTTCTTCCTCATGGTGAAAAGGTAGACTGTAATGCATAGCTGTGATACTCTGACAATCAAAAACAATGCATGAGCAGGTGCAAAGAAAAGCAGAGAGGCCCTCCCAAGTCCCACATTATCATGTAGCAGTGATGCAATGTGAAACGTAGTGAAAGGATGCAGAAAACATAAAAACTTAAAAAGGGTAAAGTTCCCTGTGATGCCATCAACATCCATGCGTTGGTGGGGGTGTTGCTGCTTTTGCTTTTTGATTGTTTTTATGGCTAGGCATCCCTGGATGAAACGCGAGGCCGAATTCTCACCATTCGGGAAGCCTACAGAAGCCAGCTGCTCGAGGCCGAGCTCAGCAAGCAGGAAGCGCTGGCGGCCGGGGAAGCGGCCCTGCAAGCAGAGCAAGAGAAGAAAAGCCAAGATGCCCAAAAGAGAAAAAAAGGAAAAGGCTTAGGGAAAAAAAAGTAATTTTACTTGAGTTGTTGGCTACACTGACTTGTACTTAACTGTTAGGAAAGAAAATGTATATTCAAGGATGAAAAAAAATCCTTATATTCTAATTTTTTGTGTAATAATAAATTTTATCTCTTTCCCTAGTTTTATTGCAAAAATCAAACCAGTATTCTTTTTAACAATGTTTGGTATTTTGCTCTCATAAGAAGTACTCTCTACTATTAAAGTTTGTATGTTTTACTGGAAATAAAATTTTGAATCAAAAATTCATAGTGCATTCCAGTTCTTCTCCCAAATTCTCACCCTTTCATTCTGTTTTTGAAATCAAAACAGAATCAGTCAAGAACGAACCAAAGTTTAAACTATGAGCTTAACCTAGCAATGAAGATGTTTAACTTGGCAGAATCTTGAGCTCCTGAAGTGGATGACAATTTGTGAGTGTATTAAACACCACACAAACATTCATATTCAGACAATGGAAGGCTTCCTGAAGCCTCATTTACTAAGCACAATCACATGATATTTGCACACTGTAATATTTTTCCTTTTCACATCTTGCATCATTTTCTTAAAAGTTTTTGAAACTCCCAGTAACCTCTGTCATGGCAAACTGCTAACTTTGTACAACCTTCCAAAGGTTGTCAAATGTTCCTTAAAATCATATTTCTGCTTTTCTCTTCTTCTTCTCTTCTTTCTTCTCTTCTTATGTTTTGGCCACAGCTGTTTTGCTAGAAGGGATTCCAGTAGAGCACTTTGTGGACCCTTAGTTGGGACATAAGTTTCTTTCTTGAAGGTAAAACAAGTGCATAGATCCTTTCTACAGGAAGGATATTTTTTCCCGTTAAGCTTTGTAGATTTTCTAATGATTTTTGATATTACCAAACACATCAAACACATGGACTAGCTGCCACTCTGTAGTCAGAGACAACAGTCAAAACTCTTTTTAGATCCGAGTTGTTCTAAATGGCTCAAAAGATTTTTCAATTATCTAGTCAAAAGCAGAAGCTTGAGAAGTTAAGTCTACTTCCATATCGTACACATATAGTATGTACAGGATGTCCAAAAGTGTTTGAAGTCTAGGCAGGATGAGAAATTGGGAGAGTTCAGTGCAAGGGCCACTGGCACTGAAGAGCTACTTCAGTAGTATTCAGCATTAGTCAGTGCAAGTTACAAAAAATGCTATCCTTTCTGTTCTGACCACTGCTACTGGATAGCCACTGCATTTGGAATTACACTTTCTTCTTCTATAAATGAAATAGCAGCTGTTTGGGCTTCTGGCGGTTTTGCTTACCTCTCTTTTATCAGTATTGCTTGACTTGAACTTGACTTACTGCTCAGTCAATTTTGTGATGCCTTTTCCTTGTACACCAGCACACCTATGCACCTGCTGTGTTGTTTCTGTCCCTGTTCAACTTCTCTCCTCCCATAAAACATAAGCTAAACTAACTAGTTGGAGTTTTCGTGTTCACAAAATGAAACCAGAGCCTGACACCAGCACTGCAAACTGCACTGAAGAATCCTCTATCCAAGACAGGAGACAAGTTTTGCTTTGATCCACACAGGTTAGAAGTAAAAGCCTGTCAGTCCTGTGCTATAATTGTCCGACGTTGTCCTCTCTATTTTGGAATATGGGCTGTACTGCCTCATGATATTCCGTCTTGTTTCCATGGCAATAGCACGTGTTAGTTGTTTTCTTATAAGAATCTGTAATGAGATCTGCAGAAGATCAAGCCCAAGTCCTGTTCTTGATGTCACTGCAAGTGCTATAATAACATTCTGTTGTAGAAATCAAGCCAACTCTGAAAGCCTGCATAATAGACATATAAATGTCAAAAATTCAGCTAATAATTTGCATTATTATGAACCATTCCTGCACAGAATCATTTATAAACTAAGTTAAACTTTGACACAGTGTACTCAAGTCTACATTACCAAACCTCGTGATGTTATACACAATTCTAAATTTCATGCTTTCCTTGTTTTATAGAATAGTGTGCCATAATCTGATGTGTGTAGTTCGTGAATGTCTCTATTGGTAGAATTATTTCAACCATGCAGATATGATGATGGAGTGAATGCATGTCATACTGTTTAACTGAGTATACTTTAGAGTATGGAATGTTTTCAGCCTAGTAGCAGTTTTACAGAATCCCAGTGCATCTTCCAGGAAAGCAAAGTATTTACTTAAATTATTATGGAGCCTGGGAGACAAAATATTACTTAAAATCATCCCTGAGAAAGTTTTATTTCACAGAAGAGACCGTATATAAAGACTAGCCTAGATATCAATTTGCTGTCTCCAAATGTTGCAGCTTAATTATCTTCTGACTTGGAGATTTATGTACTTCTTCCCTGAAATGCCAGGTGTTACTCTTGGAAAAATAGTACGGCATTTGCCACTTCTGTACATGAGTGAACAGACCAAGCAATCCAATAGTCCCTAAATCCTGGCCTGTCTCTCTCAGAAGACTCTGCTCTTCTCATTCACGGAGCTCATGTTGCCAATATAATGCCAATATTGTGTTTATATAATTCTGCTACACCTATATTACTCCTAGCTCATAGACCAAATATGTAGCTAATTCCTATCTCCATGTTTAAAACCCTGTAGGAGAGTCTGTGAGTGTTTGGTCAGTGCTGAGAGTTTGCTCTAGGAAAACCAGTTCCAGGATTCAGTGAACTGGCAGGGAGAGAGGCACTCATAGGGGTAGTTTTGCCTGCATTTTTGTAGAGATAAAACAAAAATAATTTGCTTGCAGTACTGATTCCTGATAGCCATTTCACTTTCAAAGGAGGCATAGCCAGTAATACAAAGTAAAATATGACTGTTCAGCTGAAGTTATGAAAAGTTTTGTGGCAGCTGTAAATGTCATGGCAGACTGCACTGTGAATAATCACTTCTTTAATGTTTACTTGCTCTATGTGTTAAGAGAAATGGCAAAATTCAGAAAGCAATATAATAACTTAGGAAAGAAATGAAGTCATTGAGATTGCTAACTGAGTTTAATGAGGATTAACTCTAAAAAGTTTATCACTTTCCATAACTATTTGTAGGTGTGTTCTGCTAAGTTTTGTCTGTTCTTACTGCTTGTCCTTTTCCTTTTGACCAGTTATTATGAGCTATAGAGGATCCTTTCCATTAAAAGACATCTCTAAACTTAATTTTTAGTGCAGCTAGCTTCATTAATCTTCAAATGACTTGTCCCATCTGCTTTGCTTTAATTTGGCTGGCATTTACACAATGAGTTACAGACCAGAAACCAGACCAAGCCTATTCCAGGATGCCTTGCTGCTGAGACAAGCAATGTGCTTTGAGATGAGGCTGTTCTGAGCTGCCAGTCTGCTCAGCCCATCTATGTGCAATTTACTAGCTCTGTGAGGTCTCATTTTAATTCAAGCAGGAGATGGAGCATTTATGCACATGCACAGCATTTCCCCTCCAAAAGGCAAGAAAAGTGTCTACATATTTTGTCTGGCAGAAGACATAAAGGAACAGCTTTGCATAATCACACAGCAGTTTGCAGAATGAAAGAAATCTCTTAGAGCCCTAATGTCCACTCATTCACTTCATGAATCAGTCTTAATAGACTTGAAGCCCATGTAGTGTTTCAATTACTTGAATGTTCCTGTTATTTTCAGAAAAACACGGTGCTTTTGTAGTATCCATCTCAGAGGAAGACAAAGGAAAGAAGAAGAAAGTCAAGGAAAGAGAGAAGACAGTCTGCATGGTAGTGAGACGAGCATAAAAGAAAGGTGCTTCGAAGATTTTACTAGCTGAAGTAAGAGGAGAGAAGTGTGTGTGGCCCAGGTAAGGCTCAGGACCTTTGACTTCTGCAGCAGTCAATGTGGGCAGTGATTTGCACAGGACAGGAGTTCCAGGATTAGCAGGCAAGAGAGAACGTGACTCCATATCTGAACCAGCTGGCTCCGAAGAAAAGAGAGCGAGAAAGACAGATAGAGCTGAAGGATGTCAATAATATTTACCTTGCTAATATGGCAGGTTAGTAAAATCTTGCCAAAAAGGGAGCATTGTTTTGTGACCTAGAGTGTGCTGAGTATCCAGCTTCCCTTCCACATGGGCGGAACATTTTATAGGTGACTGCAGAAGCAAAAAATAGCAGACACCAGCTGGCAGGACAGAGAGCAGAGAAGGCAATCAGCTGTGGCATGACTTGGAGCAACCAGGACTACTTCAGGCATAAAGAAAGTGGAAAGTGCCTGAAGAGATTCCAAGAGCAGTAAAAAATCCATGCCGCCTTTTTGCTTCTCTGACCATGCCAGACACCACAACTCAGCTCATCCTCTTTATCTTTAAAACAGCAAAATTCAGTCTTTTTGCACTACAAAGAAATCTTGAACTGGATCTGAGGGCAGGGCAGCAGAGAACTGTAGATCTAGAAACACAGTTACAGGAAAGGTTAAAGCTGCTCTATTCCCAGCCACAGTAGATGAGAAGAAAACTTGTATGTCATAGTAGTTTATATATCTCATACATGTTTTAAGGAATTGGGAAAAGTCTGTATAAGAGACAAGAATCACAAGTGCCTAAAGCAATGCTTGTGTATTAGTTATGCCACAGAAATGAAGGATTTTGAGGTTCAGCTAATGACATCATTGGACACTGCTGCCTCTCACTTTTTCCTTACTCTGTTTTTTAGAGTTTCACAGAATTACTCTGGTACTTTCAAAAGCATTTTCCTTTGCTTTTCTGTTGCTCAAATCCAAAGGGCAAGTTGCCCAATGGGAAATAGGTTACTTTCCAGAAAGTAACCCAGAAAGTGCATTTCTCATACTTACTAATTTTCGCTTGAATTATGAAGAAACAAGAGTTTCAAAGATTTTGATGGCAACTTAGCTTTTCTACCATTTTGTTTTCCCTGTATTCCCTAGATTCCCTGGATTTCCCTGGATGCAATCTACTGGATTGCATAGCAGCTGCTATGCTACTCTGAAACACCATTTATCTGTAGTCTGAGAAAGATATTTGAGTCCTGTTTAGGTTTCTTTCTTGTTTATGCCCATATCTACTTTCTCTTAAAGACTGATTTAATTCCTACCAAAGCAAAAATTTGAGTATCAGGCAATATAAGGGAAAGAATCTATTTTCCTATCATATAATACAGAAACTGAATGCACAACAAAGCATGCCAAGAGATGTCATCCTATTCCTAGTCTTCCTACCTAAGCAAAAGCTGAAGATCACTGGTTCCTCCCCCTTGTATCTATTAGCACATGTGCTTAGAATATCATTTCTATAACTTACCACGCAGTCAGCACTGGTACAACTCTGCTGACATGCAGTATAGAAAGATGGAAAATGAGGTGTGAGACATAAGGTTAAGCCCTTGCTTTAAGGAATTGAACTGGAGGTTTTTTAGAGGCCATGATGTTACCAGTAGGACGGACTATGTTAAGGTATCATGAATTAACACTGCTGAAAATCTAATTAAATGCTCTACTTTCAGAAAATACAAGAGCCGAAGTCTCTCCCTCTCTCACAGCACGGCTCACGAAGATCAGATGCACATCCTTTTTTTCCAAACGTGTTATTTATAAACAATCCCAGCATAAGTGTTGCCCCACGTTCAGCTTGGTGGTGCTCTGGGCTTCTGCAAGGGCAGACATGAGACACGGTCACTAATTTCCCTTCTTTGCATTTAAGGCATTGGTATAAACTTAGTGCAAATATAAAACTCAGAAGCAAAAGTGCACGGCGGAGCATGAAACAGTATGAAGGCAGCTCCTCAAGCAGGAAAACACAGTGGCAATAGTTGCATCTCTTCACTAGAGGGAGGCATTTCTGTACGCGCCTTGTGCAGGCGCAGGAGAGCTGGCTACGCTGCCCGTTCCTGCAGACGCAGCCACGAGCCGCGTGCAGGAGCAGGGGCAGCGTGAGGGCTGCTGCGCCGCTCCCCCTTCTACAGACCTGCCTGTCCACGTTCATCCAGCCACCACTCTGGGAATGGGGGAACGGTGGCACCCGCCGGAGGCTCCTGTTCAGGCCTGAGCCGCAAACAAGCGCTCCCAAACCTGCTCTGAGCCAATTTCAGCCTCAAAAGTGTAGCTGCATTTCCAGCTTATTTCTAGCTGACCTGGGTTTATTGCTGAGACATTGTGGGCAGGGATAGCTATCTTTTCAGTCTTCTATTCACCCCACAGCAAAATATGTACTCAGTCTTGAGTAGTACTATAAATAAACAGAGTAAGTAAAAAATAATAACTGAAAGGCACTGGTCTGCAAAATAACAAAAGCTCATGGCTTTCAGCTAGGTCTTGCAAAGCTGTGCCCAGTCTTGCCCTATTCTGCTCTTCAAGGAGAACGGATCTGTCTGAATGGAAAGGATTTTGTGCAGCTTTCAATCCCTGCCTCCATTCAAAGGGCGTGTGTGTAGCTATTCCGCAATAAAGCTCAGTCACAGCTGGGCTAACCGGTGGATGAGTCCTCACTGCTACAAACCCCCATGGACGCAGACGCTCTCGGTGTCTACCTTTCCTTGCCTCGAGCCCTTGAGTCCCAGAAGATTTTCGTTTTCAGTGTTTGTCCTTAGGCCAGAGAACTCCTCCAGCCGGGCTGACACTGGAGCGTGGTATTGATCTCACTGCAGTACAAGAGGAGCAGCTGAAATACTGACAGTGAGTTTCCTTGTCCAGTGCAGTACAGTAAAATGCCAAAAAGGACAAGTGTGTGTGCAGGGGGGCTGATGCATTAAATCATTAAAAATACCTGCTGTCCATTGTGCCTCTTGACATTCATTGTGCTGTAGCTGTGGCTTGTTTTACTGACTCATTATACGGATATAATGCACTAGGGAGTCAGTTACTTGCAAAGGGAACTATCTGCTGTTCCATAGATTGCCCCTATAATTTTGTAACATATTACATTTGAAGGCAGGTCATAATGTTCCCAATCAGTTACCAAAAGGTAGGTCTCAAACTAAAAATGGCTTAATTTTGTGAGAACCTGAGGAGCTTGTTTCAAATTGGGACATGGAAAATCAGGCCAGTTTGAATTAACTGCTAGTGGTGGATTCTAACTCTGAAAACAGAGGCTGTTTTTTCTGAGTACAAAACTCACCTTTTAAACAGATCCAGAGAATGAACAAGCCTAAAAATGTTCCAGACAACTTAAGGTCCTCGCTCAGTGACACTGACTGGTGAGGAGCACATCCTCTGTCACAAATGGAGACTCTGCCATCTCTGCAGGATGTGCATCTGCTTGACCCTGGACAAGTACTTTGGCTGGAACTCCAAATCCATGCTCTATGCAAAAGGGAAGTGGGACATTGGGATAAGCAAGAATCCATTTTCTGTTCTCCAAGTTCTCTTGTTGAAGAGAGAACTCTGGACAGATATTTTTGCCATTTGTATGGGAAGAAGATGATTTTTTTTTATGGAAAACCTTTGGTTACAGGACTTTTTAAGGCAAAAGCTGATTTTTTCTTTTTTCTTTTTGGATTTTTTTCTTTTTGGCTTTTTTTCTATTGGCTGGAAACTACCACTTTACACACCGCATAAGGTTTTGAACTGCTGATTTAGCTTTTCCTTCATTTATCAATCTAATTCAATGTCATTTCCTTTCAGCACTTTTATTTAGTTGCAACATTAAGAGCTGCAGCAAACCACTTAAATTTGTTTTAATTTTTGTTTATTGCTAATTTTTCAAATGTCTATATGCACCACAAGTCTTTGGGGCCCACCCCTTTATAGGGCCAAGAAGCCTGCAGACCTCCTCATTGGGAACAATCTGTGCAGTCTTCTGCCTACAATAAACTTTTTTTCCCGGTATGTGAGCAATAAGACAGAATATCACAGAGATTAAAAACAGATTGAAGCTCTCATTGTGTTTAAGTTGCAGTATATATTAGGATATGGCATTTGTCTAATGATGAGTCTTAGGGATGAGGTGTTAAAAAGGAATTAGTCTAGGCAATATAGCCACAAGACAGCTATTGATATTAACAGAAGCAGTCTGATTGACTTTGGAAATCTCCAATTATAATCCTTGTTGTAATTATCATTATGCTTCTCTGCAGAGCACTACTGAGCCTCCACTTTTGACTCATACCAGATTCCTACTGAAATCAGCAGGAGCTTTGCCTGAGATTGAGCTCTCATAGGCAGGACTGTTTGTCCAAAAGTAAACAAGCTGTTCCCGTAAATTGACTCTCTAATATGGTCTGGTTCCCCCTTTGTATGATAATAGCTCTAATTAAATATACAACATTTTCTTTGTTCCTTTGCCACAGTAACAAAGTAAGGACTAGGGGACCAGTATGGAAAATTTTCAAACTCCTCCAGCTCCACACAATCCTAACTAGAATATTCAGATTGGCAGATCCAGGGACTAAACCAGCTCCCTTGAGACTCAGTCTGATAATTTATCAAGCGCTCCCTGCTTGCTTGTAAATCTTCTCCTTATTAGTTTTTGGATGGACAAGTAAAATATACTTTATTGATTTCATTGTCATGATTAAAAGGAAGTAAGTATATTTACTGCAAGACAAGTAAATACTCAGTTTTATTGTGGATACAGGAAAAATCCATCTTCACCTCCATCCCTACTACATTATACATTTAGGAAAACTCTGTTTATTGATTGTGGGTAAAGTTGTTAATTGCCTGGTCAAAACTGGAAGTCCATATACTGGAAAGCCTGTTTTTGGACAGCAGCTTTACATTTCTGTAAGAAAGGAGAAAATAGACCCCACAAGCCAGGGAAGACCTGAAATGGCAAATTAATGAGACTGTCATTGTTCATGTTAAGATGCTTGATGTGAAAAGAAGCTCTTCACATTAGGAAGTTTCTGTAAAGGTTAGCAGTCTAACAAATTGCCACCATTATCTCTATAATCACTTGCTAAGCAGTAAAAAACATAAATCTGTAATCTTGCAAGAAGGTCTGTGTAAGTACAGCCCCGTGGGGTTCCACACCGGCCTAACAGCCAATTCATATTGATCAGAGGACAGGGCTGAAGGCTGCAATCTCCGGCTGTGCCTTATTTCCAGGAAAATTGGAATTTGCAGCCCTTTGTTTCTTCAGTGTTTGCCTGGGTATTGATAAGCACACATCTCTAACTTGAGCAGCAAGTCAGAAGCAAATGCCATTTCTCCACAGACTGTTTTCAGAAACACAATTGTCCTTAAACACCATACTCTGCTTGTATTTTTTATATACCTCTTTTGCGGTAGGGGCTATTTTAATCTAAAGCCACACCACCATTTTAATCTCAGGGATTTTTTTACAGACTAGCCTGTCCAAAATCTACATTAGCAAATACTTGGAGGCAAGCCCTGAAACAAAAGAGAGTACCACTCAAAAAGATTTTCATGGCAATGGTGTCTATAGTCTGTCACTCTATAATATTTGAACACATGAATACAAGAATGATTTCTATCTATCATCTCATGTGACTCCTGATTGGCAAGGAGTTCTAGTTTTGCAGATACCAGTTTGAGTATTGACAGTGGTACTATAGTAACACTTTGCCCTCCAAAAAGTGCTCAGCATGGCCAGGATTTCTCAATCCTGGGTCCTACAGGACTTGGGCCATGGACACCTCATGCTTCTGACCACAACTGCCTTCTCTCACTAACCCAGAGCTCCAGAGCTCTGCAAAGGAAATCAGCTCACCAGAAATGCACTGCCACTCTCTTCTACTGGAGGGGAAACTTCCTACAATTTAAAGTCTGTTTATCCTTTTATTTTTAATCTTATTCCTGTGAAATATAAAAAGTGAGCCTTTCTAATCCACAACAACCTCTGTTAAACAGTAAGTAGCCACACCTGACAGGCATTCAGGGAGCTCCCCACCTGGAGAGGACAACCTCATAACCTCAGATTTCAACCTTTCTGCTACCTGCAGGCAGTGACAGAGGACGCAGGAGTTTTTCAATAGGCAGGAGTGTCACCTAGTGGTGAGACAAACCCACAGTCACACCCCAAATCTGCCCATGGATTTCAACGTGGGACATGGGGAGCATATTTTCTTTCTGTTATACTTTCAACAACCTAATGCAGAACACATGTAATACTGCTTATCTTAGGCCTTTTTTGTGGGATTTATTTTACTCAGGGTAATGGAAAATAATATGGACAAACAACAGTTAAGAGAACACTAATGAGACCCTGCCTGAGGTTTTCCTCTTTCCACATGAGGTACAGAAATATCTGTACCTAAGATCTGTCTGACTAAAACAGCCATGAACATAACTCAGCAGGAGTTAAGTAAAAACTTTACAGGACACAGGGCTGTTTGAAGTTTTATTTACTTCTTGTAGTGTGTAGTTTTATAGTATGCATTGTGGGAACAGATATTCAAAGTCCTTTTTTTAAAAAGTACATTTTCTCCCAAAATCTTTTGCTTTCTTTCACACACAAATCCAGATTGATTGGTGAGGCAGAGCTCAAAAATAGCAATTCTCTGCTAATCATTTACTTCAATTAATACACAAATATAATCAGAAGACATCTTATTGAAGAAGACATCATCCCACCAAGAACATCACTAGTGGACAAACACACAGGAAAAATCAGTTGACCAGGAAACAAAGAGGGACTGTCTGGTTATATAAAATTCTTCTGGTTTCACTTCATGATGGTTCATCACAGTAACTTCAGTGTAGTAATCTCAGCTCAAGGTGTTGTCAGGATCACAGAATGGTTGAACTTGGAAGGGACCTCTGAATATCGTAGATGATATTGGTCAGTCCAACCCCCTGCTCCAGCAGCGACACCCAGAGCACGGGGCACAGGGCGGCATCCAGGCAGCTTGGGAAGATCTCCAGAGAAGGAGACTCCACAGCCTCCCTGGGCAGCCTGTGCCAGGGCTCTGGCACTCTCAGTAAGTTTTTCCTCCTTTCAGATGGATCTTCCTTTGTGCCAGATTTTGTCTACTGTTTCTTGTCCTGTCAATGGGCACCACCAGAAACAGTCTGGCACTGTCCACTTGATACCTTCCCTTAGAGCATCTGGATACACTGGTAAGATCCCTCTCAGTCTTCTCTAAGCTGAACAAGCCAAGCTGTCTCCGTCTCTCCTCATAGGAGAGATGCTCCAGGCCCTAATCGTCTTTGTAACCCTAGAGCCCTTCCCTGTATCCTTCATCATTAGGATACCCAGCCCATTCAGAAGTGGGCCCACACTTTCCCTAGTCTTCCTTTTGCTAGTGATGTATTTGAAGAAGATCTTGTTGTCCTTGACATCCCTTGCCAGATGTAATTCCAAGAGGACCTTGGCCTTCCTTATTACATTCCTGCATACTCTGACAACATTCCTATATTCCTCCCAGGCAGTCTGTCCCTTCTTCCAAATTCTTCCTTTTTTTCTCTGACCGCTGCCAGGAGCTCCTTTTTCATGCTTCAGCTCTTCTGCCTCCTTTGCTTGACTTTTTATTCCTAAGATTCCTAAGGATCTTGGGCTTGGATGGTCTTCTTGTGATGATCTTTTGAGGGAAAAAAAGAGAATTTGAAGGCCTGTAAGTCACCTAAAATTCATGCTCCTGAGTTATGGTGCTCTCTCTACCTGCTGAGCAAAGAGAATCATTCTGGGTTTGCTCTGTCCTCTAGTGTGTCCTGTATTGTATCAACAGTAGACCTTTGAACCAGAAGAATCACACCATGCCCTCACTACTCACTGCTCCTGAACGTAAAGCTGCTCTGGTCAGTAGACCAATGCTAAAAAAAAAGTGAGGATCCAGTCAAATGTCTTCTAGGAAAAGAAAATGAAGGTTTGCTTCATTTTCCTTCAGTGGTATTTCACCTTACATTAGCCATGAAGAGCCTTCTGTTAGAACAGGCCTTAGGTAGTTAAACCATGCATGTTTCTTTATCCTAGAGTGGTTAAACCATACATGTTTCCTTATCCTAGGGTAGTGAGTAAGGAAAATAATAATTCCATTGCAAGGCATCCAGCTGGCTGCATAACACAGTGCATTGTTCAGGGATCTGATGAGCCAGGTAGCTAGGAACTTCTTGGCATATAAAGGGAAATGTAACATATGGGTCTTTCCCTTGTGTCATTTGTCCTCTTGGAGCAACAATAGAAACAGTAATCAAAAGCCACCAAGCCTTTCTATTTGCCAGAAAATCTCCCTGTCTCTTTCCCCTGCATAAGCTGACCCTGCGAGGCTGCGAATCTCTCTCTCATTTTCCAGCCTGCCTGCGTCAGCAGGAATAAAGGGAGCTCAGCTGCTGAGCATCCCAGCCGATAACATCTCAGGAGGAATTAGGCAAGGCATGCTGGTAGGAAAGAGAGAGAGTGTTTGAGGGAGAGTAATTGCAGGCACACTGATGGGAAATAAATGAGATCAGGAAAAATAAATCCTCAGATGGGATATTCTCAGGCTAAAAGGGAATATATTTTTAGAAAGCTGTGGGACCCAGTAACTCAGTAACAAGTCTCCCACAGCTTTCCCATGGGATTGGCACAAGCCTTCAGCGAACAACCTTCTACCTGGCAATTCACATGGGGCTTTGCAGCTAAATAGGTGGGCTGAAAGGCTGAGCTGCCCCCTTAACCACAGGGGAGGACTGGCCAGAGACAGCGGAGTCTCATGGGCTCATGCAGCTCTAATCCACCAACACTGTGCAGGTCTCCCCTGATCTGAGCAACAGCAAAGAGCTCTGCTTGTCTCAGGTGTTCAGTCACGCACCTTGAGGCCGAGACTTGAACCACTCTTTCCCGATGAGGATATTGCTAATGAGCGCATCTCACCCCTCCCGACGATGTGACAGACTCATGAATGTACCAGTGATGTGAGGAACATCACTCACTTGCTCACTGGAATCCAATTCCTGAGACCTCCCTAGTCAGCAGAGTGAGCAAGCAGAGCACTATATCAAAAGAAAGCATACATTTAATCAATTCCTGGGGTGCTGTAGAGCTCAAATTTAATTTGACTTTTTTTTTTTAATCAACTTCAATGTTTTACCCTGCTAGCATCAGAGCAACATTATTCTCCTTCTCCCCATCAGAAGAAAAGAATTTCTTTTCATTGAAATTCAGTAAAGACCAGGAAAGCATTATGTCAAGGTCAAGGACATTTTGCCAAGTCTTTATCTGTGTGGCCTAAATGGACCTGGCAATAGAACAGATTGTGCTCTGAATTTTGGGGAAAAGATGAAACAACTCACATCAATTAGGCTTTCTCTCAGAGACGAATCAGGCTCACGGTCTATCTGCAGATGCTGCACTGACCTGCAGATACGTGGCACGCATCCACAGTCGCCGTGCCTGGATTGCCCAGCGATGCGCACTGCATCCCGCTTCTCTTAGACGTCAAATGTGACTTCTGTGGGTCAGAGAGCGTGTCTGGTGTGTCAGCATTAGGCTGCTCACAGAACTGCAAAGCACAAGTGTCCGTTTGGAAAACTGTCACTCATGGAAATAGGGAAGGAACAAGGATGGCAACGTAGAATGAGATTTTGTTTTGTTTTTAAGAGTGGTATGTCATGTCTGCACATCTAGAACTCATTGCTCTAATAATTTAAGATCATGCTTTTCTATTTTGACATACCTTTCCTGGTCATCTCTCAATTTTCTCTAATGTTCAACAATAAATGATTGTTTGAAAAGTCCCAAAATTGCATTTCTTCTTTTTATGTTGTTGCTGTTTAGTTAGTTAGGCACAAATAGAACGAGGATTGTTAGGATGATACAAAATTTTCAGGGCGACAGATGGAGAATTGCCAATGGAAGGGTGCCTGTCCCCTGCATATCAGGTAAATCTGCAAAAGTGGAGCTCTGACTAGTCACATGTTGGCCAGTGGCTACCTTTGAATATTTATCTGCTAGAACAGCTCAGCCTCCCTTGAAACAAATTATTTTGCTTGACATCATGCTGCCCAGTCAAATTGCATTTCATATTCTTGCACAGAAATTATTCCACACTATGTTTTCTCTTTTAAAATGTGCACCAAGTAGGCAGACATCCTTTGCTAATAAGCCCAAAAGGAAATGCCTAGCTTAGACAAGTTAAAAAATGACTTCGGGACTGTTCATTTTGGCAGAAAGCGCTTCATGCCCTCTAAGGGAAGATCATAAACTACTGCCTGCCTTCAAGCTCATAAATTATCAAGCAGAGCCAGTCTGATTATTCTCCCATTTATAAAGATATTTAAAATAAAATTCATCCTAAGGATTGCACCTTGGCACTCACACCATGGCACTCGCATATGGAATTCTCTATAAACAGTTATGCCCTGCAGAGCCTTTTGCTGTAACGTGGAGCTGTCTCAGTATTAAGCAGAGCTGGGGAACATAAGCATTGCAGGCAGTAGTGAAAAGAAAGTTGTGTTCTTCAGAAAGACAGCACTTGCACTAGTGCCAGCTTCAGGGCCCACGTTTTGCCTCCGTCTGTTTGCTGCTTCTTCTGCTATTGGGGCCTGTGGGCATAAGAGATTTTGATCCCGGCATTAGGCTCACTGTCTTCCGTGAATAGCAAAAGTCTCATATTTATACAGTGATCTGCAAATAACCACATTAAAATCAGTTTAGTTTTATGATATACTATAGCTTGTTTGTCCTTTTTTTTTACCAATTTTTGTTTAGGAAATTCAAAGGTGGTCTGGCTCCACAGTCATTCAGCTGAGCTTCACTTCATTAAGATATGGTGCAAAATTAATTCTTGTCAGTGAACTCAGCAGTTTGCAGGTTCTCCTGTGGAAGCAGTAACCATCTGCTACAAGTTAGCATAGCCTTTGGTGCTGCAAAACTGGATTTTATGGCAAGTGGATCCTAAGAATCAGGAGATAGGCAAGATTTAATGGTGACCTTACTCCTCTTTCCTAAAAAAAACAGAAAAAAAAACTTGCCCAAATATTTCCTTAATTCTCACAGCAAGAGCAAGATCATTCTCATTTTTCCATTAAAGCCACAATGACAGTGAGTCTAACTGCAGGAAAGAGAACAGTTTCTAGCAAGTATTCTAAAATACTTCTAAATCCCTCTACCTTCTAAGGCTGCAGCAGTGTTTTCTTTCTTTTCAATTTGGTAAAGAGTTTTCATGTTTTTCTTTTTGATGGCAGTTTGGAAGAACTCTTCCACAGATCAGAGGCAATGGCCTATGCATGTTTGTTTATGCATCCGCTCAGCAGAATTAAGCAGGACCTTGCTGTCCCTATCTACATACTGCAAGTTATATTCTTGTCATTTCTTTAATCAAACATTTTGCTTTGATACCTGTATTTTAGTTCTTCATGTAATTGGCTCATCTATGGCCTTCGGAGCCTTCTATGAAACCTTTTCTTTAGTGGAAGAAAGGTGATGGAGACTGCTAAATACTTGGTGAAAGGAGCCCACAGAAACAAGCCTTGCCTTATGCCTGTAGCAAAAAGCAGATCTTAGAGTCTTGACATCAGTGTATATTTTGGGCTGAAGGAAAATACAGACTGTTCTAGGTTAGCTGCTGTGAATGACTGGATTTGAGAGACGAATTAAAAGATGAAAGAGGCAACTGATGAAGGGATAAGAAAATGACTGGGTAGTCAACAGGCTTTTCAGAATGAGTATGAGATGAGACAAGCAGCCGGCTGGTGCAGCGTCCAGAAGCACCGAAGTGATGCTTGTCATAAGGAATATATTGAGGATGGGGCTAGCTGCCAGAGTCCTTCTGTATCATGGGGCCAAGCTATTAGACAGAGTCTGAGTAAACAGTGCAGTGGCTCCTCAGCACAGGGAGCAATTTAAGAGGGATTGGATTACAGGTTTCCCATCCCGGTGGCTAGAACAGCAAAGAATCCTCTTTCTCTCTATCTCTCTCCCTAATGAAACAAGCCCTTCAAAATCTTCAAAAATCCCAAGATGCAAAATCTATTCCTTCATATTTCTGTTGCAGTCTTCGGGATCTGACAGGAAATCTGACAGGAACCACCGTTTACAAGCCCAGCTGTAGACCAGTAAGCTTAGGAATTCTTCATTATACTCATACCCTACCAAAAGCTTTTTTTTTTTTTTTCTCATTTCATTTTTCTGGTCAAAGTCCAGCAAAATCAGAGCCCAAGGTCACTGGGAGAAATCTGTATATATTGCTATATATTTCTCGGTATATGTCCATGCAAAGACACACACACACAGATGGAACACTCTGCAGTCTAAACATGCAAGAGTCAAAGCTGAGAGGTGGGAATGCTATCCCACCTGAAAGCATGACAAATCTGGGGAGTTAAGAGAAATAAGAAGTAACTAGAAAATCATCTATCCTCCCTATAATGGAAAGGAGGAAGACGATACACAAAAATAAATAAGATTATAGAATACTTTTATTATTAAAATAACCTCAGTTCCCTGCTTGAGTCAGTCTACCTGCCTTTTTCTCATTTAACATTCATTAGTCTAAAGTAGAACTGTGACACTGACTTCTGGTTTTTCTTTTCCTGAAAAACCTGCAATAAATCAAACTCGGGCACTCTGTGAAGTTTGCAAAGCCCAAATCCTAGTCAGCTCCAGGCATTTATACATGACGCATACATTCATCAGCGCTCACTGCTGTTATTTCTCTGCCAATCACCTTACCCAATGTGAAGATGTGTCACAACACTGAGCAAACATGGAAACAGCCACTTTAATCAACCATATTTTCCCCATCTGGTAACTTCCCTTTAACATGGTAGTCCAGCATTCAGGCAGATTTTATAGAAAGAAAGTTTACAAGCAATAAAAATTAAAAGCCAATATATATGCAACAAACAAATCAACAACACTCCCTCCTCGCCACAGTGTTTGCCCGAGTGGATCTAATTCAAACTGTGACTAAACTGTGGTCGCCTTTCCATGAAATATTTTGCCTGAGGATGTGCAGTATGCAAAGAGTGTGTGATTCATCTCAACAAGAGCCAGACCAGAGGTGACAGGAAGAAGTCTGGACCACAAGCACAGAAAAATAGCTTTCATAGAAGAGGAAAGATGCCTAGACTTCTTATGTATGTGCCACAATGTGTGGTGCCCTCAAAGCAATAGCTGGGCAACAATAAAATGGGAACAAGGCCCTGTCCTTCTAAGGTACCACTCTAAGAACTACAGTGGCTTCCTTCATATTTACTTTTCCTTTCCCTGTAATGGGAAAAGAGAGCAATATGGTTAAATGCCAAGCTAGTTCATGTTTGAAAACTCCTTCTCACTGCTTCAAATCACACCTTGTTTCGCAGAGATATTTCAGTGAGCACTTTCTTTCCAGGACAGACAATCAATCTTCATGGGGGCTACGGAGCAGGGGACTTGCTAGTAGTAATCCTCTCAGGCGTCTGGTTCATGTGTTATTGATGCAAGTACATCATTTCCACTGACATAGATAAGGAGTATTCATGAATACATTAGGCAACAAGTGGTGCTGAAACCCAGGAATTCGCCTGGAATCGGGTGAACGGTGGCTGGACCAGCCCGGCAGGGGAGGTCAGGGAAGGATGTTCCTGACCAGGACCCACAAGGACGATGGAAGCCCTTGCGAAGGTCATATCTCAGTTACATAAGCAGTGGGGAGTTGATTGTAAGCCTAAAGATTCTATTCTCACTATTGTGAGGCCTTTACGGCTTTGGGTCATTGACCAGCCGGTGGATATTCTCCACCCAGAAGTGTGGGACAAATGCACTAAAGTGCTAGTTGAGGAGACGATGTCCTCGGTTTGTCGGAAAAATCTTAAGTCGTGTGGGAAAGTCCTACAGGCTCTGCAGAAGGCCATGCATGAGCAGGAGACCTGGAGGGTGGCAAGGGACTGTTTGTTGGCCAACCTGAAACTGGGAGCCAGGGCAGCCACACAGACTCCGCGCCTCCCGGACAACTGCAATTCTGCAGAGCCCAAAGATCTGTGGAAGGGCAATACACCCCCCAAATCCCCGAACCCCGACCCGCTTATGGAGGGACAGAACCAAGCAAAATCCTTCTGGAGTGGGTTTGCCGGGGAGGCCGGGGGTGCCATGGGGAACTCAGTCTGAGGACGTCGGGCTAGACAACTGCCACGTGCACGCCAAGATGGCGCCGAGCAGCAAGAGGAAGGGCAGCGCAAGCACACCCTGGATGGGAACAGGGAGAAAGCGCTAGAAGCAACAAGCGCACACAAAGGGGAGGGGAAGCACGAGGTGGGCGGAGAGCCAATGAGAGCGGCCATGTAAAAAAATCCCCTCGTGGGCCAAACACCCCGCCGAGTAGAAGGCGGGGCGAGCCGAGAGGGTTGGAACGGCCCACCCACAAGGGAAGTGGGCTGGGCCGGAGCCCAACAAAAAGGTACCCGGGCCAGGAAGTCGCCAGTCAGTTGAGTTCTGACGCTGGGTCATGCTCTAGTGGGGACGAGTCGCTCACAACTAATTCAAATTCAGAAGAAGGGGAAATGGAAGTAGACAGGGTTAAAAATGAAAACATCCCCAATAAAGAGGGACCACGAGGGGGAATAATTCCTTTCATGGATTGGAGAAGAATAAATATTGCCTGCGTCGATTGGGCCCCATTGACTGCACTAGCGTTCCCAGTCCGAGTGATGGATGGGGTCCAAAGGGTTCATTCAGCAATAAACAGTAAGGACATACAAGCAATTGTTAAAGCAATTGCAGACAAAGGGCTTAATTCTGCCATGGTCTCCACCCTCATAGATGGGGTTTTGGGGGGAGATGACATGCTCCCATTCGATATAAAATGAACTTGTAGACTGATTTTTGATGGGAGAGGGATGATTGTCTTTAAACAAGAATGGGAGGACAACTGTGCGAGGCAACTAGCCCAAGTAACAGGGGCAGATCACCTGCTACATGGCTCTAGCCTGCAGCAATTAATGGGAACAGACGCAGTAATGACTACCCCCCAGGCACAAGCTCAAGGCCTGTGGGCCCATGAAGTTACAACACCTACTCGTGCAGCTAGAGAAGCTATTCACACAGCCTCTAGAGCTATTGTCAAGCCATCGCCATGGTCCACAATAAAGCAAAAAGAAAGGGAGAGCTTTACACAATTTGTGGATCGCCTCCAAGCAGCAGGTTGACTCCTCAACCCTGCCCGTGGAGGCAAAAGGCCTGGTCGTTGCAGACTGCTTACGTCAGCAGTGTAATTGAGAAACCAAAGAAATCATAGGACCTTCAGAATAAAACTAAGGAAACTGTGAGCTTTTTCCCACAGAACCAGATCATCGGACACCCCTGCAACCCGTACATCCTAGTGGCAAGACAAAATGACAAGTTGGCAAGCGTTTCGTCCAAGCCTGGGAGTTGCACACTGCCAGAATCCAGACAACAGCAAAATAGCCTCCGCGGAGGGGGGCTGCGATGCCTTTGGGTGGTCTTGCTTTTGGAGTTTGTTACTGTTTGAAAGGCAGAATCACCAGCAGCCATTCAGGTGGGTCCTACAGTACCCTGTAGGCATTCCAAAGGAAAGCTTAACAGTAGGTGCCCCAACTTTTACGATAAAGAATAGTGATTTATTCTCCAAGGTCAATCGTGACTCACTAGGGGGAACATATTGGTGCCCCAGCTCAAACCGTGGAAAGGGTTATTGTAACTCTCCAGGATATTATTTTTGTGGGTTTTGCGGATCCATTTTAACAAGCGATAGCTGGAAACTAGAAAAAGAGAAAGGGAAGCCCAACAAAGGTGGTTTGAATCATGGTTTAACCATTCACTGTGGTTGACCACCCTGATATCTACCCTGATAGGGTCGATCACAATGGTCATGATGGCACTCAATTTTGGACCCTGTATATTGAATAGGCTCGTGTCGTTTGCCAAGAACGCCAGCAATGGCTTTAAGAGAATATTCACTCAGGATTAACCTCAGTTATCCCTGAATTACCCTAAGTTACACCCCATTGTTACTGGTTACACCTTGACTTCCACCCTTTCGTTGTGCCTCATGTTTTTTACTCAGGTTTATGACATACATTTTTTAAGATTGTTAATAGAATTTGTTGTTACATTTTAGCTAATTTAGTTATGCATAAGGAGGGGGAAAAGTTGTAGTTAGGGTTTGGCGGCCGGAAGATGTCGCGCTGTACGGAAAGATAGGGCCCCTCTCCTGACAACCAGTAGCGTTCAGTTTATGATGGAAGCAGACGGAAGTGACATTGTAAAACCCAAGCGATATAAGGCTGTGTCACTCATCAATAAATGCCATTTGCCATCCACCACATTGGTGTCTGTGAGCTGATGGACCGAGTGGCCTGGAGTTGGCTGCTCTGCTGTTCCTGAACCAGGTCACCACACCTACGTTAGGCAAAACTTCCCCTCTAGCTATTCACTTTCACTCACTCACTTTCAGTTATATTCTTGGAAAATACCAACTGAAAATAACACACAATAGGAGCATGTATATGAGAATATGAGGATGCATATGGGCTGCTAGGGCTGCTCCGTGCCTCATACTCATGCCAGAAGGACCTGTATACTCCCAACCAGCCATGGCTGCTAGATGCACAACATCGATTTTAAAAGCACCATGGGCAAGCACTTAGGCAGCATTCCCACAGCTCCACCACTTCCTCTGCCCTCCTCTGGGGAAGAGGGGCTGCAGAAGGAAGTATAGAGAATGAAGAAAAATGGACAGGAAGACCAGAGGACTGCTGTTAGAATATGCCAGGAACAGACAAGTAAGACTAAGGCGCGTTTGGAATTAAATCAGTCAAGAAGTGTCAAGAATAAGAAGGACTTTGAAGGGCTTCTTCAAATACATTAGTAGCAGAAGAAACACTAGGGAAAATGTGGGTACTCTGCTGACTGGGGTGGGCGCTGTGATAAAACAGTACATGCAGAAGGCTATTAATGAATGTCACCTTTACTCAAGTCTGCAGCTTTGGGATCAGAGCCTTATCCGACATAATTTCTCCCAGAGTAAAGCCAAGAAATGGATCCACAAAACAGAAATGCAAAATCAAGAGAAACAGCAGCAGAAGGAGGCACTTGCCCATTTACTGCAATGGGTTAGTGGCTCTGGGATGTGGGAAAGGCACTTTGCTTTATATTCTCAGGAGCTTCTTGACTATGTAGACTGGCCTTTTCTGAAGAAAGAAGGTCAGCATGATGAGGAGCAGAAGGGGCAGCACTTTGTTGAGGATGAGCCACTTGTAGCTGGGGAAGATATTTGATGGACATGAGTGGGTTGAGGAAGTGCATGAAGCGTGCGTCCAGTTGACTGTTGGGATAGCAAACATGGCCGTGGAAAGGACAGGCAGCAGCAGAGCAGCAGCCATGGGAGCCAATGGAGTGGCAGTTTTGTGTCCTTCCCAATAAGGCCATAGCGTGAGCAGAAGGGTTCTGATGTAGCGCATGTAGCTGTGAAAGGCACCTGCAAAGAGGTGTCTGTGTACACAGAGTGCAATCTCCAGGACACAGATATCTCCCCTTTCTGACCGTGGTCTCCAGCTTATGACTTTCAGTCCTACAAATAGGCCTTGATTCCCTGCTGCTTGAAGATGGAGATCATGTGCAGCTCCACCTCGTGTATAACCATCTGTAGGCTGCCACTGCTTTGCACTCGTGGCTGTATAAGCCAAGAAAGTATACAGAATATATAAGGAAGTATACGGAATGTGGAGAAATGGATAGACCCCTTGAAGAAAATTGCCGTTAGAGGATGCAAGGATGAGACAAGGAAGACTAAGGTACATTTGGAATTAGATCAGTAAACATATGTGAAGAGCAAGAAGAAGGGCTTCTTCAAATGCATCAGGAGCAAAGGAAAGACTAGGGAAAAGGCAGGTGCTCTGCTGACTGCAGTAGGTACTGTGGTGAAACAGCACACAAAGACAGTCACTGAATGCACTGTTTAC
>JAUBOD010000246.1:650830-664487 GCA_032353885.1 Nothura maculosa | reverse complement strand
AGGCCCAGCTCACACAGTCTCTCCTCGTACGAGAGATGCTCCAGTCCGTTAATCATCTTCGTTGCCCTCCGCTGGACACTCTCCAGAAGCTCCACGAATCTCTTTAAAACTCTAGATAATGAAAACACAATTTTCTTTGTGCTCTCAAAAGTTTTCCCCCTCACAAAATATTAAAATAAGTGTTCAAAATCATAAATGCACTTTTCCATAAAATCTATGAAGAAATATCTTTATATTGAGTATTTAGTTTACATTCTTGACAGCAGGGAGTAAATTTTCAGTACTTGAAGATTTGCAGTAGATTCAGCTCTTATTAACTTTAAGCAGTGTTCTATAACTTACTTTTATAGAAAACTTACTGTTATAGAAAACTTACTGTTTTTCACCTTGTGAAAAAAAAACTTTTGTATGTGACCCTTGAGTCTGTATTTTTTCATAATTTTAACAATGTCTACTATCTGTGTCATTACTGGCAATGCAAATTTCTGTTATTAATAATGCTATTACTGGCTTTGAAGAGTGCAGCTAGATATAAGCTTTCATCCCTACTTCAAAATGATTAAGACACTGCTAACAAATGTATGGTGTCATGTAGTCATTGGTATTTCCATACAAAAAGTCACTTTTGCTTGAATATATAAAGTTAAAAATACTGCTCCTCATCATCCCTTGTTTAAGGCTCATCTCCTAACTATATGTAGATATGGCAATGTCAACATGTTGCAGCGTTATCTGTTCAGAAGTTTAGTTCATTTAAAAATTAACTACATTTAAAAAGAAAAGGATTTTTTAAATTCCTTCTTACACTTTTCAGAAGTGTAGTCCATTTAAAAAAAGGAAAACAGCTGTTTAACCATAGGATTACTGCTCATGAATATTAAAAATGCACATTCTGTTCCCATTTCTGCTGGTGAACTGTTGTATAGCATTGGAAGGGTCATCCTAGACTTCATTTGAAAGGCAATAGATAGGAACTGCATCCATTTCCCCACCTTACTTTATACCTCCACCTTTTCTTTTTCTCCTTTTATAAATTGTGGCACCGACTTTCTTTGGAAAGGATTTTAAGATTAGATGGTAAGAAGCAACATGCAAGTACTGGTATTACTAATTATACAATTAACAATATGATTACATTCAATGAGTATGACGGTAGCTACAAGAATGTGGCCTTAGTGCAAGAAGGTTGCTATTTGCTTGCATCTGTTCAACAGTATCACAGGTACCCCTGAGCTGTATCATTATATAACCGCAGGGTCTGTGTCTTCCAGGCTTTTTCAGAGTCCACCTTCAATGTGTGATTTTTTTTGATATTACTGAGGTTACACTGACATTAAATACAGATGTATTCAATGGTGGTGATCAAGTCCAAGCTTTATAAAGTGTTAGATTCCCACGGAATCAAGGCAAAATTCAATCTTGCTGGACTGAAACACGTGCTTTCCTAGAATATTCTGGTTTTCACAGTAGGGTCCTGAATGTATCTGGAGAATAAATAAGCTGCAACATTTCCAAATTTTGCAAGAAATTATGCATTAGGAAACTATTGCTTTATATGTATAAACCAATTTCCAAAAAGGTTCTATGCTGCAAGTGATTTACAGAACTACAGGCAGAAAAACACATCCAAAAATGCAAGGAGGCAACTTTACTTTCCTCACAGTTTCAGGAAGCAGAGAGGAGATTTGGCATCAGAAAATGATGCAGAGAAGTTCAGTCTTAGTCATTTGCATCTGCCGTAGTAAAGAGGCCCACTACTGCCAAATAGACAGCTCAGCACGATACGTGAAAGATCAAGGAAACTGCAAGAAGCTAAGCTTGCTTAAAATATGCTATATTTTATACCATCTACTTAGTTTGCATACACAGACTACAGACACATTTCAGGAGTCCTACCAAGGTATAAATAATGATATTCGTAGGAATGTCAGAATGCTTGTGTAATTCAGGTTGGAAGATTTGATTGTATAATAGAAGATACATCATAGCAGACTGAACTAAATGTTGGGGATTCTGATTAAATATCTGTGTATGCATGCAAACAAGGCATAAAAATAACAATCGACTGCTTCTTTTTTCCCCTATTCCCCCACCTGCCTTCTTTTAAATTGCAAGCTTATTGCCACAAATAATCTCAGTATCAGGTATCTGAGAAAAGACTCAATATTTGCATTTTTATTGATTTTAAATATGAGTCAAGGCAAGCAAATTACTGTGTTAAAGGATGATTGAAGAGTAAAAAATGTCACTATGCAGTATCAGATACTTTACTGAATCAATTTGCCCTTTATTCCATTGGTTTTAAAAAAATAAATTTAGAATGACTTGTAAATTGTTAACTCTTTAAGGAAAAATACTATCATGTCAAAACTGTAACAAGGAAACTTCTGGAAGAGGCTGTTTTCTGTTGCCATAGCACAGGATGGCTGCTACAGAACATTTTACAATGCAGAAAAGAGAGACAAAATGGAGAGGAAAGAAAAAATTCATGGAACTTTACTGAAACGCCCGATACAGCTCTGCAAGATGCATAGCACTTCCTCTGACCTTTGCCTGATGAGCAATACAATTGAGCTAAAGGTAATTAACAAAGAATGGCTTGAAGTTAAGGTGACACTGGAACCCAAATTTCTGACCTTTATTTGACTGTGAAGATGCAAATGGATGACCTTCCACATGTCTCATCGAACAAAAGAACCAAACTACGCTTGTTGTTGCCTTGTGCCCATATTTGGGCAATAAAGGGTTGAGACTTGTGTGAAATTAGGACAAAGTTGTAGTGGTCTGAATTTCTCCACATTTGGCCCTTTACTTTCTAAGGCTTAGGGAGGGATAACTGTAAATTAATTGTCTTGCAGTGATCTGTTGACTATTCACCAGCTGGGGAGAGGGGAGTTCCAATTGCAAACATCTAAGAGGCAAAAAAGCCCTTTTGCTGTTAGTCATTGCTGATCATGTAAAAACGTCTTTTCTCTCTCTCTCTCTTTTTCTCTCTTTTTTAATTTTTTTTTCTTTCAGAGTAGCACAGCTTACAGCAAGTCTCTTGCTTCATGTGACAACTTCCTTTATCACCAACAGGTAAGGTTGGTATTGATGATGTGTTATCAGAAGCTAGGGGATGTTATGCTGCTGATGGAAGTAATGCCTCTCCCCATTTCTTCATGAGGGAATCTTGGCTCCTCATGACTCCATGGTTTTGTTTAAGTTTTTACATGAACCACTCAGTATGCTATTTACATTAATGCACATATCAGGAGCCTCTATGGTGCTCTAATGTTCAAATCTAGAAGAAACTCCCATGGCTAGTTAGCATTTTACAGTAATCACAGAATCACAGAATATTCAAGGTTGGAAGGGACCTCTAGAGATCATCTAGTCCTACCTTCCCGCTCAAGCAGGCACACCTAGAGCATGTAGCACAGGGTGGCATCCAGGTGGGTTTGGAAGACCTTCAGAGAAGGACACTCCACAACCTCCGTGTGCAGCCTGTTCCACTGCTCTGTCACCCTCACAGCAAAGAAGTTATTCCTCACCTGGAGATGGAATTTCCTGTATTTCAGCTTATGCCCATTTCTCCTTGTCCTATCACTGGCAGCCAATGAGAAGAGCTTGTCCCCTTCTTCCCTGCATTCTTCCTTCATGAAGTTATACATGTTAATCGTATCCCCTCTCAGCCTTCTCTTCTCCAAAGAAAACAGACCCAATTCACTCAGTCTCTCCTCCATCCCCTTAATCTTCTTAGTTGCTCCCCACTGGACCCTCTCCCTCTTATACTGAGGAGCCCAGAACTGCACACAGTATTCCAGGTACAACCTCACCAGAGCTGAATAGAGGGGCAGAATCACCTCCCTTGACCTGCTGGCAGCAGCCCTTCTGATGCAGGCCAGGATCCCATTGGCCTTCTTGGCCACGAGGGCACACTACTGACTCATAGACAGTAAAAGAGTGGAAAAAAAATGTTTCTGAACTTGAAGTTACATCATTGATGGAAAAAAATCAAATTGTTTTTGTAGCCATTAAATCTGAAGTGAGAGATTGTCAATGTCAGTGACTGAAGTTTTCTGCAAGAGATAATAAATGCCACCACAGGCTGCACAAGGATGACAATAATGAGTATGATCTCCTAGACCTTACAGTATAATCATGAAGCACTCTTCAGACACACAAAATGAATGTAGATAATGAAGAAAGTGTGTTCCACTCCCAGTTCCTTTAAACCAGAATATCTGCTGGGTTTTTTTAGGTGAAAAGGTAGAGAAAAATTCATATAGATTTGCATAGTTATAGAACAAAATAAATTAATAAATAAACTCTTGACTTTTATCTATTGCTTTCAAAGCCCAATAACTAGGTCCCTCCATTTATACTTTTATTCAGTCCCATCAACTACAGAAGTATTACATCAGATTTAAGTTAAATGCATGTGAAACTATGGCTACAACACTCAAATCTAAATTTCAGTTCTTAAATTACTCCTGGAAATCAGATTTTCTGTCTTCTGTGGCCAAGTTAGGAAGGTAATATTGCTGTACTTTCTGCTCTAGAGATTTTGTCTCTCTCCCTTGCCTCCATAAGCATCCTATAGAGAAAGTATCTTCATTTGGATATCTAAATGAAGGGATATGAGCATGCACTTCTTGCCAATTCAGATTCAGTCCTCTTCTGAGACTAACTTTTGTCTATTTGCATTCTCTGACCACAGACAACAAAGCATTTTTTGAACTGAGAGAAGGAAATTAAATATACAAAGAAGTCAATATTGAAAGAAAACAAAATAGAGAGTAGTAAGACGGAATAGTGCTTAAAAAACCATATATTCCAACTGGTATATGACACTATAGTTCTGGATTTTTCATTTTCCCTCTTCTGTCTATATGGTCTCTGCCTGGATCAAATGCAGTCTCCTACAATGCATTGCAGTGTTCTTATTCCTTTCACCATTCAGTGTGTGTTTTGCATTGCAGTTCATTGCAGATGGAAAACTGTACCCAAATCAATCCAACCCCAAGTAAAATATTATTGAAAACATATTTTGACATAAGTAATATTTAATTCAGGTTTCTTCACACCAACTTGAGAGGAGACGGTGTATGGTGAGTTTAGATAAGTGGCTTGTAAGGCCATGTAAGCCTGGTAAAGCTGATAAGTCTGTGATAGATGGGAAGGGATTTGGAGCTTCAGAATGCTTTTTTTTGCTGCAGAAAATAAACTTTGGATCTTCCTCTGAATTAGCATACAGAAATGCTTTCCACCATTAGGACACAGCCCCTTTAGATCTCCCAGCCACCAGTCATTTAAAATACAAGGTATTTAATATGGTTAAAGAGGTTTTTTAGAGAATTCTTCCACTTGGCTAGCACAAGTGGATCAAAGAAGAAAGATAAATATAGAAAATAAAATTCTTTGTGGCTTTTACTGCTTATTCAGATCAATAGCAGGAATTTTTTTTTTTTGTAGAGAATTTCAGCCTGAGTTAAAATTTTTATTTTGCTTTCAAGCAATTTCAAAGTTTTTTTTTTTAAAGTTATTTTTTTAATTTAAAAACAATTCAATTGTAAAAACTTAATTAAGACTGGAGACAGGAGAAGATGGGGAGATAGATTTTAAAGATTTTTATTCAGAACAGGCAAACAGTAAATAAAGAACAAGTTATCTTAATGGGGCTGAGACTGACTTTTCTTGAAAACAGATTTGGGGGACAATAACTAGCTCTAATTACTAATGAAGTTTTAGTCTTGGGAAGTTGTTTATTTAGCACACTTTCTCAGTACTTATATTCCCAGAGTAAGGATTATAAATTTCTGGTCTTTTGCCTGATGTGTAATTATTTTAGAAGATAAAACAAATAATAGCAGAGCTTCAGACTCACTCTCTTTACTCTCTTAGGAAAATAAAGTGTGCAGATACACACTTTATTTAAAAATAGATATACTCTAGTTAAAAAAAAAAAAAAAAAAGCTTGTTCATCAATTTTGCATGTTTTACAACATGATGTTTAGATGTAGAAGAGGATATTGAGTGTGACATTGCTAGGGCTCAAGCTCAGTGTTCAGCTAGCCTGCTTCAGAAATACAGGGAGGGTCCCCTTGGGCTGCCTCTCTCAGTACTTCAGGCTGGAGGCAAGTGGCTCTTGAGCTCACTGTAGTTCCATTCCCACACATAATCCCACAAGCAGCTTGCCTGGAAAGGCAAAGAGAGAGCACCACTTCATCGCTGAATGTGATTACCATGGCCTTGGACCATGAGTCTACAGTCTGATAGAGTAAGAACATAGCTATTAGGTGGGAAATACTCCAAATCACAGGGTTATGTTTAGTTTTAATTTGATGAAAATTTAAAAATACTTGAATAGTAGAAAATGTTTGCTTCTCATCCAAAAGCCATGTTTCAGAGAAATAGTTATCAATGGGATAAAGTCCAGTCTTTGTGTGGCAACCTGACAGAAAGTATGCACAGCTGAGCTTCACAAATCCTGTTAAAAGCCCTTTGGTAGAATATTCATCTGTTTCTAAATGTGGAATTTTATACTAAATTATCCAGAAAATCATTCTAGCTCAAATACTATTTCTGTAAAATACTTGTTCTTTCAGCTAAGCAGAACCTTAAGTTTCATGAAAGTTAAGTAACTATCTACTGATAGGAGCATCATCAGACATTTTGCTAAGAAACTATATTATTTTAGGCATGCACTCTGATACTTTGGGAATCTGGAATGAAGATTACTCATGGCTGCTTCTTCCTCCACTTAACTCCAATCAGAACAAAGACTAGATATTCCTTAGCTACTCACAGGAAAGAAGAGCCAGATTCACTAGGAGAATTTTTCCTGGACTATAATCCTTTTTATTTTGCAGGATTTTCCTTCAACTCTTCACTATCTCATACTGCACAGGGAAATGGAAAGATGCAAAAATGCTACCCCAAAAAAGCAAATTAATATGAAACATTTGAGATCTTCCCAGCATCATCCATATATCTGAACTGTAGATGATCTTTCTCTGTTCACTTTCATGCAGAAATGATGTCAATTCCACTCTGGCTACATAATATTTATGTCTATTTATGTCTATATATATATATATAATATTTATGTATATTTATGTATATAAACACTGGCTATGTATATAAACACTGGCTATGCATTAGACATGTGAATACATTACAGGACAGGAATTGTCCTGTCCTATAAGGACAGGACAATGCAGCACAGCTGCAGCAACATAGCTGCAGATGTTTAACTTCAGCAGGTAGCACCTTCTCAGCAGTTCCTGGCTGTCTTAGTATACTGAAGGTATATATGGTGTGGAGATAGAGGAGAAATTCTTGTGAAAATCTGTCCAAAAATATCAAAGCTAGAGCTTCTGATAATCATACATTCATTAGGATGAAAAAAGAGAAGGAAAGGGATTGACAGAAGCCAGTAGAGGGACTACATCAGCTCTACAAAGGTGAGAGCTAGAGATACACAGGGACAGAAGGAGGACTCTAGTGAGAAGACTCTAGTGTTTAGGGAAAAGGAGAACAAATTAAAGAGTTGTGAAGGATAATAAAGGACTTTATAGTTACATACTAGAGCATTTTTTTTTTCTAAACAGTAGATGGAATGTTTGATTGTATTTTTCTAAACAAGACATAGAACTCTGAGGAATTTTTCTCTACTATTGCAAAAATTGTGAAATGAATTGACAAGGTGTAATTAGCACAGTATATAAAGAAGTATAGGAGCCACATACAAATTCGCACAAACGGCTATATGTCATTGTTTTTTCTCTGCGAAGCCAGATCTAATGCCAATGCTACAAAGCTACAGGATATATACTACCTGTGGGCTGGAACTTTGCTTATGTTACATGGCTTCTAGGATGGGTCAAGCTATTGTTCAAAGGCTGAGAGTATAAGAGCTTGTCTTATTTGTCTAGGTAAATGGCCAGTGTGAGCAAATGCACAGTGGGCACTGAGTGGTTTTTCTGAGCACTATAGAGCTCTTCTATATGGAGGTACAGACAAGGTGACTTGCAAGTCTATTAGCTTAAGGGAAAGCATTTCATCCTGACAAATGTAAAAGTGACACAAAATTTCTTCTTTCTATGGAAAACAACAATATTCATTTGGGAGTCTAATGAAAAAGTGGAAATTTTCTGAGGCGAGACAACATAAAGGAAATAAAGTTTCCAATTAGTTCTAGGATCTAGGAGATCTAGGATAATCAGTAAAGAGAAAATATGCATCTGCATATTGGAATTTTTAGTTATTTTGTTTGTTAAAAAACAAAAAGGCAATTGTATTAAACTAGCACCACTTCTTTGCTAAATGAAAGGTAAGATTGCAAAGCCAGCTGCCTAGAGTAAGGAAAGCTGTAATGAGGATTATCAGTGTTCCCTTTATACATCTGTGTTGGGATTAATTACATAATCCCAATAGTAAGCGCTTTTTTTTTCCCACAAAATTCCTGCCATATTCAGTGCACATCATAAATGGAGCTCACTGAATGGGTAACTTGAATATTTCAAACATGAGAGCTTTCAATATTCTAGTGATTGATTCCAAATACTTAAAAATTGGTTTGGTTTGCATACAAATTGATCCTGAATCCATGGTCATGTCCATGATGAAAACACTCCAGTTAAATGACACAGAGAGAAAGCTTAATTGATGCTTTATGGTTTCTAAGCAGATGTCTGCATTCAAATGGAATTACTGTAAAAGAATTTACTAGAAAGATGTCTATACAGTACTTGTATAAATCATTTGCATTTGCTGAAATGAAGTTATATACTGTGGGAGGTATGGTTAGATCAGCAAGCCATAAACATGTCTTTATTCTAGTCTCTCTTTTTCATATTGTATATTAATATGAATCCAGAATGGGGCTGATTCCCTCTGCATTATATCAGTTTCATGCTCATGCAAGTCTCCTAATGTCAGTTATTCACCACACCACTGTACTGTGCCACACAGTGGCAAATTTCAGTCTGTATAAATATATACTGCATTTATTGCCTAAGCATTCATCTTTTCAATGAAGAAATTATTCCCTTGAGGAATATGAGAGTTTCATAAAACTAAGAATTTGATTTATAAATTAAAAGCTGGGCATGATTGATACAAATGGTTTAGTATCACCTTGGAAAAATCATCAGAAGGGTAGCATTTCACATGTGGGTATTAATAAGATTGTGAGCTCCAGTTCTTTTTTCCTCTCTTCCAGACTCAGTCCTAAGTGACTGTGCATTTACTGTATGTCCTTGCAATGCGTTCAGTCTTTGCAACCCCATTTTCTCCCCGTAGGATAGCCCTCTTGAGGATATGAAGAACATTATGCAGAAAAATAAATGCAGATTGGATATCAGTATGTGAAATAAAATGATGCCAAGGCTTTTTAACCTTTTGGCAGTTTGATCCAAATGCTGTGACTAGGTTACT
Source organism: Nothura maculosa (assembly GCA_032353885.1). Lineage (NCBI taxonomy): Eukaryota > Metazoa > Chordata > Aves > Tinamiformes > Tinamidae > Nothura > Nothura maculosa. The sequence continues at coordinate 655,064 of JAUBOD010000246.1, read as the reverse complement.
GTGGTTAAGATTAATGAGTAAATTATTTTCACACAAGAAATCATTGCTTTTCTCCACTTAATTACCAGATGTTAAAAAAAGAACAAGTAGTTATTCTTCTGTGTACTCATCTGTGCCCTTTAGCTAATTATAGGCAAATTCAAAGTGATTTCATATAGCCTTTGACGTAATATAGCATAATCATTAAGGTTAACGAATTATAGTCTGTAACTATAACAAATCCTGGTATAATATCATATATTGGTATTTGTTATGCTAGCTATGTTAGCAAGACACCTTTCAAACAGGTGCTTTGTTAAACAGCTTTGTCTATGTTTTATAGAGTCTATTACTCCCTGATTCTTTTATCTATGTATTTGGGAAAAGGAAGTTAGCCAAAGTCAAAAACAATGTAATTGACTGCACATCTCAGACCTCCTTCATACTATGAGGGCAACCTCATAAAATTCAAGGATTCATGGAGATAAATACACTACAGGGGAAAATAAATGGAATGTCTGAAATGCATACGTTGGGGAACATCAGCATCATTAATATGTACTGAAATAACAGGAATCCTCAAGAAAATGGTTGACTCCTCTGTGTTGTGACTTTTTCCATACTCATAAATGAGATTGAACTGTCCTGTTCACTCTGCAGAGCAGCAGAGGATTCACAGAACTGGAGAAGACAGTGGAGGGCTGAAATGCTGACATTTTGAAGATTAGATTCATCCATAAGATATGAAAAGGGGAGCATCAAGACACTCAGCTGATTCATTTCTTGCAGTTTTGAGTAAACTTTTCCTTTCAGTTTCAAGTTGTCACCTACCCTGAAGTCTCTACTATGAGAAATGTTTGAAGATAGTACTTTCTGTTTGATAGGTTTCCACCTCTAGACTAGCAGAGACAGTATCAGTAGGTTAATGTCTTTGAATTGAATTAGTAAGCCAAACATTTCCACTAAGACTTTTTATTCAGAATTCCTCTTGTGAAACCAAAGCCATGCTATACAAATTGTGATCTGATAAAAGACTGTGTATAACTAGAAGAACATTTTTTTCATGCACTATTGTTGTAAAGTTTAGCAAGTAGGACAGAAGTGTGGTAGGTAATCTGTATAGATCATTATGGACATAATTTCAATCTATATTTCTTATAAATACGGTAAAGATCTGTCAAAATCCAGATTATAGTAATTCTTTTTTAAATTTTACTTCATTATTAATTATTAAAATTATATAATTGCAATTATTTATATAAGTACGGTTTTGATTCTTTACTTTTACTATGATTAACATTCATATTTCCTCCTTTTTCATTGTTTGCCCAGCAGACATTCTACAGTTATTCCTAACTATAGAAGAATGATTCAGACTTGTTTATTTTTACTGGTCATCTGTGCTTATGTCTACATTATAAAGTAATGTCACAATAGAATCAGTGTTGAGAACACAATATCCATATTATCTACATATTGGGTGTTGACTTTGGTCAATTCTTGTCTGGTTCCTTGGATGGGATTGCTAGTAGAGGTAAGAATGCAACCAGTATGCTGCAGGAATACATCTTCAAGTATACTCTTATCCAAAATGCTCTAATAGGTGTTAGAATTTGATTTGTCAGAATAAAACTCTGTTTGAATGCTCTAACACCTTTATGTGACATGAAGCAAAGGAGACTAAGTCGGAATGGTTAAGGGAAAATGTTAAACACACTACAAAACATGTGAGGTCAATACACATATGTAGTGTCACTTTACAAAATTGCATTTTACAAAAATGCACAAGGGTAAAAGAGTATCACCGAAATATATCTTACTCCACTGCACCTAAAACTGATCAAAAGTTAAAAGTTCTTTCTACCAAACTTTAAAACTTGTTTATTTGTTCAGCTTTCTGTTTGTGAGAAGAAGCTCAGTTCAGTAACAAAATAACAGTTTTGTTATTTGTCAGCTGAACAACTGGACAATTTTCTAGGTGACTCTCATTGAGCAGGAAGTCAGCTGATCTCCAAAGATATCTTCCAACCTCAAGTATTTTATGATTCTGTAGTTTGAAAATGAACAAATTTTGAATATTTCATTGATGAGAACCACTTTTTCTGTGTGTTTTTTTTGTTTTGTTTTGTTTTGTTTTTGTCAAGAAACCAATCTTTTCGTATTTTGTTCGTGTACTTTTAAAATAAGAACAATGGTGTAGATTCACAGGCCATATCCATAGCTCCAGTAGGGAGTGTATTCCTGCTTACTGGGAGATTAGAGTTTGTGGTTCAATTTAGTGCTATAAATCTGGTCATGCATGGCAGACTTGCAGCCTTCCACATCCACTGTGATTTCACAAGCTACTGAAAAGGATAAACTTATACTTGATCTGTGGATGAAACACAAATTTCTCTAATGGTTTTCCCTGTAAATTAAGTCTTTCCAAAATTTGAATATTTTTGTTGTTTGTTGTTTTTCACTAATCAAGTGGCATCATATGTGAAATTTGGCTTAAGTTTTCCAATTGGTAAAGTTGATGCAAAGATGCTGTTCACAGATAGGTTAGATAAGCTTTTGCCTTTTCTCCTTCAATTGTTCTTTTAATTATATTATATTATATTAGTGTCATATGTATTCCAGTAGGATATACAGACTCCAACTGAAACTACGCACACAGAGACATGGTTCTTTTCCTAAAAAGCTTATTAATTGGCCATATAAACTATGGGAAGTATAGGAACTTAACAAAGGTGATCACAGGGGTCGTGCCCTGGGACACCACTGAAAACATTTACTCATTACACTGAAATGTGATATCATGTTTGTGAGCCTTCTAATAGTGTTTAAAATGCAGAGGCATTTGAGTTGGAAAAGTAACAGAAATTAAGGATATTGCTTGTACACATTTTCCCATGTGTCAGCATGTCTCGTTTTGTTTTTAATCAGAATAATATATTAAGACTTGTTGGTAGATAAATTCTTCTGTTCCTTTAAGTAGTTCTTTCATGTCTGTCCTGTTATTGCAAAACACATAGAAATAAGCTACATCATTCTTCCAATCTGTCACGTATGCATTCTTTGAAGCAGCAGATACAGGTCAAAGGGTTAAGAAACACTTCCAGCATCCTGTTAACATGACTAGAATCACTGGCAGGCAATAATGACCTATTGCTTTTCTCTAATAGGAATTAACCCATCCTTAATTATAGTGTGTCACTACTATGAAAAGATCTTTACTTTTGCCGTATCTTCTCTAATATTTAATTAGCATTCACTTTTCCAGCCAGACTCTTTTTTTCTAGCTCTGAAGAAATACTGTAATAATTGGTAAGTCGGTAAAGTGACATGCCCCTCAGCAAGTTTGTTTCTGAAAGCCCACAGACACATTTACTGAGGTTTTAAATGCTGGCCTTACCTAACAGACTTTCTCAGACAAGGTATGAAAAATAGACACAAGTTCCCTCTTAATTATTATTTTATCAAAAACATAAAATACACTTCTTTCGATCCACATGGAGACACTGGAAAGAGATTAAGAAATTAAATCCTTCCACTCATACTGCTGCCTGTGAAAACCTTTCACTGACTGTCTGCTGTTGAAAAATGGATTATCATAAAAGACAGCATCATGCTTTGCTGGGAAAATGTGTAACCTTACTGGAGAGGTATTGTCATGACTCTCTATGAAATGAAGGTTTTCCTTAAGGTTTCCTTCCCATTTGACTGATTTAAGATTCTATCCCAAGACAAGGGCACCAACTAAATCAGGTGAATAGATATTTCTGTAGCTATGCCTATTGCTGTCAATGGAGTTTGACATCTGACCACTACAGAGGGGAAAATGACATGCATAACGTTTTTCAGGTACTGTAAAATGTTTTGAATCGAAACTACACATGCATGCTACACTCTTAAGCAGCATACATACTCTGCAGTTTCTGATCTTTGTGAACTTTTCCTAAAATACCAGAAGGCCTAGTAAAGTAACTTGATCCAGAAATCTTATGACAACATTCTCAGTACTGTGCAGAACTCTGCTCTTGACTTGGCAAAGCAGTATTTTTGTTTAACTATAGCAGCATCTCCATTGTAGGAGTGAGATTCTGCTGCCCCTTGTCTTAGAAAAGCAGAATGGTACCACAAGGTTACAAATAACTTGGCAATAAAGCTGTGTTTCCTCTGGGGAGGAATAACCCCAGGCACCAGTACCGATGAGGGGTCGACCTGCTGGAAAGCAGCTCTGAAGAGAGGGACCTGGGAGTCCTGGTTGACA
>JAUBOD010000246.1:583348-619924 GCA_032353885.1 Nothura maculosa | reverse complement strand
AGCTGCTGGAGAGAGTCCAGCGCAGGGCCACCAGGATGATCAGGGGCCTGGAACATCTGCCCTATGAGCAAAGGCTGCGAGAGCTAGGCCTGTTCAGCCTGGAGAAGAGAAGGCTGAGAGGGGACCTGATTAGTGTCTCTAAATACCTCAAGGGAGGCAGTGAGGAGGATGGGGCTGGCCTCTTTTCAGTGGTGGACAGCGGTAGGACTAGAGCAAATGACTGCAAGCTGAAGCACCAAAATTCCACAGGAACTTAAGGAAGCATTTCCTCACTGTGAGGATGGCAGAGCACTGGAACAGGCTGCCCAGAGAGGTTGTGGAGTCTCCTTCTTTGGAGATCTTTAAAACCTGCTTGGATTCAGGCCTGTACCACATGGTTTAGGTGACCCTCATGTGCAAGGAGGTTTGGACTAGATGACCTTTAAGGTCCCTTCCAACCTTAAGCATTATCTGACTCTATGATTCTATGATTCTATGATTCTATGATTCTATGATCAGGTTTTCTAAATACAAATCAAACATTATTGAGATAATATAATTTAATGAAGCATATGTCTTCATTTATATTAGGGAAATGCTCTGAGACTTCCGTAAAGGTGTAAATATTTCCAATATATGACGGCTTTACCTCAAGTAAGTGACCATTGACTGATAGCAAAAGGATAAAGTTAATTTGAAGATCAGGTATATCCACTCTAAATTTACAAGCACAAATCACCTCTTTTCTTAAGAGTGTTAAGTGTCCCCTTGTTCTGACTGTCTAATATTTCTCCAGGACATTTCTTAATATCTGCAACTCAGTACATGACTAGGCTGAAATTTGGCCTTCAAATTTCCTACATTTTCTCTTATTTATCAGTTTGTTTTCAGTGTTAGAGAAAACTGACAGAAAAAATGTTGCCCTGTTTTTCAACCTGGCATATAACAGGGCATCTGACCAAAGTTGTGCAGGTTACTGTAAGATCGGATGAGACATTACTCTTTTACTAAACAAGTTATTCCTGGGTATCACTCCAAGAGGAACTCAGTGGCTAGCACTCAGATTGCCTTGTGATACATTGTGTAATTTTTGTAATATTTTGGGAAAAAAAAAGGATTCATTACCCTAAAAGATCCTAGAGCCATGATATTTAACCTGTTTTCTGTCAGTGCTAGAGTGTTTTTAAAATAAGTTTTGAAATTCAGGAAATTTTTATTTGATACACAAACACAAAAAAAATGTTATATGGCTGTAGGATAAAAGCAGATTTTTAAGAATTCTGAAATATTATGAGCCTTGTTGCCAAATGGGTGTCGGCAAGCCTCGTTCTCTAGCTGGACTGACCTGGGGTTCCACTTGCCCCAGGGCCATAGAGCATAGACCCCAATATGAGGATGCAGCAAAATGGCGTTTATTGCGTCGTTCGAATTGTATATATATACTCCCAGCATGGTGGGGAGATTCACCTACTGCCCAATTAGTCGGCCTGGGGTTATCAGTAACGTAATTAATTATGCCCCTAGCTTCCCATGACATCGCGAGTTCTTCCGAACGCCATTCCCTATGCTCTATGCCCTATGCTATGCTACATCATCACTTCAGCTAAGCTCTCTACCTTATTAAGCCCCTAAAAAGCATGACAAATTCCCACAGAGCCTCAATTATTGATAATTCAGCTTCACAGTCTATACCCCTAATTTTTCAAAACAGTTAAATACATAAATAGTTTTACACTTGTGAGTAGCTCTTGCTGAGGTCAACAGGTTAAAATCACTTTTGATATTTACATGCTTAAATATCTTTATGAAATGGAAACTACATTTATAGCTCAAGTACAACTGCTTTCCTCAGTAATGCCTGCCAGTTAAATTATTTCATTAAATGTGAAAATATTGAATTGCTTCTACTCTTTCTGCAGTTGTGCTTGAAATATTACCTTTAAAAATTTCATCAGCAAATAATAAAAATAAAGAAATTTAAAGTTGCTAAGGATACTTTTTATGGAGATAATTAGATAAGATGAACCTAAGTTTGTCCTAGGATGTCATTTGTTATTATTTTTTCCTGGCAATATACTCTGCTCTACCAAAATTACAGAAAAATACAGAAGAATGTATATTTAATGGAATATTCAATCAACAGCATGTTCTTTTTGTTTGTTTGATTGAATTTTTCTCATTTGATTGTGATACAAGACCACTGTGGAGGTCAGATATTGTACTAAGTCTTGAATATGGGATCTTTTCAGGTTTTTAGTGCCTTATCGCCTCAACATAAACAATAATCTCCTAACTTAACAATGCAATGTAAGGACAGAAGAAGGCTCTGTTTTCAGTGTCCAAATGCATGTCCAGCGTTTTTCTGGGCCTGGAAAGAATGACAGATAGACATATGTATATGCAGGTCTTTGCATATTCAACATCCAGTGAACTGCAGTATGTATTGAACTGTTGATAGCTTCTGGAATTTTCTTTTTACAAATGCAACTACAAACTACAGCTTAGAATAATGAAAGAATAATGAAAAATAGTCATTTCTTGAATTTCCTAAAAAGAAATATGCAATTGTATATAGAAGGCATTTTATAAACATTGTGCTGGACTTGAGATGTAATGAACAGCGATTTAAAATGTAATGATTTTAGATTATTGTCTGTCACTGAAATGGTTATGTGTTTTTTCTTTTTTTACTTTTTCCTGTAAAAGACAAGTCATCATGATATACAGAAATACAATCAAGGTTTTTATTCTTATTTTGGGCATTCTTTCCTAATTGAAAGTATTCACAGCAATTTTTTCAAAATAGAAGTACATTTAGCATTAGTATAAAGTCCCTTTTGCCCTTTTTCAGTCAAACCACTCAATCATAAAGGATGTTTAAAGAAGAACGAAGAATAACTTAAGTAGAAAATCCAAAATGGTAAAAGCTCATTCTCTGCCCTGTAAATGTAGACTTATTATAAAATTTCAAGAATGTTCTGATAAAAAAACTTAGCTCTCTATGAATCTCTGAAACTAAGAACGTCTCATCTCAATGACAGAAAAGAGTACTATCAGTAGATAACATACTGTTACAGAAGTTTTCTTTGAAACTCTCTCCTGACTAAAATCCTAATGCTTCTACATTGTACCCAGGAACAAACAATTATGAAGTACATTTCACCTATTAATAATACCTTTCTGTGCTTTTGTTTTCTGAAAGCACCTTAACGATCTTTAATGTATCTCCTTTTCCTTCTTGGATGTGAATGATTTAGATGTCTATTTATGTAAAATCATTACTCATTTTTTGGCTCAAAAAAGTATGGTTTGAATATGTATGGTTTATAGTTGAAAAAAAAATAAAGCTATGACAAGTATTTATAATTGATTCTAGCAGATTTTAATGTATTTTAAAGCAAATGTGTAAAAATAAGGTAGATCTACTTTGTTTTTTTCCTTGAATATGTAATAAATTAAATTGTAGAAATACAATGTGATTAATAAATTACTTGTGGAGACAATATATTCATTCCCTTCAATATTCTACCCAGAAAAAAATGAAAAAAGCAGTCAGCTCTATAACTTTATATAGCCTAGTAGAGTAATGGAAAATTCTCTTGGAAGCAGGTGGTGGATGCAATCAGCAATGAACATAAAGAGGATTGGTGAACAACAATTAGTAAGAAAGCACTAAGAAAAGTACATTGTTTTCTCCATTTGGTACTTTGCTACTTAGTCAGTCACATCAAGAAAAGTCATTAAGAGGCAGTCATGAATTTTTTTCTCGAAGATGAAAGAAGAGCTCTGGAATTTTACAAGAAAAGACAAGATTTATTTTTCCTCAGAATGTAGACAGGAAAAAGAAAATATATAAGCACATAATCTGGAAAGCAGTTTATATTGTACAGATGATGAAATGTTGAACAAAAAGAGTGTTTATTTTTCTGTTTAGTGTATCCTGGGATATGCCTATGTTTAACAGTCTTGTTAAGCAGTCAAATACTTGACAATGAAATGATGGGTTTTGAGGTATAGATCTGCAATTTGGGGAATGTATTTGTGCTAGACTCTGTAGGACTAAGGCCAGAGTAACCTCATCATATGAAAAATGTCTATTTTAAAGATACAGTCTTCTGGTGGGAACAAGCCTAGTTAACTTTCACACAAGACACTTATAACCACTCACTTAAAGTCTAAATCATTAGAAGTGGGTGTAAATTGCACACTGAATAACTATAAGTCAAAATTATTTACAGGGCAATGATTTAATTTACACCTTCCAAGTTTCACCACCTAGTTAGTCCTAGTTAGACCTTACAAGTCGGTGTGAGTAACTTCTTTAAAGAAACATACGTACATGACAATCCATCTTATATATCGGCATGTCCCTGATGGCCAAAAAACAGTTTTCTATACCACATAGTATTTGTGTATACTATATAACCAGAAACTTTACTGACTTAAACACCTGGGCATGTATTTCTACAATTTCCTGGCTAAATTACATTTGCTACCAGAATTACCGACTCATGCTGACATGTGAAAAATATATTACTTCTGTTTATGTGCTAATTATTTTTATTAGAGAGAAGAAGCAAACAAATACAAAACTAAACCAAATTACTAAACAACCCTAACAACTCCAATTTCATGGAAGGAATGAAGTACAGAACATTGTCTTGGCCAAAGTCACACATTAGAGGGATTTGACAGACCAGAGGATTAACAATGATGTTCCTTTAAGCTAGCCATAATTCAATCAATCACAAATGTCACAGGAGATATAATCTCCAGTTTTGGCAAGAGCTCGTGTGTAAGAAGTATCTATTCAACACTTCCTTTTAGGCTAAATCATTAACTGTAGCACCATCTAGCTTTTGGCTGTGCCATTCTGGAGCGTTTCTGATTTCTGCAAATTTGATCCTGGGAACAGCTCTTCATCTCTTCCAGTCCAACATTTTTGAAACTTCTTCCATCTTCCCTGTCTCCCCACTCTCAATTGTTTCCTTCTGTTTTAAAAACCCACCTAATTTACTGGGCACAACAGTATCCTTGGCTAGCCAAAGCACTATCCTAGGCCTATAGATTTTCCAAAACTGATGGCGAAATAAAGATGGTGCTTTTCCCTCTTCCTTTAAGACTCAGTTTGGTTCTGATACTCGCTCTTAATACCTCCTCCATGCATTTTAATATTATTGCTTCAATAACTAATTTTGCAGGCCTTCCATTCCTTTTCTCTTCCATGATATTCTATAGCCCAGAATCTAAAGAAATAATTGAAAAAGAGTGATAATTAGTGAACTCTGAAAAATAAAACTAATAAATTTTTAACAGCCTAATTTTAAATTTTTGGAACTCGTTAACTCATGAGATAGAACTGAAAGATGGGGATTTTCTTTTTCTGTGTGTGATATGTGTCAGTAACCTGGGCGTGCATGAGGAAATTGCCTCTCCATAGAACATTTTTCCATGAATCCTTGACTCATCAGATACATAGTAGATAGAGTACTATCAAGAGTTCGGGATTCGCGGTCATTAGTTAGTGCAGCATTTAGCCACAATCTTCTACTTCTTTTCTGGATGGTTTTCGTAGAAAGAGTGAATCTTACTGTGAAATGACATTTGTGATGTGGAAAGCATATTTTCCCAGTCTGTGATTTTCCTTTCTGTAGATCAGCTTCCATTGACCTCAAAGACCACTTTTGCTTTGGGGACAAGGCCCAGGGGTTTTCTTATAGACTTTGTGGCCTAGTTCTTCTACTGATGAGACTGTAGTGACTAAGTCACTGGAAAGGCTTGTATGTGGATGACAACTGTCTTTCAAAACTACAATGCTGTAATCTCAAAGAGACATAATAAATCTGTACTAACAGGGAGAGAGGGCATGTTGATATTGTCAGTACACAGAAAAAAAAAGTAACAAAGACTGGGCCAGTGGTCATAAAAGCCAAATATAGCTGTTAAATAAATTTGTTTGAACGGCTGAGGTTTTTGGTCTAACTGACCCTCCTTCAATAGGAGTGGGTTGGAGCAGATGATCTCTAGATCATCATAGTATATTGTGATATTGTAATTATCATTCTATTTACAAATTCATATTTCTCCCCAGAAACAATCAATCTTCCTTCATAGGTCAAAAAATAACTTAAACTGTAAATATCAACAGATATTATTTAAAAAATAGTGAAAATGTGCATGTGGGTAAATTTCCAAAATTTCTAAGTTTCTCAGCCATCAAGCAGAAGCCCACTACTTGTTACCTGCAACTGGCACAGACTGGTTATAAATGTTTTAAGACTACTTGTACTGGGAAAAAAATGTAGGTTTGATTTCTGGATGAAAAGAATGTTCCTCAAAATAAGTGATTCAGGATTAAAAAAGTAATAATAAAATTTTTAAAAAAAATTGTCAAAGCCTGAGCAAAAAAAACAAAAACGCTGGAGGCAATAACTGTGAATTTGGGAGAGAACCTGGAATTCAGAAGACTGCATGGAAACACATAGTGGGGAATGCTTGGAGATCTTGGAATTTGAATTTTCTAAGCCAAAAAGAGATGTGAAGTCTTTGCTCCAAAAGAGAGTAAGAAGCATAAAAGAATTGCAGTCATTTTGGGCATAGCTATTGATCTTGCAACATATGTATCATACTACTTGTGAACTGATGCAAGAGTATTCCATTCACAGCTTATTTAATAACTTTTCATTTAAAGAAAAAAATGCCTATTTAGGAAGATTAGTGAAATTATTAGTGATATGATTTTGTTACAAAGAAAGATGAGTAAAATGACAAAATCAGGAAAATATGTATTCAATCTCCTCTTTTACTATTTTGTTGTAATGTTGTACATTAGCAGAAACATGAAAAGAGAATGGGAAGCAAAACACAAGGGATCTGAAATGTATCCTCCTTTCCTTAGAAGTGAATACAGGCTTATATTCTTAAGCATTTTCCATTTTTCCCACACAACTCTGATGATAGCATTGCTGCAGTGTTTGCAGTAGTTTGGTAGTATTGCTTGCAGAGCAAGGATCATTGTTTTCAATGGTAATGGATTCTTCACTGGTTTTGATACTTCCATGTTTAATGGGATTGAATTCATTCCAAGGTTCACTGCTGATTATTCTCTTTTCTTGAGCTTGAATTATTTACTCTAGGTTATTCATCTGGGATGTTTGATCTATGTTCAATTTTCCTTGGATGAGTGTTTTTACTAGTATTAGTAATTGAGCCTTTTGTTTGATTTACAAAACTTAACTAGTTATCTGCACTCAAAATACAAAGGAAAGTAAGGAGATAGATTGCTAACTTTCCCTTTCTTGGTCCACTGCCATAGTGCTTTATATACTCATTAAATAAATAGATAAATAAATTGTGCTCTTGTAAAAGCAGATTTTCCTTAAAAGTTAATATTTCCTTCTAATGACACATTTTCTATATGCGAATAACGGTGCAGTGGCTTAATGATTCTAGTTCAGATTTGCAACAGGGAAAGCTTAGGCAGGTGTCTCAGGAGAAAATCTGCCAAAAATATTCTTGCAGAAATGTTACGTTAAGTGTTGAAAATCGGTTAAATTACTTGCAATAGATGGGGGCTCATAATTCTGTTTGCTTCTCTTGCAAAGCCTATGTATGACTCATGTTCAACTTTGCAAAAGTTATTTTTGATTTGGGAACCACTTCTTCCATTACTCTGTAAGCATCGAGTAATAAATCACTTGGACTCAACTACCTCACCTGTTATGCAATTTAATAAAGACTTTCTTTGTATTGTTAAGTCATTTGTTAAATTAAAAAAAAAGAGGGAAATGATGATGAATTCAGGAATGTCTATCTAAATTAACTCTGAGAAAGTAGTTTAGCTGGTAAAAGTGAGTGATATATATTTATTTTAAATTGATATTGTCAGAATATTCTATTTAATCAAATACAGAAGTTACAATTTAATGATGTGATTTTCATTTCTATTTAAATGGTTTGATTCATTAATTATTTAATGCAGAGATTATTTAGCTTGAACTGAATGTGCAATTAAATTCATCTCTAACTTGATTTGTATTACAGACTGCAGAATTAATGGCTTGATATGTTTTCTTGATTTGTATTTTAAATTAAAAACAATCACATAGGTCCAGAAAGCTGTAACAAACTCATGCAAACAGACATGACACTTCCTAGAGTCAGTATGGAAGCAGTACTATTACCTGTTGGTACATCATTTTCCATATTTGGAAACAGATCCCTACCTAGTAGGCAATTTATACTCTTTTATGCTCTTTTACTCTTTTAAGTATATAGTTAAGTTGTTAGTAAACTTTGCTTTGCAAATGTGCGTTGATTTGGTATGTGAAGGTAGAGAGGAACCCTCTCTTTTTAGTCTTCAAATTTCCCACTAGGATGTACTTGGAAGGGAAGTAAAATTAGTGCGGCGATTATGATTTATTGCAGGAAGGAACCCAATTTACATAGAGAAAAGTGCAATTTTAATTTTACACAGTTCACTAGCAATATGTTCGTATGTTCTTTCTGTAGATGTGGCAGTAAAGATGAAAGTCTTGATATCTTTTTTGTTAAAGGGGCAAGATAAAGCCTATTTTCTCTTTTAATACATTGTTTTAATGTCTTTTATGTGCAAGAAAAAATAATTTATCTATCTGATTAATTTTATTATAATTTTAAAGAAAAACTTATTTATACTACATCAGAGCACAGTAGCCTGTCTGCATTTGTCATTCTATTGTATAATCCTTCATATGTTAATATATATTGGTTCACAATGGCACATTTACTGCAATATGTATCTTATGTATTTAAAAATCATAGAAATAGTTGTAAAAATGTCTGTTACTATAATCAACCTGTAATCAACCTTTTGGACTTTGCAAGTTAGGAACTCCTACTGTTCATACTAATACATTTTGCATTGGTATCTTGCTTCAGGAAATCTCAGTTTGTGGTGTCAAAAATGCTAATTAAATAAATAAATAATATACACCCTTGACTTGTATTATCTCTATGTCATTCCATCTTCTCATTATTTAATTTCTATGCTAAAAATGAATTTTCTTTTTGATGAGAAAGAAAAGGTATGCTGCTGGAAGCTGCTTGCTAGGAGATGTGTAGTATGCAAACCTGTTGTAACATTTTAAATGTAACTGTGAAAAATGTTTATTTTGTAGTTTCTCTTTTTGCATTTTATACTTAGTATTTTGAAGTCAACTTTACTAATATCACTTGTTATTTACTAATATCACTTGTTATCTTCTGTATACAAGGAAAATAAAGATACTTGGAGTTGTTGCCAACTCACATTTTTAGAAAAGAAAGCATCTGGAATTACATATAATGATTTATGGAAGAACAGGATGTAATTATTCCTTCACTCAAAAAGCCTAGAGGCCAAAGACTAGAGTTAAACCTTTTTTTTTTTTCTGATGAACTAATCTATCTGTTACCTAGTTGGTCACATCTGAGCTTTAATAGAAGTAAGGACCATTAAATGGACAAAATACCACAAATAAAAGTTTACAGTAACATTAAAAAAAGCATGTTAGGATCTCCATAACTAAAATCAGCAGTAATAATTGTGGACTCTCTCAGAAAACAAAACAAAACAAAACAAAAAAGCTAATCTTATATACACAGTAGTTGGCCAAAGTACAGCTGGTTAAGCTGGTTAGAGAGTTTTTCTGTTAAACATTGCTTTCTGAGAAAGGTCTTTTGTCATAGTTGCAGTTTTTTTTCTGAAAATGACATGACCAAACAAAGTATTTATTGGGGGGAGGGGTCATTATTTTTCTTTCCTATTAATGGTTATTTTTTTCCAATGCCAAAATGAGAAAACCAAAAAGTGTTAATAAAAAAAAACAGATTGGAGAAGAAAGAGAAAACTTTCATTCCCCAAAACATTAACACCTTCCCAAATTTTTTGTTACATTCATTTTTATTTTACAAACTTGCCCAAAGCAGTCAGTATGATATTTTCAAAACCCAGAGTCAAAAGATTTTAACCTTTTTTTTTTTTCTCTCATTTCCTGCTAATTTTCTTTTTACACCACCATCTTATTCATTAAGTGAGTGAATAGCTTTATGAAAGGGCAAGGAGAAGAGAATCTTTAAATGAAGATAGATGTGTTGTAACTCTGGGGTAGCTGAGCATTAAACTTTTCAGCTCAGATTGAAGCCACTACAGTAAGAACAACTTGACAAGGTGTACAGTTATGGGCAGGGGAAGATAAGTAGAAGAAAGCATTGTTAAGAACTGAAAAATAGTATTCAGACACATACATTTGAATTCAGAGTGGAGTAGGACCATTTTCATTTTATTGGTTTCCTGCACATGAAGCATGTACAGTTTATATTACTACCATATGACTCTGGCATTTTTCTGCAACTCTGTAGTATTACTAAATTTGACTTGATAATTTGACCCATCCACCATGATTTGCTGCGTTATAAATAAGGAAATCAAACAAAAATATTATTTACTTTGATAAATACAAATTTTATTTGAAAAGTATTTTTACCAAGTAATGTGGCATCCAGGTAGTCTATACTGCTACCAAATATTTCTTTTTTTGCAGTTAGAAAAAAAAATCTTGTAGAGCTCAGGCTTTACAAAATATTCACAGTTTAGAGAGCAAACAGATCCACCTTAAAGTGATACTGAATCATGAATATTTCTAGCATTAATAGGTGGCACAAGTTTGGCCAAATTACTTCTGTAAGAGTTTTCTCTGTTGGATGATCTTGCCTTCCTGTACAAGCCAATACGGGAGGAACAGAAAACCTTCAAAAAATAAAGATGCTGTTTGCCATAGTTATATAATCAGTAACACATTAACAGTTAGAAGTCTGAAGGAGATGAGGCAAACATTATGAGATAGGACTGAGAATCAAACTTCTGAGTTTGACCAATCCTACTGAAAAAAATATTTTTTACAGCATTACAGGATTTCACCATAGTACTTTGCCATACAGATCCTCACATTGCTGCTTATTTAAGTATTTTGCTTTAAAAACTAAAATAAAGTAACCTTCTGTAAATATATATAGGCAAATATTACAGAATGCTTTATGAGAACATTTTTCAAAGTCATGGAGAAAGTTCAACATAAGTGTTAATATTCATCCTTAGAGATCTGAACTTTTGTTTCAGTATTCTTTTATCCTCTTTATGTTTTTATTTTTCCTTTCTCACAAGTACTTGTGAAAGTCTGACAAAGGGAGACAACATATTGTGTTTTAAAATCTTTTATAAAGGCACCACAAAGTAAAACAATACTATCTTATGCAGATGGCCCACCATGGATAGTTCAGAGATGATGATTTATTGACTCCTAAGGCTGAAGGGAAAAGAGATGCATGAATAACATATGTTTACGCAACCAGGCTGCGAATGTTTTGGAGGGCTTTGCCTCCCCTTCCTAGAGCACCAGACACTGGATGATTTGATGTCACATAATGTATCATGACTGTCATTAAATGATTGTGCATCTACAAATGAAAACTGAAGTTGTGTCCTACCTTAGCATCCATCCACATTTTTTCTTTCCATGTTTTTCTCTATATATAGAAAAGCTCAGGATTTTTTGTTGAAAGTCATAGACTTAGAAGATTTTTGAATCCCTTTTAACTTGATTAGGCATCAAAATTAGCCCAATCATTACAGACATAAACATTTTAGATACACTCAAAAAAAAAAGAGCTCTGTGGAAAAGAGTTCTAATTTGCCTCACTCTTCCTCCTCAGTAAGCACTATTAACACTATGCAGCACTATTGCTGCATATGTGTCTATCTTTACTGTACCTGAGAATCTCATCCTAGCATTTATATCCTCCCAAAGCTTCTGACAGAAGGACTAGCACAGGTTTTGTACAGGTACACAGAATGGAATATTGGTCTCAGCTATTGCATGGAAGTTTCATAATAGCCCATGTCTGGTAAAAGACAGTGGAAGGCTCTTCAAAACAATTTTGTGGAAATCGACCCTTTCCCAGTCACAAAGACAAACATTACGAATCCTTTCAGATTCTTCTGCATATTTAGCTTATGGTTATCACTATTTTTATGGCTTTCCCTATTGTGAACTATTTTTCTTTGCTTCATAGAATTATCGAATGACAGAATGCTTAAAGTTGGAAGGGACCTCCAGAGGTCATCTAGTCCAAACCCCCTGCACATGCAAGGTCACCTAGAGCATGTGGCATAGGGCTGCATCCAAGTAGGTTTTAAAAATCTTCAGAGAAGGAGACTCCACAACCTCTCTGGGTAGCCTGTTCCAGTGCTCTGTCACCCTCACTGTTAAGAAACTTTTTCTTAAGTTCTTGTGGAACTTTTGGTGCTTCAGTCTGTGGACATTTCTTCTAGTCCTATAAATGTCCACTGCTGAAGAGAGGCCAGCCCCCTCCTCCTCAGTTCCTCTCTTAAGGTATTTATAGACACTAATCAGGTCCAGTCTCAGCCTTCTCTTCTCCAGGCTGAGCAGGCCCAGCTCTCGCAGCCTTTCTTCATTGGGCAGATGTTCCAGGCCACTGATCATCCTGGTAGCCCTGCGCTGGACTCTCTCCAGCAGCTCCGCTCATCATCCACCATAATGCCCAGGTCCTTCTCTGAGGGGCTGCTCTCCAGAAGGTCAGTCCCCAGCCTGTCCTGGTGTCCAGGGTTATTACTCCCCAAGTGCAGGATCCTTTGTTGAACTTCATGAGGTTTGTCACAGCCCAGTTGTCCAGTCTGTACAGGTCCCTCTGGATGCCGGCGCAGCCCTCTGGAGTATCAGCTACTCCCATCAGTTTTGTATCATCATCAGACTTGCTTAGAGGGCAGTCTATCCCTTCCTCCAGGTCATTAATGAATAAATTGAACAGGACTGGACCAAGGACTGCCCCCGTCTTCTAAAATTCGTAATTTACTTAGAAGGCTTTCATATACACACAATTTTATTCAGTAAATTGTGCTTTCCACTTTGTTTCTACTCTATTTGTTTTTCTACTCCTGGTGTATTAGAATTTGGAAATCTGCAGGCTGTTCAAGGTGATGATACATTCCTGCTCTGGCCAGGGCATAGCTATATGATCAAACTCTGTACTCAGAGTTGGACGTACATAAGCCAACCTCATTCAGAAGCCAGATAGCCATGCAATCAAGCATAGCCTTGTGCCCATGATAATAATTCCCACTGAGAAGTTAATTAATTGCTATTGCAGCCCCTTTGCACTTTCTATGTGTATTTTGGTGTCGAGTGGAGTTCACTTATCTCTCAGCCTGCCAAGCCAATGTTGACAGCATATTGCAATTCGTCTATTGGACTGTTACACTTCATCCCTAATGCACTGCAACCTATGCAACAGACTTCATGCAATGGAAGACAATATGTGTGGATGGCTTGTTCTGTGGTTTAAACACAGTGCATGGTCCTCTATATACTCACCATCTGGCACAATAACTTGTCTGTTATCCTGTTTCCCTAATATTTTCAGAAGTACCATACTAATCTGCTATTTTTTTTCAAGAGAGCTGGGACTGACTTTAAAAGTGAGACTCATCACATCCCCATCTGCCATGAGATGTCTGATCACCAGGACTGCTATCTTTGTCCAAACTCATCATTTTAGTAAGCAAGGAAAAACAGGCACTTCTACAGTACAGTTGGCTGTATCCTAGAGTAACTATCTAAAATAGGTCAGGTGAACCCAGAAGAACTTTCTCTCCCAATGATTAAAAATGATTCTAGGCAGCTGGCTCGGAGCTAAATCTATTTTGTAGCTACCTAAAATGAGGTGAACAAAACATCCTCTGGCTGAGATGGCTAGTCAGGTTTCATATGATTCTGAAGCAGTACTATTTGCAAGATAGGGCAAATGTTATTGGGCAGAATTTTTCAGTTATGTCATAAATTCAGTTTGCTCTTTTTAAGTCATATTCTTTGCCTTTAGAGTTTGACCTTGCGTTTCAGCTTAACTTACCTTTTTTTTTTTTTGTACTTCTTTCTTTTCCTTTTCTTGGTATTTCTTCTTTTTGCTCATTATATTTGCCCGCTTTTATAACAATAGATATAAGCCATACATAGAAATTTTGACGGTAGTGCACTATTGTTGCATTATTTGGACAAAGCCTCTAGGGTATTTCCTTTTATAACTTAATTCTTTAAAATTTCATACAAAGCTTCTTGTACTTTCCTCATGTTTTTTTCATCCATAGTGTAAAGTCTTCATTTCCATTTAACCTCATTTGAGTCCTACCATTAATGTAATTGTGGTCAATATTACTAAAATACTGTTTGACATTTATGTCACCATTTTTTTTCTTTAAAGTGAACCACATAGATCACTACATTGCAGTATACCTGGAAATATTCGTTCATTATTCCTTCTGCTGCATTATAGTTCTTTTTAAAAACTGCTGTCAAATGATATTTCTCCTGGAGCTTTGTGGAGACAATTCTTCATCCTTCATGATATTTAGGGTTCACTGAGAATGTTTTTATTTGTTGGATTTTTATTTTTTTTTCCTTTAGGAACAACAACATGCTAGCTAGTTTTCATCAGTTCTATCTAACAGATTTTGTCAATAAAATGCCTTTTTACTCTCCAGTTTCTTCTCTGCTGTTAAAAAGCAATGAATTTAGAATCTGTAAAAGCAAATGCTTCCTTATGCAACATATAATCAACCTGTGAAATTCATCCTCAAAGGAGACCATTAAGTCAAATACTCTAAATGTTAAAAAAAAAGTGGGTTAATTTATGAAGACTAACAACATTTTCAGCTACGCATTCCAAAGTAAATAATAAGGATAACCCAAATATCATGTTTCAGGGCAAAAAATGATTGTCTGCCGGTGTCAGGATGGATTTCTATTCTTCATGTAGCACTTGTGCAATTACTGAGTCTTTTTGTGAAGCAGCTGAAGCAGTTGCAGGTTTATTTTTGTTTGATAGTTTGGTTTGTTTTCATCTTCTCTAAATAATCTTATGCTGTTTTTCTTTCAGTGTTAAGATTCTTTCAGTGTTAAGATACTGTAACAAATGTTTTGATCAGTTAAGGATGGCATCTCCTACTCAAAACCCTTTGAATGCTATGGCAGGATGGGTGCTCTGTTGATGAGCTCTCACAATAACTTTCTTTAATTATCTATTTAAATGTTATCTATATCTTAGTGCCTCTTGAGAGTGGTCAGGCAGGTGATGTATTGCCATCGCTTCTTTTTTTCTTTTTTTTTTTTTTTGTATTTTCTGTATTTTTCCTTAGTTACCTTTACGTTTTTTTTCCCTAGTTTTTCCTTTCTGACTATCTACCTAAACTATGAACTTTTTTTTGGACTAGGGTCTAAAAAAAGTCTAATGAGTCATCTTAATGTTATGTTTTGATGCAATTTGTAACAGAACATAAGAACATGACTTAGAACACTAAGTCATAGAGTCTCGAGCTGCTGGGTTTTGCAAGGACGTCTGGATATCATCTAGTCCATCTCCTCAAGAAGGATGACTGTGAGCACATTGTCCAGACAGCTTTTGAATATCACCAAAGATGGAGACTCCTCAGCCTCTTTGTGCAACTTGTTCCAATACTCATCACATTCACAGTAAAAAGATTTTCCTTAGATTTGGATATAATAATTCATTAGATTATTGCAAGTAGTATCCTAATTATGATAACAGAGGAGATAACACAATATCATCAACTCAATTCCATCATTTCAGAAAAGAAGAAATTTTGCTTTCTATGTGGAATTGTCTACTGTATTTCTGGTTAAACACAGATCTATAGTTAGTTTGTCTGGCGTATGTGACATTGGAACTTATATAGTTTACTATACAATAATTTTGTTTGGAAAGTCACTGGCCTGCATGATAAAGCAAGAGAAATCACATAATAAGATAATTACTAACTCAGTATTGTAATAAAAATACAGAAACTATCATATAGAGTACATTTCAGCTTCCCTATGGGTATAAGTTCTTTTAAAAATTTATAATCTTCAGTCTTCTTTACTGCTGAAGCTAGTCCCCATGAAATAGAGAGCTCAGACACAAGAGAGAAAACTGAGAAAGAGGAAGACTTTCCACTGGTCAAGGAGGACTGAGCTAGAGATTATTTAGGTAAACTGGACATACATAAGTCTATGGGTCCAAATGGGACCTCTTCAAAAAGCGCAAGAGGATCTAGGAAACTACGGGCTGTTCAGCTTCATCTCTGTCACTGGAAAGATGATGGAGCAGATCATTCTAGAGACCATTTCTAGACATGTAAAGGAAAAGATGGTAATCATGAATAGTTGGCATGAATTCACCAACAATCATGTTTGACCAACCTGATAGTCTTCTGATGGGAAGACTGGCTGGATGGATGAGGGGAGAGCCAGCAATGTGGACTACCTAGACTTCAGAAAAGTTTATAGCAGTGTTTCCCATGACATCCTCTTGGAGAAATCCAGGAAGTGTGGTTTAGATGAGTGGTCAGTGAGGTGGTGTCCCCCAGGGGTTGGTACAGGGCTCAGTGCAGTTTAGCTTGTTCATCACTGACTTGGGTGAAGGCAAAGAGTTCACCCTGAGCAAGTTTGTGGAAGACACTAAACTGGATGGAGTGGCAGATACTCCAGAGGGCTGCCCTTCAGAGGGACCTGGACAGGCCGGTGACTTGGGCAGAGAGGAACTTCACAAGGTTCACTAAGCACAAGTGCTGAGTTCTGCACCTAGGCAGGAATAACCTCAAACAGCAGCACAGATTGGAAATTAACCTACTTGAAAGCAGCTCCGTGGAGAGGGACTTGGAAGTCCTGATTTTCAAGTTCACCATGAGCCAGCAGTGTGCCTTGTGGCCAAAAAGGCCATTGGAATTCTGGCCTGTATCAGGAGGAGTGTTGCCAGCAGGTTCAAGGGAGGGGATCCTGCCCCTCTATTCAGCTCTGGTGAGGCCACACCTGGAGAACTGTACGCAGTTCTAGGCTCCCCAGTACAAGAGGGATGTGGATCTCCTAGAAATGGTCCGGCATAAAGCAACAAAGATGATTAAGGGAGTGGAGTATCTATCATGTGAGGAAAGAGTAAACGAACTGGATCTGTTTGGTCTGGAGAAGAGAAGACTGAGAGGAGATCTGATCAATATGTATAAATACCTGAAGGGGGAATGTAGGGAGGAAGAGGCCAAACTCCTCTCAGTAATGGCCAGTGACATGACAAGGGGCAATGGGTATAAGTTCAAACACAGGAAGTTCTATCTCCATGTGAGGAAAAACTTCTTTCCTGTGAGGGTGACAGAGCCCTGGAACAGGCTGCCCAGAGAGGTTGTGGAGTCTCCTTCTTCAGAGATCTTCCAAACTTGCCTGGTTGCGACTCTGGGCCATGTGTTCTACACGTCTAGATGTCCCTGCTGGAGCAGGTGTGTTGGACTAGATGATCTCCTTTCCAACCTCAGCCATTCTGTGATTCTGTGATTCAGTCATAAAAAGTTAATCATTGGTATTTAATTTAAGCATATTCTGAGGAACTAGTTCGCAGATATGCTTCAGTGTGCATGTACCATTTCAGCTGAGATTGGAGAAATAATCATGCATTAACTAATAAGATAGGTGATCAAAATACAATAATTAATACATAATGTGACTTGTAAAACATAAATGAAGATGAACCAGAGAGAGGAACTTGCTAACCTTTAAACAAGACTAACCTATTTTTATAACAAATGCCTGCAATATTCCTCATGACTCATTCCTTCTACTCAGCCTGAGAATATATAATAACCTTTTTGTTGTTCTGCTTTCTAGGTCATTAGCCCTATGCTAATGTATTCCACATTTATACAGTCAGATTCAGAGTGGTTTCTGCCAGAAGATGCAAATTTGTACCAGTTTTTGAGTTTGCTAACACTACAGGCACATCAATGAGATGTGAAAGGCACTTCTCTACTGCTGCATATTCTCACGGAGGGCCACAGTTTGTAGCACTACTACAGAACTGGGAGGCAGGAGGCAATTTTACAGAGTACAAGGGGTCCCTGGAGGGGAAAAGATGGGAAAGGTGACTATACAGGAGCAGTGTGAACATGCTAGGCAGACCATGTCATTGTCCAATTTGAAACCACTGTTTCTATTTATTACTCAGAAAAAAAAAAAAGTATATATATATGTGCATGTACACACATGCATATACAAATACATATTTACAGAAATATATTCATAAGATAAAAAAATTACAAAGGTTTAATTTTCAAGAATAGGAGACCCTGTTATTACCAGTCATTATTACAAGGAGATTATCTGCCTGTCTGAATAACAATCTTTAGTTAAAAGTGTGATTGTTTTTTTCCTGCTTTTATATTTACTCTCCACTTTTCCCCCTCTCTTTCCCCCCTGCTCAGGACTCTCCATGAAATGATGCAAAAAAAAAAAGTCAAACTGAGCTTGTTTCACTGTTGCCTTAATACAAGTAAAACCAAGAATATGCCACTGAAATAAAACATTAATGTAAAGGAAGACTAGGACCCTTAAGATTTTTAATCATTAAAGCGCTGTGCCAAAGAATTACATAGTTATATGTTTGAGCTTGTTTCAAGTTTTCAGGACCTGAGTTAAGGGAGATGATAAGCACGTCTAAATCATTACTTTGATAAAAGAATTCGCCAAATAGATGGAAATAAATTCAAACAACCTCACTCCTTGCAACAATTAATCTGTATAAAACACAAGGGCAGCAAAGCAACTGTGTTGTTTGTTTCATCCCGTTGCTGAAGATTCCATGCTAATGATAACAAAATGTTATTGTCCGGAGTTAGGAGTCAGACATACTTTCTACAATGAAAAAGACATTTTGGTCATGTTACCACCTTTTGATGTTTATTTTTAATGATGTCACCTATGAGAAGATTCTCACAAATTTCTCAATTTCAGTAGATCCTCCTTCTATAGAGAATCCTGGTCCAGTCAACCATGCTACCTGGCGCAATTAAAAGTACTATCAGAATCTAGATGCTGTAATTTGAGATAGAAGTCTAGCATGAAATGTTCTTTGTATAACTATCTTCTACCGCTATTAATTGCCAAGCTAACTTAAAACACACTGCCATCCATTTACGGCTTGATATGACCTGCATGTGAAATATGAACCCCTAATCTGCAGTAGCTTGCTCCTAAACGCATATTTTCATGTTTCATATTTTGAAGCGTATGAAATGTGATATTACAGAGATCTTTGTCATCCTAAATGAAGTCATCTGAGAACAATAGAAGATTAGGAAAGAATAATTACAAAACTCTCTACAAGTGTAAGCAGTGCCAAGGATGTGATTTTCCATTCTTGTTCTTTTAATTTGTATGCTTAAGGAAAACTATTTAGTAAGAGGCTGAAGTGCATTTGGTAGATCAATAGTCCATTGATGTTGATATTTGTCAGCATTTTCTTTACCTGATTTATAGGGTGCCAGAAGCATTTATAGAATTTTTAACTCTTTGTCATTTCTCAATTTTCTCTATGCAGAAAATGCTTATTTTGTATTCCACATTATTTGTAACAAAATAAAGGACATGCTATGTTAGATATTTTATAAGTGTGCTTAAAACAGAGTTATTGCACACTACGAGTTATTAGATTGTTGTTACTTGGTCCAAATTATTTTAATACTAGTGGAGAATAAAACTCTTTTTAAATAGAAGAATTTTTTTATCCAATACAATATTAATCATATGAAGAGTTAAATTATTTTCTCTTTTTCAATTCATTTTTTTTCTTTCAATAACATAAAACTTAATCAAAAATATAGTTGGTTTAAAATGAAATAGCTGTTCCTGATTACATTATATCTGAATTCTAAATAATTATATTCCTCAGATTTGTTATGAAAAAGTCCTGATAAAACAAAAAAGAATCCTTCTGTGGTAAAAAATATATATTGCCACCGTGTCAACAGGGAAATGTAATTTGTGACTCATAGGTGATAAAAGCTATAAAATAGCAAATTAAAAATGATAATATCTGTGATTCTATGATTCTATGATTATATGATATCTAGCTTTTGCCTAAGAATTCCAATACAGACCTGTAAAAAGAGCTACCTGCTTTTTCCAGATACTATGAATCTAACATGCGAAGAGATGAAGCAAACTCCCCAAATCAGGTTCTCAGTGCAGATTCAGTTGGAGAACACCGGCTCATGATCCATGGCACAAAGTTCAGATACCTCCAGGGTCAATAGTGGGGCCAGTGCTGCTTATTATCTTTATTAACGAGATGATAGATCTTGAGTTAGAGAGTGCACTCAGCAAACTTGAAGACCATACAAAATTTGGAGGAATGGATGAGTCTCTAACTGGATTTTTTTTCCTCCAAATTCATATTTGGAGTATTGTGCCCAATGCTGGACTTCACAGGAGACATGGACATCTGGGTAAAGTTCACTGAAGGGCCATAAAGATGATTGGAGCATCTTACATACAGGGAGTAGCTGAGAAAGTTGGGATTGTTTGGGGATTTTATCAACATTTATAAATATTTGATGACAGAATGTAAAGATGAAGACAAACTCTTTCCAGCAATTCCTAGTGAAAGGACAAGAGGCAGAGTACAAATAGAAATACAGGAGCATGCGAGTATGAACACTGGAACAGATTGTTTGGCAGGCAATGCAATTTCCGCCCTTGGAGATATTCAGAATCCTCACAGACATAATCTGGGCAAGTTGTTCTATCAGGCCCTGCTTTGAGCAGTGTTTGGAGTATACAAGCCCAGCCTTTCTGTGATTGTAAACCCCAGGTCTCTGACAGCTTCAAACAAGAGACTTATTTTACAATTCTATTAATCCAGTGATGTGCACATTTTCATCAGCCAATACACATCAGTGTAAAATCAAAGTAATGCAGTGATAAAATATATGACCATGTAAGGCAGTGTTCCAAATACAATAGAAGATTTTTTTTTTACTTCAGAAGAGATTTGTTTGCTGCTAAGGAAGTAAATAGAGGCCAAATGTTACAGAGCTGTAGTGTACTAATTAAAGGAATAGCCACAGAAATATCAGTATTATCTAAAATCATTTGTTTTACAAGGATTTTAACATTCTTTGTTGTGGAACAAACTTTAATATTTGATTCATGGATCAGTATAATATGTTTCTAGGTAAAATCAGTGCTCTGCTTTTATTAAGAACTACATTGTTCTCCCCAGCAGAGAAACAAAATGGACTGCAATTTTTTTTAAAAAATATATATAGCTAGTGCTAAAGCATAGCACTATGGACAGTATAATAAACTTTACATGTCTGTAATTAGTTATGTGGCTGTTTCTTTCCTTGTTAAACTGTTTTCTGTAGAAGTTTCAGCAAGGAACAGCTCTTACGGCACCTCCAGGCTTAATTTACAACCAATGTGCTCAACTGTATCATATTTGGTGAGATCTCTGAAATATGATTTTTAAAAATAATAATAATAAAAACCAAGGAACCAAGAAGGTAGAGCACGGAGACATAAATGAAAAGACAATTGGAGAGAAGCAACTCATATAAAAGAGAATCAGTAATTTATTACTGAAAACCAAACATGCCACTTTTATGTAAGTAATAGGATGAGGTCCAGGCTGGTCTAGAGGAATGTGCCTCAAAGATAAGGAAGTTTCTGTGATTGTTTCCACTCTCACTACTGTACAAGTCTGCTGAATCAACAAAGGTCCAACTTGTATAGTAATTTATAGCACTGTATAGTACAGAATCTACTAATATTCTGTAATTACCGAAGTGGAAAGTACTGATCATTCATATGAAAAGAATTTTGAGCATTAAGAAAAATGAGAAAGCTCTTACAACATGTACAAATTTAAATAACTTGTTCAGTCAAATGCAAACTTCCAGATGAGATCATCACACTGTTTTTTAGTTTTATTTGGAGAAAAAAAGAATCATGTAATAGAAAAAAAGGAATTCTAAAATAAGAAAAGAGAGCAAAAGATAATTCAATATCAAACACTGATGACAGTGAACTTGAGAAATCTATACACCAATGTCCAAAAAGTATCTGTTCTTTGTTGACTTAGAGAATTTCAGCTGTCCAGTGCATTTAGAGTTCAAAGCTCACCTCAAAATTTTTACTTACCTTTGGAGGAGAGGCAAAAAAAAAGGCAAAGAACATTAAGATTTTTAAGAGGTAAATACCATTCAGATGCAGCAGTCTGATTATTTTTCACTTCCTCTTTTTAACCAACTGTGAAATATTGCCTGATAAGCCTTAAATTTCTGTTCCTCTAAATCATGTGCTCACTCAAAAAACCCTGTCCTTCCCTGGAAAAATGTTTTGCCCTGTAATCTAGTTATAGTAAAGTCCTTTTTGAAGCTGTTCATAAAAGAAGAAGCTTATGCATGACTGCAGTCCCTCCTCCTTCATAAAATGAGACTCTGGTGAAGACTTTACAGAAAGAGATCTTCCTCACAATACCATGTTGCATTTATTTCAACATATTTTTAGTACTCTAAGAAAGGGTGAGAAAATTTTGATTACTGGTAATATGATACTTGTCTTAGCAGTTAGCTTAGAATATACTATTACTCGAAATTTAAAAAAAAAGCAAAAAAAGAAAAATCTCACTGCTCACAGACATTTAAGTAATCTGTGTAACTAATTGCACTGAGAAAGTGGTTCCATTTCCAAAGTTAAATATTTGGGTTATGCTTGTCCATAGCTGTCAGTCCTTATCAAATCTTTTCGTTCATACTCTCTGCAAGTCCAGCAAGACTCAGTGGTGCCCAAGGAAGATAAAAAGATTGTGCTTTTATACTAATATAGTAAAATTGTCTTTGAGAGTTCATAGTCCACTATGCCCTTCTCTGGATCAGCTCTGAGGTACCATTCTTTTGCTGGTTAGGTAGTTTTGGCGCAGTGAAATAAGGTCTTCATAACTGCTTTGACTTTTCCATAAATCCTTCTCTATTCTGTCCTTAAAATTCATTCCACACAGAGCATACAAACTCAAAATGAAACACAAAATAAAAGCAGTCCTTTAAAACAGTATTTTCCTTTGAACACAGCATCTGCCTGGTCTCTAATAGAGTCATTTTTATTCTTTTCTGGTTGTCTTCTTAGAAAAGATAAGTTTAGAATGACTCCATCTTGAGAATGACTTCTCTGTATATTCCCTTTGCCCTTTCCCTGCAATAATATTAGTTAATTATCTTTTAACTAGCATTTGCATTTCAGTTAAAGTAAAAAAAAGTCAGCAGATGGCTTTATATGTATGAAACATTGAAATTCATATATGCTACACTAATAAGAGCTGAGTTATTGGATAGCTTTTGTTTTTTTTTAATTTCATACACACTGATTAAGGGAACAATATTTTCTATTTTTACTATATCTTCAAACTCTACATCAAAAGCTCTAGGCTAATAATTTTGACTTGAAACTGTAGCTCATTATATATCTTTATGTATAGTACATGTGAAAAAAAATGCTTGCCCTCAAAAGTCTGTAGCCTAAATAGTCAAGACAGATAAAAGATTGGGAAAAAAAACAGAAATAGGAAAGAGTGGGAGGAGTATAAAGTTAGATAGTCAGCTGCAAAAGCATGAAGGGCCCTTAGCTCTCTTCACACTCAAATAGATCTATTACTTATAGCTGTTTTCTTTCCACTGCAGGAAATTGCTAAGATGGTGTGCACTTAATTTAATTAATTTCTTGTACATAGAAACTTTCCCAGACCAGAATTTCCTATACAGGGAAGTATAAAAATGATATAAAGTACAAACTCCTTCTTATACTTACCTAGTAAGATTAAGCCTTCCAGATTTGAGTTGATTTTGTCTCTGATATAGTTTCCATAGTTAAGATTTTCTTAAAGGGTTCTTTATGAATGAATTATCAGTTTCTGCGACTTTGACTCCTTTTACCCTTGTATCATTTTCCTTGCTTACACCACTGAATACCCTAATGAGCAATGGAGTGAGGCATGGGATTTCTGACTTTTCTTCCCCCAGGGTTCAATTTTAAAAATGGTTATGATTTCAAGATCCACCTCAAAGGCTCATCCTTCCTCCATAACTAAGAGATATTGCATATGACAGCAGCAAAGTGTGTCACCATGATGCTCTCCCAAAGTGTGGTAAGTCCTCACATGTAAGAAAAACAAGCAGCAAAGTGTGTCACCATGATGCTCTCTCAAAGTGTGGTAAGTCCTTGCATGTAAGGAAAACAATCAATCAGTTTTTTTCCATATTCAGTCAATTCCTTATAAAACAAGTTATCTCTAATGGGAACTTTCACTGAAAACAAACATTGAAAAAGGCATCTGTGGGAAAACTAGTTTTGTCATTCCTTGGTCTAGTAGAATTACATATGGATTATGAATGGCAGTGAGTATGATAAATACAGGAAATCATACAGTCTTAGGTCATCAAAGAAATGTGTTTGAAATGAGGAAACAAATGTGATCAAAGAAGTACAAAAATTAGCCACAGATGCATAGAGAACTAGACACCAAGAAAAATGTTAAGTTAGAAATGGGAGTTTTAGGATGAAGTATAATGAGATAAGAAACCTTCTGGGAGTACTTGGTTTGTCCTTACATTCAAGGAAACATAATTTCATCAAACAAACAAAACAAAACTCAGAAACCAAACCAAAAGAAAACAAAGATTCAGAGATATCTGAAAAAACACTACCTTCTCCTTCTCCCTCTGCTCATAATCAGTCAAAACTTTGAGTTAATACTATTTGGCCTTTCTATTATGATTGTGTGATATCAATTAAGGCTCAAATCTTTATATTATATATACAAATAACAAAGCAATAAACCTTGAAAGATTTTATGTAATATGAGCCTTGTCACATATTATGACAAACGCTCCTCTGGTGCTATTCTATCAATTGTACTCTTTTAGGCAAAAAGTTTATGTATACTATAATATACGCACACTGATTTTCATTACTGACAATACTGAACCAAGAAGTATCATCATTTTTTGGAATGCGTTTTCCATAGATGCAGTACAGATTTATACAGCATATATCACACCAAGTGCTTGGTTGATAAGACCTGACAAATCTGTGTACATTAAGACTTTTTCAGGTTAATAAATGTTCACTTATTGTAAAAGGTTGGCCATCACTGCAAGAACACCTTATTCAGTCAGCTATTGCATGTGAAAATCTGGAGATAAAACAAAACAAAAAGTATTTTTACCAAATATTCTTTATGACAGTAAAGGTAAGCAATAGTGAAAGCAATTCTTAAAATGGCATCTCAAAAAAAAAAAAAAAATCAGACTAGGAAGCTGAGACACACAAATATAAATTTCAGGAGTGAACCACAGCTACAGCACTTCCGCTGTCATCACCAACCATGTGAGGCCTGGTGTGCAACCTGGCCAAATGCTGTAAGTTGTTCTTGGAGTCATAGCTGGTTTGGCATTTTCTTCGTGCATGGATCTAGGAGCCACTCAGCACCAAACACATGCCCCAGCATGTGTATTTTTACATTTTTTTTCTTAGTGAAAGTGCATTATATACCCAGTTTGTAATTCATGGCTCTTCTGAGCTGTTCTTCCACACCAATCCTCTAAAATTTGCCACAAAGAAGAAGATTTGGAATGAGGGTGGCACAGATTATCAAACTATATGTAGTAAAGGTCAATATTCAAGTCTTTTCCTAAAGAAATGGAAACAAAGTCAGATTTCCCAATATGCTTAGGCTCAGCAAAGTGCCTGTAATTGCACTTTGTCCGTATGGACTTTACAGGCTGCCTTGAATAGTGAGGGTATCTACGGAAGGTGACTACTAAAGCTGTTTCTATGCTGAGAACTTTTACAAAATAAAACTGGATTGTACTTGTTAGGCTTGTATATGTGGATTATCATTGTTTCTTAAACGTGGTTTAATTTAAAAATGTAATACTAGATGGACTGCACCTCTTTAGCCTTTAATATTCATATTGTATATTATAAATCTTTTGAAAATCCTTAGAGTAAGGACAGTGCATGACTTAATTGATATGCTTCTGGGTAGTCAGGCTTTTAACCTAAGAACTGCATTGTCATAGAAGCTGTTTGATAGGGAACATTTTTATAAATAGATGATACAATAGTCTTTGGCACCATTTCTCAAAGAGTCTCTGTAAATCAGGCATAACTGCTTTATTGAAGTGAATGTAATTTAATTGTCATAAAATGGAGTAAATAAGAGCAAAATCAGGCATATCAGTGGAACAGGCTGCCCAAGGATGTTGTGGAGTCTCCTTCTCTGGAGGTCTTCCAAACCTGCCTGGATGCCACCCTGTGCCAGATGCTCTAGGTGTGCCTGCTTGAGCGGGAAGGTTGGACCAGATGATCTCTAGAGGTCCCTTCCAATCTTGAAGATTCTGTGATTCTATGATTCTATGATACCAAATTTGAATACTAACTTGCTATGTCAGATATTAACCTTTAATTTTCAGTGACAATTTGGTCTTTCACATAATGAATATGGTATACACAGCAGTAATATTGAGAAGTATTTATCCTATCTACATGCATGCAACTAAATCCAGACCTAAGACTACAATATTGTGCTTTCTTACTTGAACATCTTAAACATGCATTTCAATACAGTATTTCCTTGTTCAGTCCTCTATTAACACCACTGTAGCTACTAGATTCTTCTTCTTATCAGTTGCTGGACAGCCTGCAAAAAATAATTCTACCTATCACACATCCAGAAGTGATCATAAACACTTTTCAGTGGAATAAGGCCTTTTACTCCCATTGAAAGTTAATGTTTCCAGACCTGGAATTAAACTCGCATGAGAAGAATTT
The DNA here is from genome assembly GCA_032353885.1 of Nothura maculosa. NCBI lineage: Eukaryota > Metazoa > Chordata > Aves > Tinamiformes > Tinamidae > Nothura > Nothura maculosa. The sequence goes on along the minus strand of JAUBOD010000246.1, from coordinate 593,207 downwards.
ATTCTGTTTTTGTTTTTAAGAAAATCTTTAAATCTTTTAACTCCTTTTCTTCATGCAAACTAAATTCTTCCAAGTCTTAAACAGAATGTACTTCTACCAGGTGTTAACATTTCCCAATACAATTTTCTACAAAAGTTTTCTGAGTCACATTAAAACAAGTGTTATCATGAAGTGTTATCATGATGAAGTTATCATGAGGTGCACTCTGAGGTGCAGAACAAATGAGGGATTATTTATCTTTTAGAATGATTATTTCAGACCAAGATGCAACAGTTCTGAAGAGAATCATTGCACATATATTATGCAAAAATCACAACAATAATAAAAAAACTTAAAAGGATCTTGCAACATAGTCCTCTATATGCAAATTGTGCTTTTTGTTTTTAATCTTTCTATGTAAGACTAAACTGCTGCTCTGAGTCTGCCAATCTGAGAATGTATGTAGTTTTCATGTAAATATTCAGCCATTTTGTGTCATCTCCTAATTATTTTCTAGTATTCTAGGAAGAAAACCAAGCAATTCTGGATTTGAAGTAAATGTTCATGGCTTCATTATTTTTTATTTTAAGCTGTTTATTTTTGTGAGGCTAGGGAGATTTAGAGCTTAAAATAAAGAGAAGGAAGCAATCAAACATTCTGTTCAGTTGATGATTCATTTATTCAAAAGCTCATGACAAAAAAAAATGTATGGTTGAGAGGAACTCTGTCATTTGCAAAGGTTACATGAGGCAGAAAATAAAAAGAAATTTAAAGTAACATTACAACCTCTTTAGATTACATAGCATTGCAAATATGTCTAGGCAGGTTCTTAATTTCTATTTACTCCATATTGTCCATTTTAATACATGTGCTTAATTCGATACATGATGTATCTTCTTTGATGAAAACCTGTAAACACAGAGAAGAGCTCTGGCTTACAGGTCAAGGAATTGAAAATTTTTAGTTGTTGTTATAAGAAGAATGAATGCTCTTTTCTTCATCTTCAAGTGCTTCACAATTTTCAGAGACTCAAAGAATATGGAATTTTTAGAGCAAAGATTTCTGAATTTTTTCAGGCTTTATTTGAAATTGATAAGAAGAGGATGATAGCATGCATCACTATGTCAAAGTCAAAGTAATAAAAGGGAACTTTTCAAATGGAGTATTTGAACTTTGTAATATGCTGTCTTGCTCTCAGAAGTCAAACACCTTTCAGGACACCTCACAAGTATCATATAACGGCAAACAAAATTAGATACCCTTCCTAATGAGTATTGGCATCCTGCAATTCACAAACAGAATCTCAGCAGGAAGAACTCTTACTGATTGTGTATGTTACTCAATGTAAGAAGTATTTCTTCTTGCATTGAATTTAGGAAGAGATCTCAAAATATGTCCTACATTTCCTATGCCTTCCACTACATTGCTCAACATATATATACAATTTAGGATTTCTGTAAATCACATTAAATAGAGTTTCATGACCAATAAAAGAAAGAAAAAGAATTATTTAGTATTTTCTCATCTAGTTTTATTGTTCAGTAGTACCAGAGCAAACCACAAACACATTGGGATTGACTGTGTCTCCCTAACCTTGACTTTTTAAATCAGATTAAAGTAACTGGTCTTTGCACAGATGAACCATCCAGCTCTTTTCTGAGGATAATCAGAGATTCTCATATTTGACTAATCATAAAGAAATTACTGAGTCAAAACTTTTCAAAAGCTTTAGAGTGTAAATTCAATTACAAAAGCTGTAAATAATGTGTACTAGCAGTGAACTAATTTGAATAGTTGAACTCTAACATAGCAGAAAATTTGAATTTAACAGAGATTTGAGTATAACATAATCTGCAAGTATAAAAAAGTCATTGAATGTAATAGGAATATAATAAAATATGAGTATCAAAGTATTGATACTCATTGCCTAAGAGAGGCATCCAGCTAACACTTGGTTTTTGTAAAGCCATAATCATCTGTTTTATATAGAGTAGAAGTCTATGTCTAATCTTGGAGTAGGAAGTACTTTTATCTACAGGTGCAGCTACCTGTTGGAAATATACTAGGAATCAGTTCAGCAATTTCCCATACAGTCTATATTTTGCCATAGTTAAATTAAAATTATATGAGAAATGAATATTGCTGGTGCAGCCAAGCAGAATACTGGATTGATATTCTTTTCTGCTCTTATGGTCAGGCTTACAGGCTTTTTTTTTTTTTTTTTTCAAAACTACAGTTAGACTGCCCTGCTTAAAGTGCATTTTGCTTTGACAAGTTACTCTGAAAATGATACCATAGAGAATGATAACAGCTTTACTGCTTAACGATTTCTATATCAGTTCAATTCTCAACTTAGGCATCCTGTTAAACCAGTATAATTCACCAAGTCCTCACATATAATTTGTTTTCTCACAGCTAGCTCTCCACATCAGAACATCTAGATCTTCCAGCAAATTTTGAAATGTCCCAGTGTTCTCTCTCCTATTCCCTGATATAGTTGATGTCTAGTAATACTTTTGGAATTCAATAAGCAAACAAACTAATTAGAACTAACATATCTTCCCCAAAATTCTTGTACTTAGATCAAATGTTTGATCAGAGAGATTGTCTTGTACTTAGATCAAATGTTTGATCAGAGAGATATAGTTTTATATAGGCATATAGGAGAGATATAGTTTCATATAGGCTCAGAGAGGCTGAGAGAGACATAGTTTTGGGTGGAGACATTCAAATGGGAGATTTTAATTTTATTTGATATCTTCTAGCCATACGGGTATCAAGCTATCAAAAGTATTTATAGAAGAGTCTAAAACCCTTATATATCCCCCCAACAGGGGAAAAAATGAATAATGTTCAGTAAGATGAATAATGTTCAGTAAATGAAAAATGTTCAGTAAGAACAGCTCAACCTGTTCTGAAAATAAAAACTGTGGGAGCTTCTCATAAATGAATTGCAAGCAAATTTATCATGTGCAAAAGAGAATTGATTATATAATCAGAACTCCTTTTGTAGAACTCACTGCCATATAAAAAAAATGAGATAATCAGTGATTAGGATTTCTAGTGGTCTGGCAGTGTATAGCCAAAAACTTGACAAAAATATAACTTCTTACAAAATCTTCACAAATCTGTTTGCACCTTCAAGGTATGTTAGGGCCTTAATCTGCAATGGTGGGGTTTTAACAGATTATGGTTTCTCTCATTTCCAGCAAGATGTTACTATCTTCTGTCATAAAAGTAGATTCTGCCCTTTCTGATACTTCAGTTTGATCTTGCAGTCAGATTGTTCAATGCACAAAGATAGTTTATTGATTTTGCAAGAGTCTATCTGATTAAGATATATTGCAGTATACAGCCTGCATCTTTTATCTGATTTGTAATTTTCTTTAAGAGGGAGATAGGAAAGAATACTAGTAACGACCTAGTACATTTATCCATGAGAAACACTTGAGGTTTTTAATTTATTTATTTTTCATATGTCATCTGCTCCACCTAAAATATTTCCTGCATTGATGGGCAGAAATGTGTTCAAAAATGGGAAAACATCCTAATTTTTCATCAGGAGAAATAAGAAGACCACTGAAGCATTATTAATATAAACAAAACATCATTTTTTAAAGGGAGGACTACATCTGGATTTGAATTAGTTGGGCAGAGAGGAACCTCATAAGGTTCAACAAGGACAAGCACAAGGCCCTGCACCTGGAGAGGAATAACCTGAGGCATTAGCACAGTTTAGAGGTTGACCTGCTGGAAAGCAGCTCCAAGAACTTGGGAGTCCTGGTAGACAACAAGTTACCCATGAGCCAGCAGTGTGCTCTCGTGGCAAAGATGGCCAATGGGATTCTGGCCTGCATAAGGAAGAATGTTGCCAGCAGGTCAAGGGATGGGATCCTGTCCCTCTACTCAGCTCTGCTGGGGCTACACCTGGAGAATTGTGTGCAGTTCTGGGCTCCCCAGTATAAGAGGGATGTGGAGCTTCTAGAGAGGGTGTAGTGCAGAGCAACCAAGACGATTAAGGGAGTGGAGCATCTATTGTACAAGGAAAGTCTAAGTGAACTTGGCTTATTTAACCTGAAGAAGAGAAGACTGGGAGGAGATCTGATCGATATGTACAAATTCCTGAAGGGGGAATGTAGAGAGGAAGGGGACAAACTCTTTTCAGTGGTGGCCAGTGATAGGATGAGGGGCAAAGAGTATAAATAGAAACACAGGAAGTTCCATCTCCATTATGTAGAAGAACTACTTTACTGTATGGCAGTCTTAGAACAGGCTACCCAGAGAGGTTGTGGAGTCTCCTTCTCTGGAGGTCTTCAAAACCTACCTGGATGCAACCCTGTGCCACATGCTCTAGGTGTCCCTTGCTGGTCCCTGATGATCCCTAGAGCTCCATTCCAACCTAAACCATTCTGTGAGTCTATGAATTTTCGGCTTCATCTGTCCTTTTGCACACAAAGACAGGCTCAGAATATAAAGAAAATGAGAGCTCAAAAACTAGCAACAGTAGAATAAGAAGAAAGGGTATTCCAGTAGCACAGATAACCAGACTAGCTAAGAAAACATCATTCAGGCAGAACATTAAGGGGATATTCTGACACTTTTCAAAGAAGTTTCAAGTCATTCTACAGTTTTATGATTTTCAAAAATGAAGACATTAGAGGGTCTGAATAATTAAGAAAGCACTCAGTACTTTCCCTCAAAGCAATAGTCTGGGATTGGATTTTTTGTTTTGTTTTCTCTGGGTAAATTTTGATCCTTGAATTTGCATATTGGAGTGTTCAGAAGAAGTATTCAAAGCCAATAAAAAGCTAAATGAGCTGGTGAAAAAAAAAAAAAAGCTGCAATACTTTGAAAAGTTAGCTGATTTCTACTTGAACTTGAATCATGTCAAAAAATTGATAATTAATTATTGAATGTTTGGAAAGGAAATAAATATTTTGTTTGACAACTATGAAGTAGTATATATTAATTTCTTTTCCTCTCAAAATTAATTAGAGACTCTGAACTTTACAGATTTAGATTTAAAATTTTACTTGAATTTATAACTGTCGGCTTATCTTGTACCCAAGTACATGTCTTTTCTGATAGTGAAAGTCTAATTGTGTATACTTCTCAGGGTACATCTGCCTCATTGAACTTTTGATGTCATTTTAAACCTTGTGAGTATCTCCCTCTCTTTGATAGGACAAGAATTTATTTCTCGGGGCTGTCATGATCCTTAGAATCACTTTTTCTGAAAATGTTTGACCTAAATAAGCCAAAGGGGTTTATCTCTGGTCTTTGATATAGCCTTTTGCCTGTTAAAAAGTAACCAACAAATTCTGGAAATAGGATGTGACCCTTTAACTATGCAAAGAATTCTGTACTTTAGTGCTAAAAAATTAAAGCTATAGTTTCTTTCTCCAGCATAAATCAGAGAGTTCATAGAAGTTTTCCTCTTTATCTGACCCTGGCATTTATTCTTACCTGTTACTCACTATCAGTAGTCACTATCTAGAAAGCACATGCTAGTGAACTTTTCATTGCTCTGAAGAATAAAAATATGAAACTAAAAGTTGACATCATCATTGGTAATACATAGCTGACACACAATAAAGCAAAATTGTGTTGTAAACAATGTGCAAAGGCCAAGAAGAAAGAGAATAAAGACTATGCTAACTACTAAAAAGTTACAGCCTTTTGAGTTGTGCTTTTCAATTTTAATCTCTGTGAGTCAGATGATCCCTCACGTGACCACCCAGGCAAAACAATTAAAGATGAAAAGAGCAAAACCAGAATGACAGTTAAGATTTCCTGTATTTTTTTTCTCCATTAAAAATAACAAATAAAAAGGGAGATGGTGATTCACTTTCATGAAATGCGTTATAGATCTTGAGTTCTGAGAATGTTCAGGGTTCATATTTCCATACACCTGAGCTGTACAGTTTCATGAGAGAGTACTTTTGTTTTATTTATATTGCCCTAAGATGCCCTGTATATTGTCCTACATATATATAAATATATATATGACCCTGAGATGCTTTGGAATTGATTGATCTCCAACAGATGCTGATCTTCCTTGTTCAAATAGTTAAATACTGATTGAGTTAAAAAGGAAGTGCAAGAATAATTTGATAGTTTCATAGGTAGGGTATGTACTTGAAAAACTGTACATTTACATTTCAGTTTTTTGTTTTATGAATATTTGTGTACCTTATAACACTGGATGAAATCCTAGCAATGTTTAAAATACTTCAATTTATGATCCAATTCAAACCTTGCATTTCAGCAGCCCAGCTAATCTTCTATGTATTTACAAACCTGTTTATATATTCACTTTCTAAAATGTCCAAATAAATACAGACAATAATGCATGAAGCAGATCTGCCTGAGAAATTTATCACATTATAGAAACAGATCTACATATTGATACCCTACAGTTATTGCAAGTGGAAATCTTCCAAAGCATCTGCACCAAAATACAAGCTCTTACAGAAACAAAATTGATTTACAATATGTACTCTTGAATTTCTAATAGTAATGATGCACTTCTGACACCTATATTTTTCAATGAAATAAGCAAACTTTTTTTTTTATCTGCCTTTATGATCATCAGTATCTGATATGGTTTAATATTTTGATGCAGGATTTTGTCACACAGGAAACCTCAAACTCTAATTGCTGTCTATTTGCCTGCTCATTACTGCCCTTTGCTTACCCCAACAACTTATCTATGATAATCATACACAGCTCCTTGTCTCCCAGGTAGTGTTAAAAAGATCTGACTTTGTAGAACCTTACTTTGAGTTTTACTGTAGAATAAAGTTAGCCCTCTTCCTCAAGTAATACTTTAAATCACTTCAAAACTGAGTGAAAATTCTTGTGGCTTCAGTGTATTTTTCTAATATAGCTAGCAAACTGTTATCTAATACAAACACCCACTTCATTAGTGATCATATTGTATGTGATGACACTTGTTCCTTGAGAAATCATGGACATACTGCAGGTGGGGGGATAAGAGTTCAGTGTGTATGCTCAGAAATTTCACACTGCCATAAACTATTCCAGACTGAAGAAACAGTCCCCACCCACACTCATTAACAGAAGATCAAAATGGGATCTAGTTCCGCCTAAGCATGCTTTGTCAAATCCCAATTTTGAAGTTCCATCTGTTCTTCAGGACTGCTAGTTCATCAAGCAACCAATCATGTTAAACACTGTGAGAGAAGTTATTGTTGCTGTCATTTATCCTCATTTTCCCCATTATCACTGATAGCAACACCAACCCATGGCCAGTAACTATTTGCACTTCCATCTCATAAAGTTCTCCCTCAGAACTTCATTTAAGATGGAACAGATACCCTGTTAACCTAAAGTATACCAACTGAGGACTTACCTGACTCTCAACTAAAATATACAGAGGAATTATTTCTTGGCCCTAGAATGATGCATAAAACATGTTTTATTAAATAAAATCAGTTTATGTTTCCGCACATATTTTTAAAATTGGAGATCATAAATTGTTATGGGTCAGTGGAAATATTTTGTAGCAGTTTAGCAAAGTACAGGCAGACACTATTGTTTTGCAAGTGTTTTTTGATATTCAATGGAAGTTCTATTAGAATCTTCTAAAAACTGTCCATCATTAGTAAATCATAGCTTTTTTTGAAGTAATAAGTTACGTTTTAAGGACTGAATAGTACTGTCTATTCTGACATAAACAATAATAAGAATATTGTACTTTGTAGTATTGGAACTGAGATTGGAGTGCCATTTCTGCAGTGAATCTTCTTCAAGTCTGTGGTCAAGTCATTTTACTGCATATCACAGCACAAGATTCTTTCCTGTGTTCCTATATAACACAAGATACTTTCTTGACTGTGAAACAGCACAATAAGGTCTTAACTATTTACCTCACCACCAACTGAGAAATTTGGGAAGAAGGATAAGTATGAAGATGTGTATATGCTGAGTTTCATGCCATCGCAACTACCGTAATATCTTAATTTAGTCAGGAATTGTCTACACTATACTGTAGTACATCATTCACCTTGTTTGATTAGAAGAGGGCACGAATATTGATGACTTTCTGCTTTAAGATGTGTTGATTAAGAAGCCAATGAGGTAAGAGATTGCTCTACAGATTGTAAAGCACAGCAGATTAAAGAACTTTCCAATAATTTGTTGAGAAGGATAGTGGGGTAACAGTGACTGGTACTTGAAACTCTGCATATATCCTTACCACTAATTTAAACTTGTCAAAAACATTCATAGACATGGAGACATATTCATAGCATTCATAGACATATTCAAATGGCATGAATAACCTGCAGGTATGCTGGTAAACCATATTGCCTTGCCAAATAGAGGGGCCGAATGCAAGCTGTCATCCAGAGCTTGGGATTTTTTTTGTTAAAATGAAAGTCAGCACTGTCCAGAGGTCCACCAAAAGCGTTCTAGCATGACAGACAATTGTATTTCAGTGTTAAAAAACATTGCCAGACATTGTTTAACTTACCCGGAAAGATCTATTGTTTGAGTCCAGGAAATCTGAAACTGAAAAATCCAAAATTCAAAAAGGACACTGATAGTACTGAGCCCTTGAAAAATCCTGATTTTCTAAAGTGTCAATTTTAATATTCTCAAATGGAACAAATGATCACTTGAAAGTCTTGAATTGTATTGTATTTCTCTAAAAACTATTTTTTCTGCTAATGATCCTAAATCCAGAAATCCAAGGTTTTATGAGCCTATTCAAATACAAGTAGACCTAGTTAAATGTTTCTGAACAGTGTGTTGAACGGATATCAAACTAGATCATGACAGCTTTCCACGTTATGTGATTTTTTTTCTGCCCACGTTCATTTTGCGTGCCATCCTGCAGCTTATGTCTCTTTTACAATAACTGTGGTCCATTTTTACCCATAATATAAACTGAACACTATGAATACTGTGTCATGTTAAAAGCAGGTCTGTATTTTTTTTCCTTCTACAGTTTGTTCTTACTTCACTATCATTAATATTTTGCCTTAATACATTTAATAAATTTAATTTGAAAAGCTCATGATAAATTGTCCAGAAAGCACTCAGGAGAAAACAGAAAGGATTATTATTGTTATTCGGCTTCTACTTCGGTAGCATTACCTTCTCAAAGAAGTTATTATTTCTGATGCTAGGCTGATTCAGCAATTTATAATGGTGCAGAATTTGTTCTCTGCATAGCAGCAGACCAACAAAAACACAAAAGGGTCTTTAATTTCCTTTGGTTCTGAAGCTAGCCAAAGACCATTAAAAAACCATAGTAAAATGTGAAGCAGTGGCATAGACTTTCAGTGGAGAGAGATCATGGACTTTGATTAGCTTACCGAGCTAATCGAAGATCAGAATTCATGACATTTCCAGCATAATATCATTGAGCTCTTATCACACAACAGGAGCTGCCTACATTGGTAGGCATGGGGAACTAGGGAAATAGGAATAGTCCACACAGCTTGAAGCTCTCATCCTTATCAAATCTGAAGGGACACAAAAGAAGAAAACCAGAGAGTGGACAATGTACAATGGAACTCCTCTGGCCAGCCAGATTTATGGGCTGTAGTATTTCATTCCTAAATCAGTCTCTATGTCATGTCTCCTATTTCACAGACCACCCAAATTGCTGTGCTAGCCAGGAATCATTTAGTTATCTTTCCACTCAAATCACTGGCAGATGTCTCCTCCTGCTGTCATGCAACATCTCACTGTAAGACAAATTAGCATAGATCCTTTAGCTGTTTCAAATCACCTTGACTGCTGAAGGAGACTAAACCTCTTCTTGTGTGAATCCAATTAGTCGGCATGGGGTTATCAGTAAGGTAATTACTTATGCCCCTAGCTTCCCGTGACATCGCGAGATCTTCCG